>JAGIQG010000005.1:3031801-3462684 GCA_024679065.1 Sphyrna mokarran
CAGAGAGAGAGGGAGGGAGGGGAGGGGAGTCTTCACAGAGAGAGAGAGAGAGAGTGGGGGGGAGTCGTCACAGGGAGGTGTTGTAGATATGTATTCTCTTCCTGTCTTCTCGTAGGTCCAGATCCTGGCTGTGTCATTCAGTGGTCTGTGGGGTGATTGCAGGGACATGTTTGTAAATAGAATATAAAGTATGAAAGGAAGGAAGTTATTTTAAACTTAAATGGAACATTTTAACTGGAGTATTGTGTCCGGTTCTACGTCACTCTGGCTACTTTATAAAATTGTTACTTTTTGAAAAACAGACTGACATGCCTCAGTAGCCATTACTCGTCAGATAAATTGCCTTCGGAAAACCAGTAGGAACCAAGTTATCTTTAAGGAGGTAGTAATGTCCTGTTATTTATCCTTACAAATCTGGTAGAATTTTTTGAGGAGGTGATGAAAACGGTGGACGAAGGGCGAGCCGTTGATGTTGTCTATATGGATTTCAGTAAGGCGTTTGACAAAGTCCCTGATGGGAGGTTAGTCGAGAAGGTCAAGGCTAATGGGATACAAGGACATGTAGCTAGATGGATAAGTAACTGGCTTGGTAATAGGAGACAGAGAGTAATAGTGGAAGGGTGTTTTTCTAGCTAGAGGTCGGTCACTAGTGGTGTGCCGCAGGGCTCAGTACTGGGACCTCTTCTATTTGTAATATATATAAATGACTTGGAAGAGGGAGTAAGTGGAGCGATCAGCAAGTTTGCAGACGATACAAAGATGGCTGGACTTGTGGATAGTGAGGAGCATTGTCAGGCGATGCAGCAGGACATAGATAGGCTGGTAGCTTGGGCAGACAGATGGCAGATGGAATTCAATCCTGATAAATGTGAGGTGATGCATTTCGGGAGAAAGAATGTAGGGGGGAGGTATATGATAAAGGGTAGACCTATTAAGAGTATAGAAACGCAGAGGGACCTGGGGGTGCAGGTGAACAAGTCTCTGAAGGTGGCAGAGCAAGTGGAGAAGGTTGTGAAGAAAGCATATGGTATGTTAGCCTTTATAGGAAGGGGTATAGAGTACAAGAGCTGGCCTTTAATGTTGCAGTTGTATAAAACGTTGGTTAGACCTCATTTGGAATACTGCATCCAGTTCTGGTCGCCTTACTACCAGAAGGACGTGGAGACTCTGGAGAGAGTGCAGAGGAGGTTTACCAGGATGCTGCCTGGTATGGAAGGTCTGAGTTACGAGGAGAGGTTAGGCAAATTGGGACTGTTTTCCTTAGAAAGACGTAGACTTAGAGGAGATCTAATAGAGGTGTACAAGATTTTGAGGGGTATAGATAGAGTAAACAGGTTAAGCTTTTTCCTAGGATGGACTCGAATAGCACGAGGGGTCATGGGCTTAGGGTGAGGGGGGTAAGGTATAATTTGGATGCTAGAGGGAGTTTTTTCACACAGAGGGTGGTGGGGGTATGGAATGCGCTGCCAAGTAAAGTGGTGGAGGCAGGTACTCTGGAGTTATTTAAGAAATACTTAGATGGGCACATGAACAGAATGGGAATGGAGGGGTATAGAAAACTGATTTAAAATAGGGATCATGAGCCTTGGGAGTCCCTGGGAAGTGTGTAAATAGATGATGATATTGATGTACTTGTTTTTATCCTACAGGTGCTTTGGTCCACCTTGTTGTCTAACGAGGGGCATACACGCGATGGGTCGTGAGAGGACTGCTCTTGGATCTTTTTTGAGAGTATCCTAGTGCTTCACGTCGTTAGTGTACGCTTGACCTGGACCATTTGATGGGCAACACGACAGCTCAGTGACTATCGCTGTGCTGTGCAGATACATGGATTGGGGCCTGTGTCTGTGGGAGTTTGCGCATTCTCCCCGTGCTTGCGTGGGTTTTCTCCGGGTGCTCCGGTTTCCTCCCACATCCCAAAGATGTGCTCTTAGGCTAATTGGCAAAACAAATTCTCCCTAAATTGTCTCAAATTTGGTTTTTAATCCATAGATCTATAAACATGGACAGGGATCACGTGTAGAAGTGGGAACATCGAGGTGGTGGCGCGGGCTCGTTGGGCCAAAGGGCCTGTTTCCCGTGCTGTTTTGTTCTTTGTTCTTTGTATTGCCTCAACTGCTTCATTGGACAGGGAATTCCACAGATTCACAACCTTTTGGGTGAAGAAATTCCTCCTTAACTTTATTTGGCAGCGCATTCCATATCCCCAACACCGTGTGTGAAAAAAACTCCCTCTAGCATCCAAATTATACCTTACCCCCCTCACCCTAAGCCCGTGACCCCTTGTGCAGGTGTTTTGATCCACCTTGTTGTCTAACGACTGGTGTACGCGCAATGGGTCGTGAGAGGGCTGCTCTTGGACCTTTTCGAGAGTACAAAGAACAAACAAAGAACAACACAGCACGGGAAACAGGCCCTTCGGCCCAACGAGCCCGCGCCGCCATCCTAACGCCTTAATGACATATAGAGACCAATATAGGGACAATTTGTTACCCAATCAGCCTAAGAGCACATTTTTGGGATGTGGGAGGAAACCGGAGCACCCGGAGAAAACCCACGCAACCACGGGGAGAACGCGCAAACTCCCGCAGACACAGGCCCAAATCCATGTGTCTGCACAGCAACAGCGATAGTCTCTGAGCTGTCATGTTGCCCATCTGATGGTCCAGTTTAAGCATACACTAACGACATGAAGCACTAGGCCACTCCTGAAGTAACATCCAGGAGCAGCCCTCGCACAACCTGCCGAATGCATGCACCTTGTTGGTCAACAAGGTGGACCGAATAGCCTGTGGAAACAAATAAAGTATTTAAACAGTCCTCCTATATCCCTCTATCTGCAGACCGCTCATGTGGCTGTCCAAGAGACCCTTAAACAACCCTAGCGTGCCTGCTCCCACCACCTTACTCGGCAGTGCATTCCACACCCCCACTACCCTTTGTGTGAAAAAATGCCCTCTAATATTCATCTTATACATAGCCCCCTCACCCTAAGGCCGTGACCCCTCGTTCTATCCGATTCTAATGGTGGAAAAAGCTTACCACCATTTACTCTATCTATACCCCTCATAATCTTATATACCTCTAATAGATCCCCTCTCAGCCGACGTCTTTCAAGGGAAAACAACCCCAGTGCGTTCAATCTTTCCTCGTAAGACAGCCCTTCCATACCAGGCAGCATCCTGGTAAATCTCCTCTGCACTCTCTCCAGGGCCTCCACATCCTTCCGGTAGTACGGCGACCAGAACTGGACGCAGTACTCCAAGTGAGGCCTAACCAACGTTCTATACACTTGTAACATCAGACTCCTACTCTTGTATTCTATACCCCTTCCTATGAAGGCTAACATACCATACGCTTTCTTTATCACTTTTTCCACCTGTACTGACACCTTCAGAGACTTGTGAACCTGCACCCCCAGGTCTCTCTGCGTCTCTATACTCCGGATAGTTTTACCTTTTATCCTATAACTCCCCTCTACATTATTCCGGCCAAAATGCATCACCTCGCATTTATCCGGATTAAATTCCATTTGCCATCTATCTGCCCAGTCTACCAGCCTATCTATGTCCTGTTGTATTGCCTGGCACTGCTCCTCAGTCCCCGCCAATCCAAGTATCTTAGTGTCATCAGCAAATTTGCTGATCACACCACCTACCCCCTCTTCCAAGTCATTTATATAAATCACAAATAGAAGAGGTCCTAGTACTGAGCCCTGTGGCACACCACTAGTGACTGACCTCCAGTTGGAAAAAGAGCCTTCCACTACTACCCGCTGTCTCCTCCTCCCAAGCCAGTTCTCAACCCATCTACATACCTGGCCCTGTATCCCATGCGCCTTCACCTTTTTTATCAGCCTACCATGGGGAACCTTGTCAAACGCCTTACTGAAATCCATGTAGACGACATCAACGGCTTGTCCTTCATCAACCGTTTTTGTCACCTCTTCAAAAAATTCCACTAGATTCGTAAGGCACGACCTCCCCTTAACGAAGCCATGCTGCGTATCCCTGATCAGATCGCAGCGCTCCAGATGCTCATACATCCTGTCCCTGAGGATCCTCTCCATTAGCTTACCTATAACTGAAGTCAAGCTCACCAGCCTATAGTTCCCTGGATTATCCCTCTGACCCTTTTTAAACAACCTAGTAGAGTATCCTAGTGCTTCACATTGTTAGTGTATGCTTGACCTGGACCATTTGATGGGCAACACGACAGCTCAGTGACTATCGCTGTGCTGTGCAGATACCTGGATTTGGGCCTGTGTCTGTGGGAGTTTGCGCATTCTCCCTGTGCTTGCGTGGGTTTTCTCCGGGAGCTCCGGTTTCCTCCCACATCCCAAAGATGTGCTCTTAGGCTAATTGGCAAAACAAATTCTCTCTAAATTGCCTGAAATTTGGTTCCAGTGCATAGATTTATAAACATGGACAGGGATCATGGGTAGAAGTGGGAACAACAAGCTGTTTTGTTCTTTGTTCAACTCTCTGCCCCTCAGTTCTAGTTTCACCTGCCTTGGAAAGTGGGTGCCATGCTTTGGAAATGATGTGAGAAAGAACGCAGAAAAAATTGACCAGCATGGCCCCAGTGATGGGAACTTTAGTAGGTAGTCAGACAAGTTGGGAATGTTTTCCTTGGAGAAGGGAAGGCTGAAAGGACATTTGATACAAGTATTCAAAATCATAAGTGGTCTCAACAAAGTAGACAGGGTAAAGAAATTCCCAGTTGTGTATGAATGGTGAAGGGCATTCTTGGCAAAAGAAGCAATAGTAATGAGGAGAAGCTTTTTCATAGTGGTTTGGATGTGAGTTAGCTGAATCAAGGTTGAATCAGGGCACTTGAGAGATCTGAATTACCTATAAAGCAAGAATGTGCAGGTCCAACGGGAGAAGGCAGGGGAGTAGCACCAAGGCAGGGTATTCCTTCAGTGATTGAGTGCAGCAAATGTTTGAATGAATTCAGAGAAGTGGCAGTACGAGCCAGTCACATAATTATGTATTCACCAACAGTTGAAGTGACAAAAATGTGCAAGACAAAAAATTGTTTCCCACCCATTCACCTGTTTCTCTGGCTCGCTTTGTAACAGAACATGAATTCTGGAGATCGCAGGCAGATCCTGGGGAAAGCCCAAAGCTCTTTTATTTCCATATCAATTTCTCCTCCACTTATTGTTTTTGTCTTTCTCTTGCAGAGCATGTGGAATTGGTGAAGAGAACCATGGCTGCAATCAAAATCCCCAGCCTGGGAGTCCCATCCTGGGCCCAAGAGATCTCTGATGAGCAGTGGCAGTCTGTTGTTCAACAAACAATAGAAACCAGGCGGTCAGCAGTGACAGTGAAGGAGGCAGGGCAGCAGTGACCCTGCATCCATTCTGCGCTGTCTGCTGCAACCACAGATGCATGGAAATGATCCTCACTGTCTGCGGGGGTCACTGTTAGTGATCCTCACTGTCTGCGGGGCCGCTGTTAGTGATCCTCACTGTCTGCGGGGCCGCTGTTAGTGATCTTCACTGTCTGCGGGGCCGCTGTTAGTGATCTTCACTGTCTGCGGGGCCGCTGTTAGTGATCTTCACTGTCTGCGGGGCCGCTGTTAGTGATCTTCACTGTCTGCGGGGCCGCTGTTAGTGATCCTCACTGTCTGCGGGGCCGCTGTTAGTGATCCTCACTGTCTGCGGGGCTGCTGTTAGTGATCCTCACTGTCTGCGGGGCCGCTGTTAGTGATCCTCACTCTCTGCAGGGTACAGTCCTTTCCAGGAGCTTTTTGTGTTTGTTCTTAATCCATTCATGACTTGTTCCAATTGTTCACTCTGATTGGAGAAGTTGATATATTCCTCAATTAGAGGCTAACCGTTCACAGCTCTGCTTACTCTCATTGGCTTAAGACCAGATCTGTGTTTGAGGTGAGGTTGACAATTTGCCATATTTGAGGATATAAACTGGTGGCCCCAGACTGTTGTACCAGCACTGAATGTGTACATTGCCCATTGTAATCTACCTGTTGCTTTAAGTTCTACTGGTAAACACAAACCTGGCTATGATCATTCTGCAGATGTTCATTTTGCCATCTCCCTGCCTTATGATATTAAAAAAAGCCATTAAAAGTTTATTTATTATTCTCAAGTGAGGCTAGTGTCAATTAATACAAATTAAGTTACTGTGAAATTCCCCTAGTTGGTACACTCTGGCACCTGTTTGGGTCAATCCAGCTGACCAGCATGTCTTTCAAACTGGGGGAGGAAACTGGAGCACCTGGGGCAAACCCATACAGACACAGGGAGAATGTGCAAACTCCACACAGACAGTGACCCAAGCTGAGAATCAAACCTGGGTTCCTGGTGCTGTGAGGCAGCAGTGCTAACCACAGTGTGGTGATGAATTGTAAAGACTATTGGACCTAGAGATTCTGTTTCTACTATTCTTTACAGGTTTTGGGTGCCTTGTTTCCAGATTACTTGTTGGCTTCAGGTTGCTAAGTGGCAGCAGGATTCTGATTATGGCAAAAACCAATTGCAATGAACCTATAGCACTATTCAAGCAGCATTTCCCCTGATGAGTAGTTAGTCTCACACCATGCTCTTTATACTCTGATAATCCTGCCATTTTATAAATATTAACAGTTTAAGCTGCTTTTTGGGCAAGTTCATGTTAATTTCACAGTTCTCAAGAAGAGAAACAGTTTTTTAACATCTCTAAGCTCCAACCTATTCCAGCTTGGTGGTGTGCAAGTGTCCATGTAGTGAAGCTGGCGAGTGTGAAACCTGAGTAAAAGAACACCTCAACTTGAAAATCTGAAACATGGGAAAGTTATAAAAATGACACTAGTGCTGAAGGGGCAGTCCCTGTTCTGAGCTTTAGCTAATTTATCTACTCTTGTGCTGTATAGGACAAATTAGCTTTACTCTGTATCTAATCTTGTACTCTATCAGGTTAGGAATATATTTCTGAAATGCTAAATGTTTCATTAGTAACTATCATTCCTCACTACTGAATTTAGAAAAATCATTAAGAAGTGATTGAAATGGTTCTATGATGGAGTAAATGCTGCAGGAAACCTGACTGCTGCTAGAGATTATTTCTTTTGGTTCAACTGAGGTTTTTGGGCCCTGATGATAAAGGTTCAGAATTTAAAATGTTTTCTTGTATCCCTGCTCCATATTCCTCTGTAATTCTGATTGATTGCAATGCTAGGCCATTTAACAAGCTGTGATTTTTTTTTTTGGTGTTTGTGCCAAACTTCTTGTCTGTATTTACTTGCTCAATAAATTCAAGATCATTAAAACCATATTCAAAAAAAACCTTCACTTGGTAAGCTGTGATCATCATGCATGTGGTGGGATACCCAGTTTTCTATGACAAGGTAAACAACCATGATATCTTCCACACTGTTCTCAGTGGGAAGGTAGATTGAATAAACATAGTTTATATTCCCTTGAGTTTGTGATTAGTGGGTGCAGGGAGTCATTTTATTTCCCATGAACTCAAGAATGCAGGAGCCAAGTTTGGCACCCATTTTAAAGGTTTATTCATTAGTGTCATTTCACACTGCAATTTACCATGAAAATGCCCTAGTCACTTGTTAGTAAAACAGACTGAGTCTTTGTGACTTTCAGCAGAGTCAAAACTCTAAAGCTCCTACCATCCCAAAGATGTGCTCTTAGGCTGATTGGCAGAACAAATTCTCCCTAAATTGTCTCAAATTTGGCTTCAATGCATAGATCTAAAGACATAGACCAGGATCATGGGTAGCGGCAGAAACATTGAGGTAGCGGCGCAGGCTCGTTGGGCCAAAGGGCCTGTTCTGTTCCCCTCTTTTTCCCCATTGACTTGGTTTGAGATCTTCCTTTCTGAGAAGGAGGATGGTGAGTAATATTGACTTTGTGCAGTTTCTCATTCTCTCCCTGCAACATACTGCAACTTGACTGCATCCACAAAAAACTTTTGAGACCCATTTTATTTTTGTTCTGTACATACATGAACATCTGTACAAAATATGACATTTCAATACTATGTGATACTCTACCTAAAATAAAGTACAACATATGTACAAATATTAATTGTAAGCAGCTTAATGTGTCAAAATTAGAGACATTTTATTTTTGGAAATCCACCTTTCCCCTCCCCAATGGCAGTAGGAGTGAGGAAGCTAGCAGAGTCCCATGTCACTGCAGCTCTTGGGGAGAATCTCAGAACCATTTACTCATTTATATGTTAAACACTTTGCCTTTAGTCTTCAGGATGCTTAATTCATAATTGAAAAAAAAATCCATTTATAAAACTCCATGGATTAGGTGTTAATGATTCATGATTTTACTTATAAAAGATAGTCGTACTGACTTCACCCCTTTCAGTCAACTCAAAATGAGAATGATTTGTGGTACAAAGTCCAGTGACAACTCTTCAAATGTTTCAGATTCAGTAAGCAGTTTAAAACTGTGTGGATCGATCTGCTATGTTTCCATCTATTCCACAGTTCAACATTGGCATTTTCCAGGCAATATATAAAAAAAAAACCTCCATCTGTAAAATCAAGTCCCAGTCCAAAGAAATTGCCTTTGCTGTACTCTCACTAGCTCAATTCCCTAATCATTTGATGATTAAATATGCTGACAGCAATCTTGGTGCTGGTTGCAGTTCTAGGTACCTTTCACAGTACAGCACCATTTTTTGTAATGGGTAAAATTGATATGTATGCTCTGAGGGAAGCAGTTAAAAAGCTAACCAGCACATAACATATGAGCATGCCATTAAACCAGTTCAGAAGCCTATTTTAAGCTACATTTTGATTCTTTTACGAACTATTATATTCCACAATTTCATGATTAATATTAGAAACAATTGCCAAAATACCAATGTCTTTACTGAGACCTGTGCTATTAATCTGGGGAATGCAACAAGAAACAAAGTTGATTGTAAACTACAAACTGTGGTTCCATGACTACTTTGAGCTTAATCATTCAAGACAGCTACAGAAGCTTCTGGTCCACAAATTATGTATATTGGCAGCTTAACAAGGTATTACTTAAATAGTTTTTCTTTCCAATAAGTGTGCTGCTCCAGAATAGAAAGCAGGTAGATGGCTCAGAAGTCACTTTTAGGGTAGTATGATGGTGAAGAAGGGGTAAAGTTCTTCATCCAAGGATCAGGAAGCAATTTTCCTCTGCCTCTTAACAGACTGGGTTCTCAAGTTATTTACCTGATGCTATTCTTAGCTACACCATGCTAACAGGATGGTGGCCATCTCATTGCTGATTGGTCAATGCCACTACAGTAGGTGGAGCAGATGGTTCTGATGCAGCAACACAACTACACAATGGGTTAGACAAAATATTCTACCAGGCAGACAAAAATACTTTTGAACAATTCAAATAAAAACAACACAGTAAATTAAAATCTAGATATTTCTCAAACTGAATTCAAAGATAGGGTAACAGGGTAAACACAGATGACAAATTGATCAACATTTCAAACAAAATCTTGGGTAGTGTGGGAACAAAAACAATAAAATTAGGGCTTGTTATGAATGGGCAATAAACATTGGTATAACCAGTGACACCCACAGCCTGTGAATTAATATAAACATTTGGGATAAGGGCATTGGTCCTGAAATAGAAGAGTAGGACTCTTGTCCCCAACTTCAACACATAGGATTAAGAGCAAGAACCAAATGACCCTGATCCTTCTCTGCACTAAATGTCTTAGTGGAAATTAAATTGGGTCAAAGTTGCCTAAAGGCCTGAATGCAGCAGGTATTATGGTCCAGTGCACCCACAGCTAGCAAATCTCATCAACAGCACTGTGCAATTGGATCTAAAATGACCCAGCTCAAGTCTGGAAAGATTAAGAACTAGTTGGAATGAATAAATATCCGGCATTACCATAGGCTTTACACACTTGGGAAGAGACTGAGGCAAAAAGAGTTTTTCTTTTACAACGTTCAGTGGTACAACAGTATACAGTACATGAATATGTGCAACATTGAATACATCCCTGAACAAGTTTGAATTTTAAAATTGTTTTAAAATTACAGTCCTAGTAAGGATTCAGTGATATTGTGTATGCTCCAAGAAATATCTGATTACAACATATTGCTGAGTTTTCCATTATACTTAAACAAGCCAAACGTAAAATTACATTAAGGTGGAATGAGACTGACAACATCTAGTTATTGCCACTCCCTTTCTATGATTGGACTCAGAGACTGACAAACAGTGCTCCTATTTCACTAAAAATCCAAGTTTCTTGGAAAGGGCTGAATTATTTGTCAGATTCCCCACTGAGAAGCACTGCCAGAAACTCTAGTGCAGGCATTATTTTATATCACAGCGTACTGAGTTCATGGACAGGGGATGTTAGGTTTCTTGTAGGCCAAGTTCATTGTTTTTTTTTAATCAAAAGTGCACTTCCACAGAAAGAGCCCTGCTGTCATCCCACTTAGGGGAGTTTCAAAACATCGATCCAATTTAAAAAAAAAATCTATTCTGTAGTGGTTTCTGAACCATTTTGTGATGAGGACAAATTTGCTACCCCAATTACTTTGTTCACTTCCCTCTGGGAGTTGCATGTGGTTCAAGGAAACTCTCAAAGTCTCTCTAAAAAAGTACAACATCTCCACAGAATTCCTGGTCCAAGACTGCACAAAGTGGTTTCACTGCTACAAGAGGAAGCTGACAAGTGTCAACAGCAAAGGAACATGTGCCACCCTGGGCATCCAATTCCAGTGGAACCCCCTTGGAGATAATTCTTCCTGTATTCCTCCAAACACCACCTACCCCATCTGTAACAGAGACTATAGATTGCATTGAACTCCTCAGACACCTGAGAATGAGAGTGTGGAAGTAAGTCATCTTCAATTCTGTATTATCATCTTCTTAGGCAGACCTCCAATGTACCATTGTAGATTCTTCACTGGGATAGTATTCCAATAAGTCTCACAACACCAGGTTAAAGTCTAACAGGTTTACTTGATTGTAAACATCACAAGCTTTTGGAACACTGTTCTTTCGTTAGATGAGTGGGAACTTTCCACTCACCTGACAAAGGAACAGCATTCTGAAAGCTTGTGGTGTTTACTATCAAATAAACCTATTGGTCTTTAACCTAGTGTTGAGACTTCTTACTGTGTTTACTCCCATCCAATGCCAGCATCTCCACATCAATAGTATCGCATACCCAGTACAATGTTCCATCAGCAGCAAAGAATTACTGTAACTAGACACACTTCTCGCTTTGCCCAGTTAGCTTTCCAAACAGAACCAAAAGCAATGGTTACAAGGTTACTCCTATAATTAAAACTCATTTCCTGTTAATTTTACATCTGAATTAAAGCAAAGTTGGTCCAGCAACTTTGTTCAGCATGAACCAAATAAATGTTCAAAAAGACTTTATAATTTTAACTTCCCTAAAAATTGTCTGAAGACTGCTTGTGCTGAATTCCTATTGGTTTATTCTGGAGGAATAAGAGATAATCATATGTGGCTGTTTTGATTAGTTCAGATTTACCAAGGAGCAATAGAGTGAGTTTTATAATTGATCTCGTTTCAGATTTACCTGGGACCGGGGAAGTTCAACTTTGGGATTCATTACACCCTAGAATCTGGTCAACACTTGAAACACACTCCAGTAAATAGGACTTCCAAGAAAAGAGGTGATATCATTAGAATGTGTGACTGAAAATTCTGAGCATTTAGGGAAAAGGGTTCTATCATATTTATTCTAGACACTACCAAGATACCTCAAACTCTTGTGTCAATTAATTGAGTCAGTCCTCTTTTAAATAACAAAAAATGATTTATTTTTGACAAAAATAATTGCTTCATTTCCAAACCTCTCTTTTGCATGAGCAGCAGAAACCTCAAATACCCCTGCACTGGATTGCTGGATGACAACAAGGATAGGCTGGTATACCTAATACACAAATATGCTACACAGCAATTAGCTACAGGGCAGACTGAACAGAGTCAATAAGATAAGCAAAATTACACCATCAGACGGAAGGATAACTTTTACTCTGAGTCAGTAAAGCATCACCATCAAATGGCAGGATAATCTATATTCCAGGCCAGTAAAGCTTCAGTATTACGGGACTCTTACCCTAGCTTCCCAAGGATCAGTACAGTTACTGTCTTCTGCACTAACTACAGGGCTACAATTTCAAAATGTTAGTGGTACCAGATCTTCTCAAGAATGGTCTAATGTATTACAAATGAAGCAATAGGCCTGGCTCTTCTACCCGTGTGGTAGAAGCTGGATCTCCTCTATCTCCAAATGATCCTGGTTAGGAAGAGGCTGGAGAATTCCAGAAACACTATTATTCCCTTTAGCATGAACATTCTTATAATGGACTGCTCAATCTGTACACACTACTCGAGCTGTAATCAAACCCAACATCTTGCAGAAATTCAGCATCATTTCCTTTCACTTTCATATCTCAAAAGCCAAAATTTAATCTGCCTTATTGCCCACTTATAAAGATTAACATCTAGTTTTGCTATCTATCCTATGTAATCTCATGATTTAGGGTGTGTTTTTGTTCAATAACTTTTACATTTTTAAACTTCATGATTTTCTAATCTTGTCTGTCTGCTCACTCTGCCTGCCCGAATTCTTGTCCATTATTTATCAGGCTTCTTTGGAATATAATTCTTCCTATTTTCAGAGTCAAATCATTTTTACAAGAAAGTTAAACAGAGGCTCTGTCACAGATCCCGAGATTACCTACATCATTCCATTTCCCATCTTTTGATGCTTTTTGTCTCCCATGTGGATTTTGCCTTTAACACTTTGTATTTATATCACTGCCTAATCAATTTCCAAATCATTTATAACTGACTAAATATTCCAATTCATTTCCTATTCCAATCATGTGAATAAATAACACACCTTCTTACAGTGCTGTTAAGACTGAAGTTTCTCGCTCTGGAATTTTCAACATTGATCTCAATAAACAGACATCAGTTTAATATCGAATCAAAATTACAGCAATGCTGATGGTGCATTACTGTTCTGACGTAAAGCTGCTAATAATCCCCCCCCACCCCCTAATGGGCCAACAATGTAACATCTACCTCTATTCTGCTCAAGCATAATCTGAAACCACAACTTTTGACTCTGAAAAAGTATTAGCCACAATGCCAGGTAGCCTCCAATGTTCAGTGTTTGCTGAGGCAGTGTAGATTCTTATATGTAATGTACACAATAGATGCTGGGATTAAAATGGAGAAAATTTGTTTGTTGATTTGACGTGCTATTTTATGGCCTGACTGGGGCAGTTATTCACAAAGTAAAGAAGTCCATCACCACTTTGGTATCACACTATTGGTGCATTGAGTCCTTAATTTAAAATACATATTTTCAATTTATAATAAAGAACATATTAATTTTATTGGGCTCAAATGTTCTACCTGATGGGAAGTCATCACTAGTTTGTACTGTAGGCTCAGTCTTACAGAAAAGGAATGAAAAAGTCTATGGCAGCTGATCTCAATGACCAGGATAGGGATGGGAAGAACCCTGAAAAGGTTGCCACTATTGCCTACCACCAGCCAACCCTGTTATGTTGACAGTCTAGTTACACCAGGACATTCCCAGAAAGCTAGCGAATGAACCTTGGTGTCAAGATGGGACAGAAAATGTGTGGGAGACTAGATGGAAACTGGCTCAAATCACAGACCCCAACTCCAGCCTAACACAAACCCAGCACAAATACACACTTCATTTTATTGGCTCCATACGAATAGAACATTGATGGTCCCAATCCTACACACCAATGCACAAATGGCTGTAATTCCCATTATCTGTGGAAGATCAGATCCTCGAGTTAGCTCAGGAAGACAATCCCCAACGCTGGCAGACTGAATTATTCACCAGTGCCCAGGGATTCTGCAACAGTGAGGCGAGTGCAGCCTCTGCTCCAGTCTTCATCACCATGATGAAGTAACATGGTGTTACTTCATCAAACAATCTATATCACTCCACTCAATACTTTAACATGATTCTGTTAAGACAAAAAGCCACACAATACTAAGTACTTTACTTCTGGAAAAGGAACCTAGCAATTCACTCAGGCTGGAAGAAACTGACAAGACTGTTTTCACCTGCAATGTCCCAAAGTACAATCCTCATCATTTAATTGTTTGTTAAAACAACATTAAATAAAAAACTCCATGAACCCACTTTTTCCAAATGTTGCCATAGGAATAGCCTGGCGCTTTGACAGTACAGCACTTCAATACAAGAAATGGAACATTAGTGCTGCATTTCAAGGATGATCATTGCCACACTGAAGTATTTCAATGTTATATTCATATATCCATCATTCATTGAATGTTACATAGCTGTTGATTGCACAAGGGAAAAAATAAACAGCAGGATAAGCCATAAATTACAAGTAATGGAATTAATTGTATGCCAGAGTGTCACCCTAACTTTGGAACTTCACCCTGTTCAAATGGACAAACTGTAATGATGAGAATGGTGTTAAGATGTACACACTGGTTTCAATTCCCTCCCGGATTAGTGCTGGATATATCAGCCATGCTTCTCCCACTTGCTATCCCAGAAAGTGCTGCGGTGGACAGGGACAGACTGCCATGCATCCTATAGTCAAAGGCCTGGCTGCACTAAATGGTTGCTTTTGCACTTGGCCAGGGACAAGAGGATAGCAGACGCATGTAGAATCATGTCATAGCATTAGGCAAACCCTTTGGGAAAGAAAGGGAGAGCTGAGGGAAGCATAAACAGAAAATAAAAGGGGCACTACCCACTTCCAGACATCAAAACCAGTTCTACAAAATCTACATTGATTTGTATGAAACAAACCAATTCTCAACAGGCAAACGACAACTCAGTCCATCAGCTCACCAAGGCTAGACAGTGCGGGCCAGTCACCCCCGGACAGAGCAGGCCGGCCCCCCAGGTCACCCCGGGACAGTGCGGAGCGGCCCCCCGGTCAGTGGGACAGTGCGGAGCGGCCCCCCGGTCAGTGGGACAGTGCGGATCGGTCCCCTGGTCAGTGGGACAGTGCGGATCGGACCCCCAGTCACCCCGGGACAGTGCGGATCGGACCCCCAGTCAGTGGGACAGTGCAGATCAATCCCCTGGTTAGTGGGACAGTGCGGACCGGCCCCCCGGTCAGTGGGACAGTGTGGATCGGTCCCCTGGTTAGTGGGACAGTGCGGATCAGTCCCCTGGTTAGTGGGACAGTGCGGAGCGGCCCCCCGGTCAGTGGGACAGTGCGGATCGACCCCCGGTCAGTGGGACAGTGCGGATCGGACCCCCCGGTCAGTGGGACAGTGCGGATCGGTCCCCCGGTCAGTGGGACAGTGCGGATCAGTCCCCTGGTCAGTGGGACAGTGCGGAGCGGCCCCCCGGTCAGTGGGACAGTGCGGATCGGTCCCCTGGTCAGTGGGACAGTGCGGACCAGACCCCCGGACAGTGGGACAGTGCGGACTGGCCTCCCCAGGACAGTGCGGATTGGCCTCAGACTGGCCACCTACAGGGTCAATGCTGTCT
The DNA here is from genome assembly GCA_024679065.1 of Sphyrna mokarran. NCBI lineage: Eukaryota > Metazoa > Chordata > Chondrichthyes > Carcharhiniformes > Carcharhinidae > Sphyrna > Sphyrna mokarran. The sequence goes on from JAGIQG010000005.1 coordinate 3,047,308, forward strand.
CTTTCATCACTAGGGCAGTTGCTTTCCCCTGTCTTTGGGTGTATTTGCTTTCCATTCGTCTACTATACTCTTCTTCCATCATTATCCAATCCAAAGGACAGACAGAAAGAGACCGAGGGTGGGAGGGTAGGGCGAGAAACAACAGCAAAGGGGAAAATTAAAATAAGCAGGTTACAAAAAGAAATGAATGCAGCTTTACATAAACACTGATCAACAGTTCATTCTATGCTTTACACTGACAGAAGGTGCCTCTTCTTACAGCCCGTCAGAGAGCCTCCTGGTTTGAGCTCAGATACTCCTCCGGCCGCTTGTGTGCTTCAAGTGCCTTTATAGTGTACACATCCTGAGGCAGGTCTGACTTCCGGCGTAGTAAAGCCTTCTCCTTCTTCATCTCCTTCTTCACCTGCACAAACACAGGGTTACACTTTGAATTAATAACACAAATGGCAAGGAGACAGTATTGGCAAGGGGGGAATGGGGAGGGCTAAGAAGCGGCTGGAGAACAGTGCTTGGGGGGGTGGGGGGGGTGGGGGGGGTTGGGGGGGGGGGTGGGGGGGTGGGGTGGGGGGGCTAAGCGCGGCTGGAGCGCCGGGCTGGGAAACAGTGCTGAGAAGGTGGGAATGGGGGGTGGGCTAAGGAGCGGCTCGAGCGTCGGGTGGGGAACAGTGCTGAGAAGGTGGGAATGGGGGGGTGGCTAAGGAGCGGCTCGAGCGTCGGGCTGGGAACAGTGCTGGGAAGGTGGGATGGGCTAAGGAGCGGCTGGAGCGTCGGGCTGGGGAACAGTGCTGGGAAGGTGGGAATAGGGGGGAGGCTAAGGAGCGGCTGGAGCGTCAGGCTGGGGAACAGTGCTGGGGAGGTGGGAATGGGGGGGGTGGGGGTGGGCTAAGGAGCGGCTGGAGCGTCGGGCTGGGGAACAGTGCTGGGGAGGTGGGAATGGGGAGGTGTCACTAAAGATTTTCCAATTCCTATACTCAGTACCCTATCCGATGAAGGCCAGCATGCCATACATCTTCTTGACCACTTGACTTGCCACCTTCAGGCAACTGTGAATTTGCCGCTTTAGATTCCTCTGTATGATAATATTTCTAAGGCTCTATCATTTAATATTAACTTTCCTTCCTTCCAAATCGCATCACTTCACTTTGTCCAGGTTAAATTCCATCTGTCATCTTTTAGCCCAGATCTCCAGCTGATTTATATCCTGTTATATCCTCTGACAATCTTCCTCACTATTCACTACTCCTCCAATTTTTATATCATCTGCAAATTTGCTAATCAGACTACCTACATTTTCCTCCAAAACAACAGAGGCTCCAGCATTGATCCTTGTGGAACACTGCTTGTCACAGACCTCCAGCTGGAAAAGTACCCTTCCACTGCTACTCTCTGCTTTCTATGCCCAAGCCAGTGTTGTATGCATTTTACCAGCTCACTCTGATCCCACATGACTTCCCCTTCTGTAACAGCCTGCCATGAGCCACCTTGTCAAAAGGCTTTACTAAAGTCTGTGTATACAATATTCACTGTCTTGGTTAATTATTTTTTGGCACTTCTCAAAGAACTCAATCAAGTTAGTGAGACATGACCTCCCCTTCACAAAACCATGTTACCTCTTGCAAAGAAGTGTACTCACTTCCACTTGTGAGAGTATGCACTGTCCTTAAAGAATCTTCTGCAATAATCACCCCACCACTGATGGAAGACTGACAGGCCTGTCATTTCATAGATTGTTTCTTTTGTCCTTCTTAAGCAGAGGAACAATGGTTAGCTACTCTTCAATCCTCTAAAGCGAATAAAAAGATTTTGGTCAAGATCTCAGCAATTTCTTCCCTCGTCTCAGTATTTTAGGATAGATCCCATCTGACCCAGGGGACTTGTCCACCTTTTCAAAACATCTAATATCTCCTCTCTTTTTCTCTCACTATGTGCTAGAATGTCAGCATCCTCCTTTCTACACTTTCCATCCACCATATCTTTCTCTTGTGTGAATGCTGATGTGAAGTATTAAGGACCTCACCCACCTCTGCACACAAATTTCTTCCACTGTCCCTGACTGGACCTATCCTTTCCTTAGCTAACCTCTTCCTCCTTGGGATTCTCCTTAACCTTGCCTGCCAAGAACAGTTCATTTCCCTTTTTGTCTCTGAGTCTCCATCTAAGTTCTTTCCTCCTATCTTTGTATTCCTCAACAGCCTCATCCATTTTCAATTTCCTGAAATTATGTATGCCTCCTTTCTCACTAAACTTATAATTTCTCTTTATTCCCAAATCTTGTAATCTTTATTCTTCATTTTTACAGGAATATACTTGTCAGAATTGCTAACATTTGACTTTTAAAAGACTCCCACATATGTGGTGTGGGCTTATCCCCAAACAACACCCCCAGTTTACATTCACTAACTCCAACCTATTATTGTCATAGTTAGGATTTCCCCTAATTTAGTACTTTCACTCTGATTTCTTTCCTTTTCCACAAGTATCTTGAAACTTATAGAATTATGATTACTGTTCCCAAAACTGTCTCCGCTGACACATCAATCACCTGTCTGGCACATTTCCAGAAGCAGGTCTAAGATAGCCCCTTTCCAAGTTGTTCAAACCATGTATTGCCTCAAGCAGCATCCTTGAACACACTCCAAGCCCCTGGCACTAAAGCAATCCCAGTCTACATTGGGAAAGTTAAAATCATACATCACAACAACACTTTTGCTTATATATCTTCCCATAATTTGCTGACATATTGGTTCCTCCTCTTCACAAGTTTTTAGTAGTATTGCATCTTGTTCTGATGGCAGACATATGTTAGCAGAATCCTCACCAGGTGTCAGTAAGATAAGTTGTGTATAAGTCCCTTCCCCAGCAAGCCTGGAAGATAGCAACCAATTAGTGCAGGAGAGATAAGGGATCAAAAGTGTGGTCTTCATGCTATGGAATTGTGTATCGTAAGTAAGGCAGCCAGGAATGTTACTCTGTTAGATTGTAAAAGAAGTGACATTACCTGAACAGCCTCAGTTTCCACAGCCTTCTTCAGCAGCTGGATATCCTCAGTAGTGGGAGTCTCTGTCTCCATGGAGAACACGGGACTGATAGCTGAACGCTCAATGTATGCACTGGACTGAAAAAGATTCAAGCAGAAATTGAGGGTCAGAATCAGGGCCCCTCACTTTGTAAAACAGCAACAGGCATGTCTGGGGACCCTTGAATTTGAAAATAACTGGGGAAAAATTTGAGCAAAACTATGAGGTGATTGGCCAATGAATATTTCAGCTAGGTTTTCCTTTTTCTCAAAGTTAGAGACTAGATGAATGGAGCAGCTAATGGGGCTTTTATTTTTAAAAATGATTTATTTTAAAATGTTATGTAATATTAGTAAAGATTTATGAATAGTAGTATTAACTACTTAATCAATACTGTCACCTACAGCTTCAGAGTATGCAAGAAAAGAGGGGATGGCTAATCACCAGGGTGAAAAAAGAACGGCAAGATAGCACAAGACTCCCTAGAGTGATTCCGACTTTCCAACCAGCATTAAGTTCTTAATATTAGTAAGAGCAATTGTTCAACCAAGGAATATAGCCAAAGCCAAGTCCATGGCAGCATGAGTGGCTCAGTTGTACAGGAAGTTACAAGGAAGACGGAAGAGCAACAGTTTTAGAAGGTTCACTAGTTAATGGCCGTAGACGTGAATCTAGGATGATGTGCTGCCTCCCTGGTGCCTGGATCAATAAGGGAGGAAGATGAACATCCAGCAGTCACTGTTCACAATAGGTGCATTGGCTGTGCTCATTCTCCCTCAGTGAACCTGAACAGGCACAGAGTGTGGCAAATAAGTCGTTTTTCACAGTAATTTCATTGCAGTGTTAATATAAGGCTGCTAATGGCATTAATAAATAAACTTAAATAAGCTAAAACTTTGTACAAAGTAAATAGACAAAGAGATAAAAGCAAATTGCTGAAGATGCTGGAACATGACAAGGAATCAGATTAAGGATTGTCCAGGCTCAAAACATCGGCTCTATTCTCTATCCACAGATGCTGTCAGACCTACTGAGATTTTCCAGTGTTTTCTGTAGATGGAAAGAGGAATCTAGTCCTGCAGTCAGAATTTATAGAACAGGTCGAAATCAATCATCTAGATGATAATGTGATAAACTGGATCAGCGAATTTGCTGATGATACAAAGATTGGAGGTGTAGTGGATAATGAGGAAGATTTTCAAAACTTGCAGAGGGATTTGGGCCAGCTAGAAAAATGGGTGGAAAAATGGCAGATGGAGTTTAATGCAGACAAGTGTGAGGTATTGCACTTTGGAAAGACAAACCTAGGTAGAACATACATGGTAAATGGTAGGACATGAAGAGTGTAGACGGATCTGGGAATACAGATACATTATTCCCTAAAAGTGGCATCACAGGTAGATAGGGTCGTAAAGGATGCTTTTGGAACACTGGCCTTTATAAATCAAAATATTGAGTATAAGAGTTGGAATGTTATGATGAGATTGTACATGACATTGGTGAGGCCGAATTTAGAGTATTGTGTGCAGTTTTGGTCACCTAATTACAGGAAGAATATTAATAAGGTTGAAAGAGTACAGAGAAGGTTCACAAGGATGTTGCTGGGACTTCAGAAACTGAATTACACCGAAAGGTTGAATAGGTTAGGACTTTATTCCCTGGAGCTTCAAAAAAATGAGGGGAGATTTGAAAGAGGTGTATACAATTAGGATGGGTAGAGAGAGTGTGAATGCAAGCAGGCTTTTTCCACTGAGACAAGGGGAGAAAAAAACTAGAGAACATGGTTAAGAGTGAAGGGGAAAAGTTTAAAAGGGAACAGTTAGGTGAGGTGGGGAGGTGGCTTCTTCACACAGAGTGGTGGGATTGTGGAATAGATCAAAGAGTATCAAAGAATACCAAAGAACAAAACAGCACGGGAAACAGGCCCTTCGGCCCAACGAGCCCGCGCTGCCACCCTGATGTTCCCACCTCTACCCGTGATCCCTGTCCATGTTTATAGATCTATGGATTAAAAACCAAATTTGAGACAACTTAGGGAGAATTAATTTTGCCAATTAGCCTAAGAGCACATCTTTGGGATGTGGGAGGAAACCGGAGCACCTGGAGAAAAGCCACAAAAGCACGTGGAGAATGCGCAAACTCCCACAGACACAGGCCCAAATCCATGTATCTGCACAGCACAGCAATAGTCACTGAGCTGTCGTGTTACCCATCAGATGGTCCAGGTCAAGCGTACACTAACGACGTGAAGCACTAGGATACTCTTGAAAAAATCCAAGAGCAGCCCTCTCACGACCCATCGCGTGTATGCCCCTCGTTAGACAACAAGATGGACCAAAGCACCTGTAGGATAAAAACAAATACATCAATATCATCATCTATTTACACACTTCCCAGAGACTCCCAAGACTCATGATCCCTATTTTAAATCAGTTTTCTATACCCCTCCGTTCCCATTCTGTTCATTTGCCCATCTAAGTATCTCTTCAATAACCTCAGAGTGCCTACCTCCACCACTTTACTTGGCAGTGCATTCTATACCCCCACCACCCTCTGTGTGAAAAAAACTCCCTCTAGCATCCAAATTGTACCTTACCCACTTCACCCTAAGCCCATGACCCCTCATGCTATTCAAGTCCATCCTAGGAAAAAGCTTAACCCTGTTTACTCTATCTATACCCCTCATAATCTTGTACACCTCTATTAGATCTCCTCTAAGTCTACGTCTTTCTAAGGAAAACAGTCCCAATTTGCCTAACCTCTCCTCATAACTCAGGCCTTCCATACCAGGCAGCATCCTGGTAAACCTCCTCTGCACTCTCTCCAGAGTCTCCAGGTCCTTCTGGTAGTAGGGCGACCAGAACTGGACACAGTATTCCAAATGAGGTCTAACCAGCGTTTTATACAACTGCAACATTAAAGGCCAGCTCTTCTACTCTATACCCCTTCCTATAATGCTAGCATATCATATGCTTTTTTCACAACCTGCCTATACATCTTATCTCTGAGAATCCCCTCCAACAGCTTCCCTGACATCAAACTCACCGACCTATAATTTCCAAGGTTATCCCTACTACCCTTTTTAAACAATGGTACAACATTAGCTATTCTCCAGTCCTCTGGGACCTCACCTGCGTTCAAGGAAGAGACAAAGATTTGCGTCAGAGGCCCAGCAATTTCACCTTGCACCTCCTTAAGCAGTCTGGGATAAATGCCATCAGGCCCCAGAGATTTATCAGTTTTAATGCTACCTAGAAGCTCTAACACTTCCTCCCTCGGTATGGATATTTCTCTCAACTGGTCCACAGCTCCCTCGGAGACAGGAGCTGTCAACAAGCCCCTCTCCTTCGTGAATACTGACGCAAAGTATTCATTTAGGATCTCCCCCATTCCCTCAGGCTCTAAGCACAGTTCCCCTCCTCTGTCCCTAAGAGGTCCGATTTTTCCTCTAACCACCCTTTTATTCCTAACATAGGAATAAAAAGCATTTGGGTTTTCCTTAATCCTATCCGCCAAAATCATTTCATGTCCCCTTTTTGCCCTTCTAACTCCCCGTCTGAGCTCCCTCCTACTCTCTCTATATTCCTCCAACGCTGTCTCCGTTCCCAGCTGCTTTGACCTATCATACGCTTCTCTTTTCTTCCTAACCAAGTCCTCAACATCCCTAGTAATCCACGGCTCTCTAATCCTACCTTTCCCATCTTTCCTCTTGGCCGGCACATATCTACCTTGCAACATTTTCAGTATTCCCTTGAAAGAGTCCCACATGCCTAGCGTGGACTTACCCTCGAACAACCGTTCCCAATCAGTTTCCATAAGTTCCTGCCTAATCTGACCGTAGTTAGCCTTCCCCCAATTCAGCACCCTGCCCCTAGGGCAACAAGCATCTTTTTGTATCCTAAAGTGGACAGAATTGTGGTCACTGTTAGCTGCATGTTCCCTACTATACCCGCCTATAAAGGCTAGCATATCATATGCTTTCTTCACAACCTGCCCATACATCTTATCTCTGAGAATGAGGCGGGTATAGAGTACAAGAGCTGGCCTTTAATGTTGCAGTTGTATAAAACGTTGGTTAGACCTCATTTGGAATACTGTGTCCAGTTCTGGTCGCCTTACTACCGGAAGGACGTGGAGACTCTGGAGAGAGTGCAGAGGAGGTTTACCAGGATGCTGCCTGGTATGGAAGGTCTGAGTTACGAGGAGAGGTTAGGCAAATGGGACTGTTTTCCTTAGAAAGACGTAGACTTAGAGGAGATCTGATAGAGGTGTACAAGATTTTGAAGGGGATAGATAGAGTAAACAGGGTTAAGCTTTTTCCTAGGATGGACTCAAATAGCACGAGGGGTCACGGGCTTAGGGTGAGGGGGGTAAGGTATAATTTGGATGCTAGAGGGAGTTTTTCACACAGAGGGTGGTGGGGGTATGGAATGCGCTGTCAAGTAAAGTGGTGGAGGCAGGTACTCTGGAGTTATTTAAGAAATACTTAGATGGGCACATGAACAGAATGGGAATGGAGGGGTATAGAAAACTGATTTAAAATAGGGATTATGAGTCTTGGGAGTCCCTGGGAAGTGTGTAAATAGATGATGATATTGATGTACTTGTTTTTATCCTACAGGTGCTTAGAACTAGAACACAGAACACTTTGATCCACCTTGTTGTCTAACAAGGGGCATACATGCGATGGGTCATGAGAGGGCTGCTCTTGGATCTTTTTCGAGTATCCTAGTGCTTCACATTGTTAGTGTACGCTTGACCTGGACCATTTGATGGGCAACACGACAGCTCAGTGACTATCGCTGTGCTGTGCAGATACATGGATTTGGGCCTGTGTCTGTGGGAGTTTGCGCATTCTCCCCGTGCTTGCGTGGGTTTTCTCCGGGTGCTCCGGTTTCCTCCCACATCCCAAAGATGTGCTCTTAGGCTAATTGGCAAAACAAATTCTCCCTAAATTGTCTCAAATTTGGTTTTTAATCCATAGATCTATAAACATTGACAGGGATCACGGGTAGAGGTGGGAACATCGGGGTGGCAGCGCGGGCTCGTTGGGCCGAAGGGCCTGTTTCCCGCGCTGTTTTGCTCTTTGTACAACATCAATCACTTGCCCTGACTCATTACACAGAACTAAATCCAATATAGCCCCTTCTCTCGTCGGGCTAGCCACATACTGCTCCAACGATCCTTCCAGTACACATTTCACAAATTCCTCCCTGTCTAAACCCCCAGCTCTAGGTACCTTCCAGTCCACTCCAGGGAGATTAAAATCTCCCACTACAACGACTCTGTTCTTTCTACACCTATCCAAAATATCTTTACATATGCCTTCTTCAACTACCTGCGGGCTGTTGGGTATAATACACCCCTAGCATAGTAATGGCCCCCTTCCTATTCCTCAACTCCACCCACAGTGACTCCACTCCTAACTCCTCTCTATTGTCCTCCCTCTGCACTGCTGTGATGGTCTCCCTAACAACACCATTCCCCCACTTCTTCTGGACCCTCCTCTGTCATGCCTGAAATACTTATACCCAGGAATATTCAGCTGCTACTGCTCCCCTTCCTTTAACCACGTCTCTGTCACCGCAAACACATCCAAGTTCCTCGCAAACATTAAGGCCCTAAGTTCATCTGTTTTTCCCGTTACGCTCCTCTCATTGAAACAGATGCACTCCAGATCTCCAAACCCACTCGGATCCTCCTTCTCCCTGGTGTATTTCCTCTCATCCAAGCTTACTCTATCTCCCATCTCATTCTCTACCGAGCTATTGGTCTCAGCCCCTCCCCTCCTCCATATTAGTTTAAACCCTCCTTCTGTGCTGGAGTGTTCTATGGTTGTAAGCTCAGGTCCCTTAGGGTCAGAAACAAGATAATTTATAATAGGGAACAAGGAAACAGCAATTAGTTCTGCCTTCACGGAGAAATTCACAAATGACTCCTAGAAATGCTAGGGAACCAAGGATCTAGTGAACAGAAGGAAATTAAGATGAATAAAAACGCTAGAGAGCCAATTATAATGGATGCAATAAATTGACACTTAGAAAAGATCAATGAGGGTTAGACAAAGTCAACATGGATTTGTGAAAGGGAAGTGTTTGACAAACCTACTGGAGTGTTTTGAGGACAAAACCACTAGAATAGACAAGGGTGAACTATGGATGTGGTGTATTTGGATTTTCAGAAAACTTCTGATGAAGCCCCATATAAGAGGTTAGTGTGCAAGATTAGAACACATGGGATTTGGGATAATATACTAGCATAGATTGAGAATTGTTTAGCAGACAGGAAACAGACTTTTTTGGAGTGGAAGGAGGTTATAAGTGAGGTATGACAGTGATCAGTGCTACTCCCCAGTTGGTCACAATATATATCCATGACACAGATGACTGAATTAAGTGTAATATTTCCAGGTTTACTGACAATACAAAGAGAGATGGAATGGAGAGTTGAGCAAAGGAAAAGAGGCTTCAAAGTGACTTAATTGATTGACTGGACAAATACAAGCAAATGCAGCATAACTGTGAAGTTATCCCTTTAGTGGAAAAAACAGAATGGTAGCGTGTTACTTAAATGGCAACAGTTCAGGAAATGTTGACGGATAGGACCTGGTGTATTTTTACAACAGTCATCGAAGGCAAGCATGCAATTTCAATCTGCATATTGACTGGGCAACACAAGTCGGACACGGAGGGCTGGAGGAAGAGTTCTTGGAATGCTGTCGGGACGGGTTCCTCGAACAATATTTTACAGAACCAACGAGAGAGCGAGCTATGTTGGATTTGGTACTATGTAATGAGGCAGGTAGAATTAGGGATATTCATGTGAGGGATCATCTAGGGACGAATGATCATAGTATGGTAGAATTTATGATGCAGATGGGGGGTGAGGTAGTAGCATCCTGGATCTGTGTACTATGTTTGAACAGAGGGGACTATGATAGGATGAGAGAGAAATTGGCGAATGTGGATTGGAGGAGTGCACTGGTTGGTAGGACGGCTGAGGAATAGTGGAGGATTTTTAAAGAGATATTTTTCAGTACAAAGAACAAACAAAGAACAAAGAACAATACAGCATGGGAAACAGGCCCTTCGGCCCAACGAGCCTGCGCCGCCGTCCTAACGTCTTAATGACATATAGAGACCAATAAAGGGACAATTTGTTACCCAATCAGCCTAAGAGTACATTTTTGGGATGTGGGAGGAAACCGGAGCACCCGGAGAAAAGCCACGCAACCATGGGGAGAACGAGCAAACTCCCGCAGACACAGGCCCAAATCCATGTGTCTGCACAGCAACAGCGATAGTCTCTGAGCTGTCATGTTGCCCATCTGATGGTCCAGTTTAAGCATACACTAACGACATGAAGCACTAGGCCACTCCTGAAGTAACATCCAAGAGCAGCCCTCGCACGACCTGCCGAATGCATGCGCCTTGTTGGTCAACAAGGTGGACCGAATAGTCTGTGGAAACAAATAAAGTATTTAAACAGTCCTCCTATATCCCTCTATCTGCAGACCGCTCATGTGGCTGTCCAAGAGACCCTTAAACAACCCTAACGTGCCTGCTCCCACCACCTTACTCGGTAGTGCATTCCACACCCCCACTACCCTTTGTGTGAAAAAATGCCCTCTAATATTCGTCTTATACATAGCCCCCCTCACCCTAAGGCCGTGACCCCTCGTTCTATCCGATTCTAATAGTGGAAAAAGCTTACCACCATTTACTCTATCTATACCCCTCAATCTTATATACCTCTAACAGATCCCCTCTCAGCCGACGTCTTTCAAGGGAAAACAACCCCAGTGCGTTCAATCTTTCCTCGTAAGACAGCCCTTCCATACCAGGCAGCATCCTGGTAAATCTCTTCTGCACTCTCTCCAGGGACTCCACATCCTTCCGGTAGTACGGCAACCAGAACTGGACGCAGTACTCCAAGTGAGGCCTAACCAACGTTCTATACACTTGTAACATCAGACTCCTACTCTTGTATTCTATACCCCTTCCTATGAAGGCTAACATACCATATGCTTTCTTTATCACTTTCTCCACCTGTACTGACCTTCAGAGACTTGTGAACCTGCACCCCCAGGTCTCTCTGCGTCTCTATACTCCGGATAGTTTTACCTTTTATCCTATAACTCCCCTCTACATTATTCCGGCCAAAATGCATCACCTCGCATTTATCCGGATTAAATTCCATTTGCCATCTATCTGCCCAATCTACCAGCCTATCTATGTCCTGTTGTATTGCCTGGCACTGCTCCTCAGTCCCCGCCAATCCAAGTATCTTAGTGTCATCAGCAAATTTGCTGATCACACCACCTACCCCCTCTTCCAAGTCATTTATATAAATCACAAATAGAAGAGGTCCTAGTACTGAGCCCTGTGGCACACCACTAGTGACTGACCTCCAGTTGGAAAAAGAGCCTACCACTACTACCCGCTGTCTCCTCCTCCCAAGCCAGTTCTCAACCCATCTACATACCTGGCCCTGTATCCCATGCACCTTCACCTTTTTTATCAGCCTACCATGGGGAACCTTGTCAAACGCCTTACTGAAATCCAAGTAGACGACATCAATGGCTTGTCTTTCATCAACTGTTTTTGTCACCTCTTCAAAAAATTCCACTAGATTTGTAAGGCATGACCTCCCCTTAACGAAGCCATGCTGCGTATCCCTGATCTGATCGCAGCGCTCCAGATGCTCATACATCCTGTCCCTGAGGATCCTCTCCATTAGCTTACCTATAACTGAAGTCAAGCTCACCGGCCTATAGTTCCCTGGGTTATCCCTCTGACCCTTTTTAAACAACGGTACTACATTTGCAATCCTCCAGTCCTCTGGGACCTCATCTGTGTCCAAAGAAGAGACAAAGATTTGCGTCAGAGGCCCAGCAATGTCATCTCTCACCTCCCTTAGCAGCCTGGGATAAATACCATCAGGCCCCGGGGCTTTATAAGTCTTTATGCTACCTAAAAGCCCCAACACTTCGTCCCTCGTAATGATTATTTCCTTTAACGGGTCCTCAAAATCCTCAAAGCCGGCATCAGACATCAGGCCCCTCTCCTGCGTGAATACCGACGCAAAGTATTCATTCAGGATCTCCCCATTCCCTCAGGCTCTAAGCATAGATCCCCTCCTCTGTCCCTGAGAGGTCCAATCTTGCCTCTAACCATCCTTTTGCTCCTTACATAGGAGTAAAATGCCTTAGGATTTTCCTTAATCCTACCTGCCAAAGCCATTTTGTGGCCCCTTTTTGCCTTTTTGACACCCCTTTTAAGATCCCGTCTACACTCTCTATATTTTTCAAGCGCTGCCTCTGTCCCCAATTGCCTGGATCTAACGTACACCTCCCGCTTCTTCCTGACCAAGCTACTCAGCAGAAACGTATTCCGATGGTGAAGAAAGACTATATAAGGGAAAATCAGCCGTTGTTTTCAAGGGAAATTAAAAGAGTGTTAAATCAAAAGCTGAGGTGTTCAAAGTGGATAAAAATAGTGGGAGATCAGAGGATTGGGAAAGTTTTAAACAACAGCAAAGAATGACTAAGAAGGTGATTAAAAAAGGAAAGATAGAATATGACGCTAAACTAGCTCAAAATATCAAAAATGACAGTAAAAGTTTTTATAAATATATAAAGAGAAGGATGGCCAGAGTTAATATTGGACCCTTGGAGGATGATAGAGATATTGCAAAGACCTTGAATAAGTTTTTTGTGTCAGTTTTTATGGAGGAGGATGTAAATAGCTTGCTCGAAATTAAGAATAGAAGGGTGGGAGGAGATGAGGTCCTTGATGAGATTACAGTCACTAGAGAGGTGGTGCTTGATAGGCAAACGGGGCTGAGGATAAATAAATCCCCGGGACTGGATGGAATGCATCCCAGGGTTTTCGAGGAAATGAGAGGTGATAGTGAATGCCCTAGTAATTATCTTTCAGAATTCGCTGGACTCCAGGAAAGTGCCAGAAGATCGGCAAACAGCTAATGTTTCGCCGCTGTTTGAAAAAGGTAGCAGACAGAAGGCAGGGAATTATAGGACAGTTAGTTTAACATCTGTAGTCGGAAAAATGCTTGAATCTATCGTCAAATCAGAAATAACGAGGTACCTGGATACGAACGGTTTGATCAGGCAAACGCAGCACGGATTCATTAAAGGGAAATCGTGCTTGACGGATTTATTGGAGCTCTATGAGGAAGTGACTAGTGCGGTATATAGAGGGGAACCAGTAGATGTGGTGTTTTTGGATTTCCAAAAGGCTTTTGATAAAGTGCCTCACAAAAGATTGCTGCAGAAGGTTAGGGTGCAGGGGGTTGGGGGTTAGACTGGATAGAGGATTGGTTGTCTAATAGGAAGCAGAGGGTAGGTATTAATGGTGTTATTCTGATTGGCAGCTGGAGACTAGTCGAGTGCCCCAGGGATCAGTGCTGGGGCCTCAACTATTGACCATTTACATAGATGATCTGGAGGAAGGGGCTGAGTGCAGGGTGACGAAATTTGCTGACGACACGAAGATGAATGGAAAAGCAAATTGCGTGAAGGATGTGGAAAGCCTGCAGAGGGATCTGGATAGGTTGAGTGAGTGGGCGAGGACCTGGCAGATAGAGTATAATGTTAGTAAGTGTGACGTTATCCTCTTTGGTAGGGATAACGGTAGGAAGGATTATTATTTAAATGATGAAAAGCTGCAGCATGCGATGGTGCAGAGGGACCTGGGGGTCCTTGTGCACAAATCGCAAAAACTCAGTCTGCAGGTGCAGGAGGTGATCGAGAAGGCGAATGCAATGTCGGCCTTTATGGCTAGGGGGATAGAATATAAAAGTAGGGAGGTTCTTTTGCAGCTGTATAGGGTGTTGGTGAGGCTGCAGCTGGAGTACTGTGTGTAGTTTTGGTCAAGCATTCGAGGAAGGATATATTGGCCTTGGAGGGGGTGCAGAGAACGTTTACTAGGCTGATACCAGAGATGAGGGCGTTGGATTATGAGGAAAGACTAAATAGGCTAGGTTTGTACTCATTGGAGTTTAGAAGGCTGAAAGGGGATCTTATAGAAACGTATAAGATAATGAAGGGGATGGATACGGGAGAGGCTGAGAGACTCTTCCCACTTAACAAAGACTAGAGGACTAGGGGCCCAGCCTCAAGATGGGGGGGTGGTGGTGGTGGTTCAGATCAGAGTTGAGGAGGAATTTCGTCACGCAAAAGGTGGCAAATCTTTGGAATTCTCTGCCTGTTGAAGTGGTGGAGGCTTCCTCGCTGAATATATTTAAGTCAAGAGTAGGTAGGTTTTTGATTGACAAGGGAATTAAGGGTTACGGGGAGAAAGCTGGAACGAACCACTGCAGATCAGCCATGATCTTATTAGATGTTCAGAGGAGATGTACAGAGGAGACCTCTAAGTTTTTCACTCAGAGGGTGATGAGTGAATGGAATCGGCTGCCATCAGTGGTGGTAGAGGCGAACTCGCTGGGTCTTTTAAGAGACTTCTGGATGAGTACATGGGATTTAATGTGATTGGGAGTTACAGATAGTTCTATAGTCTGGTAAATATGGATACGATCGGCACAACTTGTGGGCCGAACGGCCTGTTTGTGCTGTAGTGCTCTGTGTGAATGGTGGGGCAGGCTCAAGGGGCTGGATGGCCTACTCCTGCTCCTATTTCTTATGTTAGCAATTAGGAAGACAAATAGTATGCTGGCTTTCATTGCAAGCGTATGTGAATACAGAAAGCCTTGACTGCAGCTGTACAGGGTCTTGGTGACATCACTCCCAGAATAATGAGTACAGTTTTGGTCTCCTTATCCAAGAAAAAGTATATTTGCTATTGAGGGCGTGCAGCAAAGGTTCACCAGACTGTTTCCTGGGATGCAGAATTGTTGTATGAAGAGAGATCAGGTAGACTAGCCTTTCATTCACAGGCAGACTGGGTGCAGGGGTGATGCTTCCTTTGTTGGGTGTGTCTAGACAATGGTCCCAGTCTTAGGGTAAGGGATAAGCCATTTAGCACTTAGAGCAAAGACATTTTCCTTCACCTGAGGGAGGTAAACCTGTGGAATTCTTTGTCACCCAAGACCACGAAGCCAATGTACTGAATGTGTTTAAAAAAATAAATAGATTCCTGGACACTAAAGGGATATGGGATGGATAGAAGCTCAGAGTTAAGCAATACCTCAATCCAAAAATACTTCTTGTTCCATGGCCTGCCTCTGTGTCTTTAACGTCTCCTAATCCTCAGAGATATCTGCACTCATCTACTTCACATCTCTCGAGCATCCCAATTTTAAGTGCTTTACTACTGATAGCAATGTCATAGAATCCTACAGTGCAGAAAGAGGCCCTTTGGCCCATCAAGACTGCACCGAACACAATCCCACCCAGACCCTACTTCATAACCCTACATATTATAACCAGCTAATCCCTCTAACCTAAGCATCTTAGGACACTAAGGGGCAATTAATTAGCATGGCTAATCAACCTAACCTGCACATCTTTGGACCGTGGGAGGAAACTACAGAACCTAGAGGAAACCCATGCAAACCCGAGCTGAGAATTGAACCCAGGTCCCCGGAGCTGTGAAGCAGCAGTGCTAACCACTGTGCTGCCCTTTAGTTGTTTAGGTTTTGAACTCCCAAATTCCCTCTCAACCTCCCCGTCTCTAATTCACTTCTCTTCTTGAAGGAGCATCTTAAAACCAACTTTTCTGACTTAGCTTTTAGTGAATTTAGCTCTATAATGTACTGGTGAAGCAGTATCGATACAAATTGTTGCTGCTGAATCGCTGAACAATGAGCAGAAGCAAGAACTCAGGCACATTCTCAGCTTCCTCCATCTTGAAACTCTCTCCCACACAGGACTCTGAATGTACCGACACCACATAGACTGCAGCAGATCGAGAAGGTAGTTCACAGCTGCTATTGATAAAAAGCTAGGCTTGGGTAGTTTTAAAACATCATCCATGTTCTAAAAATGAAAATATCGAGTGCTCTAAGGCCAAATTTCACCACCCCACATTGCTACACAGTTAGCACAGCCCGGGAAAGGAGAGAGAGAACAATGGACAGGAATGATGATGAGAGGAGCGGGGAAAGGGAAAGAAGTTGTTGCGGGGGGGGGGGGAAGAGAGAGAGAGAGAGAAGGGAGCAGTGGGGGGAGAAAGAGAGGGGAGTGGGAGTGTGGGGAGGAACAGAGAAAGCAAGCAGTGGGAGTAGGGGTTAAGAGAGAAAGGTGTGGAGGTTGGGGATGGGGGGAGAGATTGAGAGTGGGTTAATGATGGTTTGATACCTGAGGATTATGTTGAGCCAAATCCTCGATCTTCTGCCAGATCTCCTCACGCTCTTTAAGTTTGAACTTCTCCCTGAAATACAAAAACAAACATTTATTATTTGCCTTGCAACTCTTCTGAGGATTTCTTCTTGGGAAGAATGAAGGGCAGGTGACAGAAGAGTTAGTGAGGGATCACTTTTTGGGACCAGTGACCACAATGCAATTAGTTTTAGATTATTATTCCCACAGGTATTAGTACATCTTGCTCTATACAGACAATATGTACCATTCATAGAGATGGAGGGTACAGAATGCAGTGTTACAGTCATCGCTAAAGTGTAAAGAAAGATCAACTTAATGTGAAATGAGTCTATTCAAGAGGCTGATGGCAGCAGGAAAGAAGCTGTTCTTGAGTCAGTTGGTACATGACCTCAGACTTCTGTATCTCCTCCCAATGGAAGGTGGTGGAAGAGAGAATGCCCAAGATGCCTGGGGTTGCTTTGCCGAAGCAATGGGAAACGTAGACAGAGTCAACGGGCGGGAGACTGGTTTGCATGATAGACTGGGCAATATTCATGATCTTTTGTAGTTCCTTTGGCAGAGCAGGAGCCATACCAAGCTGTGATACAACCAGAAAGAATGCTTTCTAATGGTGCATCTGTAAAAGATGATGAAAGTCACAGCTGACATGCCAAATTTCCTTAATCTTCTGAGAAAGTAGAGGTGTTGATGGTCTTTCTTAACTATAATGTTGGCAAGATGAACCAGGACAGGTTGTTGGTGATCTGGAAATCATGTCTCAGGAATTTGATTGAGTTTTTTGAAGGGTTAACCAAGAAAAACACCTAAAAATTTGAAAGCTCACGACCATTTCTACTTGGTCCTGATTGATGTAGACAGGGGCATGTTCTTCACTACGTTTTCTGAAACCGATGACAATCTCCTTCGTTTTGTTGATATTGAGGGAGAGATTATCATCGCTGCATCTGTTTGCCAGATTTAAGATAGCTATCGAGAATAATAGGTCTGGCCCAAAAGTTAAAATTTGAAACTGGGGCAAAGCCAATTTTGATGGCATTGGACAGGAACTTTCAAAAGTTGACTGGGGAGTCTGTTGGCAGGCAAAAGGGATGTCTGGTAAGTGGGAGCTTTCAAAAGTGTGTTAACCAAGATTCAGGGTAAGCACATTCCTCTTAGACTTAAGGGCAAGACTGGCAGGAATAGAAAACCCTGAATGACTCAGGATATTGAGGCGTTGGTTAAAAAGAGGAAGCATATGTAATGCATAAGCAGCAGGAATCAAATGGATCTCTTGAGTATAGGGGTTGTTGCAGTAGAGTTGAGAGAGAAATCAGGAGGGCAAAAAGGAGACATGAGATTGTTTTGGCAGACAAGGCAAAGGAAAATCCAAAAAGCTTCTACAAATACATAAAGAGCAAAAGAGTGACTAGAGAGAGAGTAAGGCCTCTTAATGCTCAACAAGGTCACTTATGTGCAGATTCACAAAAATGGGTGAGATCATAAATGAATATTTCTCATCAGTATTTACTGTTGAGAAAGGCATATATGTTAAATAACTTGGGGAAATAAATAGTGACATATTGAGGAATGAATTTTACAATGAGTTCGTACTGGAAATCTTAAAGTGCATCAAGGTAAATAAATCCCTGGGACTTGATGAGCTGTGTCCCAGGATGTTGTGGGAGGTTAGGGAGGAAATTGTGGGTCTCCAGCAGAGATATCTGAATCATGGATGAGGTGCCTGAAGGTTGGAGGTTGGCAAATGTTGTATCTTTGTTTAAAGAGGGCTGCAGAGAATAGCCTAGGAACTACAGACCATTGAGCCTAAAGTATGTAGCGGGTAAGTTATTAGAAGGTATCTTGAGAGGCAGGATCTGCTGGCATTTAGAGAGGCAAGAACTGATTAGCGACAGTCAGTATGGCTTTGTGAGTGGAAAATCATGTCTCGTGAATTTGATTGCGTTTTTTGAAGAGGTAACCAAGAAGGCAATGCAGTCAGCACTGTCTACATGGACTTTAGCAAGGTACCATATGGTAGATTGTCACATAAGGTTAAACCTTGGAATCTAGGCTGAGGTATTCAATTGAGTACAAAATTGGCTTAATGACAGAAGACGGACGGTGGTTGTTTAAACTGGAGACCTGTGACCAGAGGTGTGCCTCAGAGTTCAGTACTGGGTCCACTGTTATTTGTTATCTACATTAATGACTTGGATGAGAATTTAGGAGGCATGTTTGGAAAGTTTGCAGGTGACATCAAGATTAATGGCACAGTGGAACAGTGAAGAAGATTATCTAGGATTGCAGCTGGGCCAGTGGAACGAAGAATGGCAGATGGAGTTTAATTGTGATAAATGTGAGTGAAGTATTTTGGTAGATCAAATTGGCAGGACCTATTCAGTTAATGGTATGGTGGTGGTGAGAGTTACAAAACAAAGAGATTAGAGTTACAGGTTCATAGCTCCTTACAAGTGCGGTCACAGGTGAACAGGATGGTGAAGGAGGCATTCACCATGCTTGGTTTCATTGGTCAGAACATTGAATATTGGTATTGGGATATCTTGTCAAAGTTGTATAAGACATTGGTAAGGCCACACCTGGAATACAGTGTTCAGTTCTGGTCACCTTCCCATGAGTGAAATGGATTTTATCCATTTGACACCTTGATGTTTAGATAACCCTGGTGGTTTCAAAAAAAGTTCTGTGCTGTGATTATATTAGGCAATTGGTACAGATAAATATTTGATGGATCGTTATGTTTCAGCAGAATGTTTAAAATTTCAGCTTTATTCTACAGGCAGTAATGTTTCTGAAAAACATTTAGCTCAAGGTTGTAAAAGCAAGTTAATTACTCATTTCAGTCGGGAATGCGTTATTTTGATAGATCTCCTCATGCTCTTTGAAGTCCCCATAACTACTACCCTGTTAAAAAGAAAAGAAAAAAAAAGGGACTTCAACTTTACAAATATTGACTGGAAAAGCTGGAGTTTGAGTACTTTAGAGGGGTCAATGTGTGCAGGAGTATTTCCTGTCAAAGTATGTAGATAGGCCAAGAGGCGAGGCCACATTGGATTTGATACGGGATAATGAACCAGATGAAGTGTTAGACTTGGACGTCAATGAAAACTTTGGTGATAGTGATCACAATTTGGTTACGTTTATTTTAGTGATGGAAAGGAATAGGTATAGAACATAGAACATTACAGCACAGAACAGGCCCTTCGGCCTTTGATGTTGTGCCGACCAAAATAAAAAGCAATGCCCCTCCAAACTAAACCATTCCCTTCTCTTCCATATACTTATCAATTAACCTCTTAAACGCCACCAAACTTGGCGCATCTACAACAGCTGCAGGCAGGGCATTCCACTCCCTAATCACTCTTTGAGTAAAGAACCTACCTCTGATATCCGTCCTATAACTCATACCCCTTAATTTAAAGCTGTGTCCCCTCGTGCTAGCTTTCTCCATCCTAGGAAAAAGGCTATCACTGTCCACCCTATCTAAACCTCTAATCATCTTATATGTTTCAATAAGGTCCCCTCTTAGCCGCCTCCTTTCTAACGAAAACAACCTCAAATCCCTCAGCCTCTCTTCATAAGACCTGCCCTCCATACCAGGCAACATCCTGGTAAACCTCCTCTGTACCCTCTCCAATGCCTCCACATCTTTCTTATAATGTGGGGACCAGAACTACACACAATACTCCAAGTGCGGCCGCACTAGAGTTTTGTACAGTTGCAACATGATGCTGCGGCTCCTAAATTCAATCCCCCTACCAATAAAAGCTAAGACTCCATATGTGGCTGTTCACCACAGCCTTCGTGCACCACGGTTCCCTCGACCTACCAAAACCTCCTTGTCTCACCGGAACATTGTCGTGCAGAGTTCCAGACAAGCATTCCTTGAATATCTGCCACCTTCCTTCTGTGCTTTTCCACAAGAACACCTCCTTCCAGTTTATTCGCCCCAACATCTGCCTGATGTCTTCATATTTCCCCTTATTCCAGACAAACACCTTCCTAGCCTGCCTGATCCTATCCTTTTCCAATGCAAGGGTGAAGGAGATAGAATTATGATCTCCATCCCCAAGATGCTCTCCTACCGAGAGATCCATCACCTGTCCTGGTTCATTAGCTAGTACCAGGTCCAGTACAGCCTCTCCTTTCGTAGGCTTGTCCACGTGCTGTGTCAGGAAACCCTCCTGAACACACCTAACAAACTCCTCCCCATCTAAACCCCTTATCCTTGGCATATTCCAGTCGATGTTTGGGAAATTGAAGTCTCCCATCACAACAACTCTTATTTCTACATCTCTCCAGTATCTGTTTCCCTATCTGCACCTCAACCTCCCTGTCACTATTGGGCGGCCTACAGAATACACCCAGCAACGTCACCGACCCTTTGCTATTCCTAACTTCCACCCACAGAGACTCCGTAGACATTCCCTCCTCGGTATCCACCTTCTCTGCAGCCATGACACTGTCCCTGATCAACAGTGCCACTCCACCACCTCTTTTGCCTCCCTCCCTGTCCTTCCTGAAGGATCTGAATCCCGGGACCTGTAGTACCCAGTCCTGTCCCTGAGACATCCAAGTCTCTGTAATGGCCAGTTGAGGAGGAACTTCTTCACACAAAGGGTTGTGAGTCTGTGAAGTTCCCCATTTAGTGAAGCAAGCTCATTGAATGTTTTTAAGGCAAGGATAAGTAAGTTTTTGAACTGTAAAGGAATTAAGGGTTATGGTGAGTGGGTGGGTAAGTGGCATTGAGTCTATGAAAAGCTCAGCCATGATCTTATTAAATGGAAGAGCAGGCTCAAGGGGCCACATGGCCGACTCCTGCTCCTAGTTCTTATGTTCTAACAAATCTTTCAGAGTTTCCTTTTCTAAAGGGGTGAATTAGTAGATCAAGTAGAAGGAGAACAAAGATCTAACATCCCTGCTTTAAACTAAAATCACATGCTAGTCAAGTGCTATACGTCCTAATATCAGCACAACTCATGTTGCTTACTTGTTGGAAAAAGACAGTTCCAGTCTCGAATATTGTAGAAAAGCTTTTGAGTGAAGGTTTAATACTAAATCTAGGCAAGCAAGATCAGAATTTGAAAACGATGTTGTGTAGTGACTAACTGTTTGACTTGGAGCTGGGAGTTGAATTAGAATGCACTCCCTGTGATTGTTTTATTAACACTGAGAATTATATTAGAAAGCTCTCCACTTAAGGAAGTGGACCATGAAATAGTGGATGCATTGGTGATCATTTTCCAAGATTCTATAAACTCTGGAACAGTTCTCATGGATTGGAGGGTAGCAGTGGAAGGGAGTGTTTCTGAATGGAGGGCTGTGACAAATGGCATTCTTTGGGCATCAGTGCTGGGACCTTTGCTGTTTGTAATACATATAAATGATCTGGAGGAAAATGCAACAAGTTTGATTAATAAGTTTATGGACTACAAAAGGGTTGGTGGAATTATGGATAGTGATGAGGACCATCAGAGGATACAACAGGATATAGATTGGTTGGAGATTTGGGCAGTGAGATGGAATTTAATCCAGATAAATGCAAATATGCATTTTGGAAGGTCTAATACAAATAGGCAATATATAAGAACATAAGAACTAGGAGTAAGCCATCTGGCTCCTCGGGCCTACCCCGCCATAAGATCATGGCTGAACTTTTCGTGGACTCAGTTCCACTGACCCGCCCACTCACCGTAACTCTTAATTCCTTTACTGTTCAAAAATTTATCTATCCTTGCCTTAAAAGCATTCAATGAGGTAGCTTCAACTGCTTCACTGAGCAAGGGAATACTATAAATTCACAACCCTCTGTGTGAAGAAGTTCCTCTTCAACTCAATCCTAAATCTGCTTCCCCTTGTTTTGAGGCTATGACACCTAGTTCTAATTTCACCTACCAGTAGAAACAACTTGCCTGCTTCTAATCTATTCCCTTCATAATTTTCTATGTTTCTAGTAGCTGTATGTAGTCGGAAAAATGCTTGAATCTATCGTCAAATCAGAAATAACGAGGTACCTGGATACGAACAATTTGATCAGGCAGACGCAGCACGGATTCATTAAGGGGAAATCGTGCTTGACGGATTTATTGGAGTTCTATGAGTAAGTGACTAGTGCGGTATATAGAGGGGAACCGGTGGATGTGGTGTTTTTGGATTTCCAAAAGGCATTTGATAAAGTGCCTCACAAAAGATTGCTGCAGAAGGTTAGGGTGCAGGGAATTGGGGGTAGGGTGTTAGACTGGATAGAGGATTGGTTGTCTAATGGGAAGCAGAGAGTAGGCGTTATTCTGATTGGCAACTGGTGACTAGTGGAATGCCCCAGGGATCAGTGCTGGGGCCTCAACTATTTGCCATTTACATAGATGATCTGGAGGAAGGGGCTGAGTGCAGGGTGACGAAATTTGCTGACAACATGAAGATGAGTGGAAAAGCAAATTGTGTGGAGGGTGTGGAAAGCCTGCAGAGGGATTGGATAGATTGAGTGAGTGGGCGAGGACCTGGCAGATAGAGTATAGAACATAGAACATTACAGCACAGAACAGGCCCTTCGGCCTTCGATGTTGTGCCGACCAAAATAAAAAGCAATGCCCCTCCAAACTAAACCATTCCCTTCTCTTCCATATACTTATCAATTAACCTCTTAAACGCCACCAAACTTGGCGCATCTACAACAGCTGCAGGCAGGGCATTCCACTCCCTAATCACTCTTTGAGTAAAGAACCTACCTCTGATATCCGTCCTATAACTCATACCCCTTAATTTAAAGCTGTGTCCCCTCGTGCTAGCTTTCTCCATCCTAGGAAAAAGGCTATCACTGTCCACCCTATCTAAACCTCTAATCATCTTATATGCTTCAATAAGATCCCCTCTTAGCCGCCTCCTTTCTAACGAAAACAACCTCAAATCCTTCAACCTCTCTTCATAGGACCTGCCCTCCATACCAGGCAACATCCTGGTAAAAAATGTATAATGTTAGTAAGTGTGAGGTTATCCACTTTGGTAAGAATAATGGTAGGAAGGATTATTATTTAAATGGAGAAAAGCTGCAGCATGCGACGGTGCAGTGGGACCTGGGGATCCTTGTGCACGAATCGCAAAAACCCAGTCTGCAGGTGCAACAGGTGATCAAGAAGGCAAATGCAATGTCGGCCTTTATAGCAAGGGGGATAGAATATAAAAGTAGGGAGGTTCTTTTGCAGCTGGAGTACTGTGTGCAGTTTTGGTCGCCACATTCAAGGAAGGATATATTGGCCTTGGAGGGGGTGCAGAGAAGGTTCACTTGGCTGATACTGGAGATGAGGGCATCTGATTGAGGAGAGACTAAATAGGCTAGGTTTGTACTCATTGGAGTTTAGAAGGCTGAGAGGGGATCTTATAGAAACGTATAAGATAATGAAGGGGATGGATACGGGAGAGGCTGAGAGACTCTTCCCGCTTAACAAAGTCTAGAGGGCACAACCTCAAAATAAGGGCAGGGCAGTTCAGATCAGAGATAAGGAGGAATTTCTTCACTCAAAGGATGGTGGATCTTTGGAATGCTTTGCCTGTTGAAGTGGTGGAGGCTTCCTCACTGAACATATTTAAGTCAAGGGTTGATAGGTTTTTGATTGACAAGGGAATTAAGGGTTATGGGGAGAAAGAGGGAAAGTGGAACTGAATCACTGCAGATCAGCCATGATCTTATTGAATGGCAGGGCAGGCTTGAGGGGCTGGATGGCCTACTCCTGCTCCTATTTCTGATGTTCTATAAGATCTCCATTCATTCTTCTGAATTCCAACGAATATAGCCCCAGTCTACTCAGTCTCTCTTCATAAGCCAACTCTCAATTCCAGCATCAACCAAGTGAATCTCCTCTGCACTCCCTCCACTGCCAGCATATTCCTTCTCAAGGAGACCAAAACTGTACACAGTTCTCTGGAACAGAGTGTTTGGAAGTGCTGGTGGCTGTGGTGTGAAAATTTTCAAATCGCTTTTTTTCCCCTTTATTTCTGGTTCGCGGGTTTTTTGCTGCCGTAGTTGGGTGTGAGGATAGTTGGGAAGGGAGCAAGTGAGTATAAAAGAAAGCGACAGTAGACAGCAGGCAGTGTCAGGATCGGGTGTGGAGTGAGCAGGGAGCAGAGTGACAGATTTGAGGGCTTTGGCTCACTGGGCTTAGGCAAGAGCAGGTTAGCCAAGGTGTTGCTGGTTTTCCAGTTGCGTTCATATCTCCAAAGATGTTCAGGACAATGGCAAGGATTACGGGAAGATGCCTCACCTGCGTATGGTGTCATACGTGGGAGTTTCTCGAGGTAAGACGTCTCCCGAAAGTCCACATATGCGTCAAATGTTTGGAGCTGCAGCGTCTGAGGGCTCAGGTCAAGCAATTAGAGCGGCGATTGAAAGATGTATTTTCAGTCAGGGAAGAGGAGGCAATAGTGGAAGGGAGGCACAGTAAAGTGGGAACGCAGAGCCTGGGGGGGATGAGGGGGGGTGGCTGACTCTTACATGTGGATTACTGTAAGGAAGGGGAAAAAGAGTGGTAATAGTCCAAAGACTTACCCAGTGGTAGTCCCCCAAAATATCAAAGAACAACACAGCACGGGAAACAGGCCTTTCGGCCCAACGAGCCCGCACCGCTGTCCTAACGTCTTAATGACATATAGAGACCAATATAGGGATAATTTGTTACCCAATCAGCCTAAGAGCACATTTTTGGGATGTGGGAGGAAACTGGAGCACCCGGAGAAAACCCACGCAACCACGGGGAGAACGCGCAAACTCCCGCAGACACAGGCCCAAATCCATGTGTCTGCACAGCAACAGCGATAGTCTCTGAGCTGTCATGTTGCCCATCTGATAGTCCAGTTTAAGCATACACTAACGACATGAAGCACTAGGCCATTCCTGAAGTAACATCCAAGAGCAGCCCTCGCACGACCTGCCGAATGCATGCGCCTTGTTGGTCAACAAGGTGGACCGAATAGCCTGTGGAAACAAATAAAGTATTTAAACAGTCCTCATATATCCCTCTATCTGCAGACCGCTCATGTGGCTGTCCAAGAGACCCTTAAACAACCCTAGTGTGCCTGCTCCCACCACCCCACTCGGTAGCGCATTCCACACCCCCACTACCCTTTGTGTGAAAAAATGCCCTCTAATATTCGTCTTATACATAGCCCCCCCTCACCCTAAGGCCGTGACCCCTCGTTCTATCCGATTCTAATGGTGGAAAAAACTTACCACCATTTACTCTATCTATACCCCTCATAATCTTATATACCTCTAATAGATCCCCTCTCAGCCGACGTCTTTCAAGGGAAAACAACCCCAGTGCGTTCAATCTATCCTCGTAAGACAGCCCTTCCGAGTGCAGAGAGGTAAAAAAGATAAGGGAGAAGGACCAGCGTACCTCAGAGAGGAGGAAGGGAGCTCGAGGTGGGGGATGGGAGGGTTAAAAGAATAGATAGGCGCTTTTATGGTCAAAGGCGGGACCTCCAGGGTGATAGTTTGCCTCCCTGGATCAGAGGTGCAAGATGTGTCTGATAGGGTAGAGGGCATTTTGAAGGGCGAGGGGACCCAGGCAGATGTAATTATACGTATACCAGAAAAGGACATAGGAAGAGCAGGGAGGATATACGAAGGCAGTTCAGGGAGATGGGGGATAGGCTGAAGAGCAGGGCCTCCAGGGTGACAATCTCAGGGTCGCTACCAGGGGCTGATAACAGTGGGGACAAGAAAAATGAGATCCTACAGCTGAATGCGTGGCTGAAGGATTGGTGTAGGGCAGAGGGTTTTATGTTTTATAATTGGGAATTATTTGTGAAAGAAGAGCATCTGTATAGAAGGAGCGGGGAACATTTAAATGGGAAGAGCATGAACATCTTAGCCGTGAGGTTAGCTGGAGTGTTTCGGCAGGGTATAAACTAATATGGAGGCGGGGGAGGGAAGGAGATGAGACCGATAGCTCGATAGGTAGTGAGATTGGGAGCGAGATGGGAGATATAGCAAACTTGGATGACAGGAAATACACCAGGGAGGAGGTGGCTCCGAGTGGGCTTGGAGGTTTGGAGTGCATCTGTTTCAATGCGAGGAGCATAACAGGAAAAACGGATGAACTTAGGGCCTTAATGTTTGCAAGGAACTTAGATATGGTTGCAGTGATGGAGACATGGTTAAAGGAAGGGGAGCACTGGCAGCTGAATGTTCTTGGGTATAAGTGTTTCAGGCATGACAGAGGAGGGTCCAGAAGAGGTGGGGGAGTGGCATTGTTAGGGAGAGCATCACAGCGGTGCAGAGGGAAGACAATATAGACGATTAGGAGTGGAGTTGCTGTGGGTGGAGTTGAGGAATAGGAAGGGGGCCATTACTATGCTAAGGGTATAGTAATAACCCGCGACAGCCCACGGGTAGTTGAAGAAGGCATACGTAAACACATTTTGGATAGGTGCAGAAGAACAGAGTCTTTATAATGGGAGATTTTAATCTCCCTGGGGTGGATTGGAAGCTACCTAGAGCTGGGGATTCGGACGGAGAGGAATTTGTAAAATGTGTACTGGAAGGATCGTTGGAGCAGTATGTGGCATATCGACTAGAGAAGGGGCTATATTGGATTTAGTTCTGAGTAATGAGCCAGGGCAGGTGGTTGATGTTGTAGTAGGGGAACATGTGGCTAACAGTGACCACAATTCTGTCTATTTTAGGATACAGATGGAAAAGGATGCTCGTTGCCCTAGGGAGAGGGTGCTGAATTTGGGGGAAGGCTAGCTACAGCCGGATTAGGCAGGAACTTATGGAAAATGATTGGGAAAGGTTGTTTGAGGGTAAGCCCATGCGAGGCATGTGGGATTCTTTCAAGGGAATAATGAAAAGATTGCAGCAAAGATATGTGCTGGCCAAGAGGAAGGATGGGAAAGGTAGGATTAAAGAGCCCTGGATTACTAGGGATATTGACGACTTGGTTAGGAAGAAAAGAGAGACGTATGTTAGGTCAAAGCAACTGGGAACAGAGAGTGTTAGAGGAATAGAGAGAGAATAGGAGGGAGCTCAAATGGGAGTTAGAAGGGCAAAAAGGGGGCATGAAATGGTTTTGGCAGATAGGATTAAGGAAAATCCAAAGACTTTTTACTCCTACGTTAGGAATAAAAGGGTGGTTAGAGGAAAAAAAATCGGACCTCTTAGGGACAGAGGAGGGGAACTGTGCTTAGAGCCTGAGGGAATGGGGGAGATCCTGAATGAATACTTTGCATCAGTATTCACAAAGAAGAGGGGCTTGTTGACGGCTCCTGTCTCTGAGGGAGCTGTGGACCAGTTCAGGGAAATATCCATATCGAGGGAGGAAGTGCTAGAGCTTCTCGGTAGCATTGAAACTGATAAATCTCCGGGGCCTGATGGCATTTATCCCAGGCTGCTTAGGGAAGCACAAGGTGAAATTGCTGGGTTTCTGACGCAAATCTTTGTCTCTTCCTTGGACACAGGTGAGGTCCCAGAGGACTGGAGAATAGCTAACGTTGTACCGTTGTTTAAAAAGGGTAGTAGGGATAACCCGGGTAATTATAGGCCAGTGATTTTGATGTCAGTGGTAGGGAAGCTGTTGGAGGGGATTCTTAGAGATAGAACGTATAGGCACTTAGAGCGTTGCGATCTGATTAGGAATACGCAGCATGGATTTGTTAAAGGGAGGTCGTGCCTTAGAAATCTGGTAGAATTTTTTGAGGAGATGACAAAAACGGTCGACAAAGGCCGAGCCGTTGATGTCGTCTATATGGATTTCAGCAAGGCGCTTGACAAAGTCCCTCATGGGAGGTTAGTTGAAAAGGTCAAAGCTAATGGGATACAAGGACAGGTATTTACATGTTTAAGTAACTGGCTTGGTAATAGGAGACAGAGAGTAATAGTGGAAGGGTGTTTTTCTAGCTGGAGGCCGGTCACTAGTGGTGTGCCACAAGGCTCAGTACTGGGACCTCTTTGATTTGTAGATATATAAATGACTTGGAAGAGGGAGTAAGTGGAGTGATCAGCAAGTTTGCAGACGATACAAAGATGGCTGGACTTGCGGATAGTGAGGAGCATTGTCAGGCGATGCAGCAGGACATAGATAGGCTGGTAGCTTGGGCAGACAGATGGAATTCAATCCTGATAAATGTGAGGTGATGCATTTTGGGACAAAGAATGTAGGGGGGAGGTATATGATAAAGGGTGGATCTATTAAGAGTATAGAAACACAGAGGGACCTGGGGGTGCAGGTGCATAAGTCTCTGAAGGTGGCAGAGCAAGTGGAGAAGGTTGTGAAGAAAGCATATGGTATGCTAGCCTTTATAGGAAGGGGTATAGAGTGCAAGAGCTGGCCTTTAATGTTGTAGTTGTATAAAACATTGATTAGACCTCATTTGGAATACTGCGTCCAGTTCTGGTCACCTTACTACCGGAAGGACGTGGAGACTCTGGAGAGAGTGCAGAGGAGGTTTACCAGGATGCTGCCTGGTATGGAAGGTCTGAGTTACGAGGAGAGGTTAGGCAAATTGGGGCTGTTTTCTTTAGAAAGACATAGACAGAAGCGATCTAATAAAGCGATCTGTACAAGATTATGAGGGGTATAGTTAAACAGTGGTAAGGTTTTTCCTAAGTTGGAGTCAAATATCACGACGGGTCACAGGCTTAGGGTGAGGGGGGCAAGGTATAATTTGGATGCTAGAGGGAGTTTTTTCACACAGAGGGTGGTGGGGGTATGGAATGCGCTGCCAAGTAAGGTGGTGGAGGCAGATACGCTGGAGTTATTTAGGAGATACTTAGATGGGCACATGGACAGAATGGGAATGGAGGGATATAGAAGACTGATTTAAAATAGGCATCATGAGCCTTGGGAGTTCCCTGGGAATTGTGTAAATTGTGAAAGATATTGATGTATTTCTGTTTTATCCTACAGGTACTTCAGTCCGCCTTGTTGTCTAACAAGGGGCATACAGGCAATGGGTCGTGAGAGGGCTACTCTTAGATTCTGCGAGTATCCTAGTGCTTCACGTCATTAGTGTATGCTTGAACTGGACCAGTTGATGGGCAACAGGACAGCTCAGTGACTATCGCTGTGCTGTGCAGATACATGGATTTGGGCCTGTGTCTGTGGGAGTTTGCGCATTCTCCCCATGCTTGCGTGGGTTTTCTCCGGGTGCTCCAGTTTCCTCCCACATCCCAAAGATGTGCTCTTTGGCAAAACAAATTCTTCCTAAATTGTCTCGCTAATTTGGTTCCAATGCAGATTTCTATAAACATAAACAGGGATCATGGATGGAAGTGGGAACATCGAGGTGGCGGCACAGGCTTGTTGGGCTGAAGGGCCTGTTTCCCCTGCTGTGCTGTTCTTTGTATTTGCTGTTTTCCAATCTGCAGCAACCACCCCACAATCCAGCTAGTTTTGGTACATTACCACTAGAGCATTTGCTATTTCTCCTACCTTCTCTGTTAGTACCTTGGGATGCATTCCATGAGGACCAGAAAACTTGTCTACCTTTAGCCCCATTAACTTGCCCAACACTACCTCTTTTATGATAATAGTTTGTGGGTTCTCACCTGCCATATCCTTCCTGTCATCAATTTTTGACGTTATTTGTGTCTTCCACTGTGAAGACCGACACAAACTATCTGTTAAATTCCTCAGCCATTTCCTCATTTCCAGTTATTACATTCCACTTCTCATTTTCTAAAGAACCAATATTCAGTTTTGCTACTTTTCTCTTTTTATATGTTTGTAGAAACTTTTGCTATGTATTATTATATACTGAGCTAGTTTACTCTCATAATCCATCCAACCTTTCTTTATTGCTTTCTTTCTACTGACCTTTAGAAGCCAAGTCTAGAGCGGTTTGCCACACTGCCAACTTAAAAAAACTGTCACTAAGGAGAATTACACATCTAACACCAGAATAACAAGTCAGAAATAACTTCCAGACAGATAAACCAAGTGGAATTGATTCCAAACCTTCCAGTTTCCCACTAATCTTTGCCACTTGCATATGCATTTTCTTTCAATTTGATACCCTCCTTTATTTCCTTAGATATCCATGGCTGATACAGTCCTTCCTTATCACTGGTATATACTTTCGTTGAGCACTGTGAAAGATCGCTTTGAAGATTCTGCACTGTTCCTCAATTGTCCCACCATAAAGCTTTTACTCCCAGTTTACCTTAGCAAACTCCTCCATCATCCCTTTATAGTCTCCTTTGTTTAAGGACAGGAGACTCTGTAATAAATGGCAGAACCTTAAAAAGTATTGACAAGCAAAGAGATTTGTGTGTCGAGGTACCTAAGTCACAAAGTGGCAACGCATATGGAGAAGGTAGTCAAGGAGACATATGGCATGCTTGCCTTCATCAGCTGAGGCACTGAGTGTAAAAACTGGCAAGTCATGTTGCAGCTTTAAAGAACCTTAGTTAGGCCACACTTGGAATACAGTGTTCAATTTTAGTTGCCATTCTACCAGAAGGATGTGGAGGTTTTGAAGAGGGTACAGAAAAGATTTACCAGGATGTTGTCTGGTATGGAGGACATTAGCTATGAGGAGAAATTGGAGAAACTTGGTTTGTTCTCACTGGAACGACGGAGACTGAGGGGCGACCTAAGAAGTCTACAAAATTATGAGGGGTATGGATAGAGTGGATAGTCAGAAGCTTCATCCTAGCATGGAAGAATCAACTACTAGGGGGCATAGGTTTAAGATGTGAGGGGCACAGTCAGGTGCTTTGGTCCACCTTGTTGTCTAACAAGGGGCATACACGTGATGGGTTGTGAAAGGGCTGCTCTTAGATTTTTTTTGAGAGTATCCTACTGCTTCACATCGTTAGTGTACGCTTGACCTGGACCATTTGATGGGCAACACGACAGCTCAGTGACTATTGCTGTGCTATGCAGATACATGGATTTGGGCCTGTATCTGTGGGAGTTTGCACATTCTCCCTGTGCTTGCGTGGGTTTTCTCCGGGGGCTCCGGTTCCCTCCCACATCCCAAAGATGTGCTGTTAGGCTAACTGGCAAAACAAATTCTCCCTAAATTGTCTCACAAACAAAGAACAAAGAACAACACAGCATGGGAAACAGGCCCTTCGGCCCAACGAGCCCGCGCCGCCATCCTAACGTCTTAATGACATATAGAGACCAATATAGGGACAATTTGTTACCCAATCAGCCTAAGAGCACATTTTTGGGATGTGGGAGGAAACCGGAGCACCCGGAGAAAACCCACGCAACCAGGGGAGAACGCGCAAACTCCCGCAGACACAGGCCCAAATCCATGTGTCTGCACAGCAACAGCGATAGTCTCTGAGCTGTCATGTTGCCCATCTGATGGTCCAGTTTAAGCATACACTAACGACATGAAGCACTAGGCCACTCCTGAAGTAACCTCCAGGAGCAGCCCTCGCACGACCTGCCGAATGCATGCACCTTGTTGGTCAACAAGGTGGACCGAATAGCCTGTGGAAACAAATAAAGTATTTAAACAGTCCTCCTATATCCCTCTATCTGCAGACCGCTCATATGGCTGTCCAAGAGACCCTTAAACAACCCTAACGTTGTTAGGGTTGTTAACGTTGCTCCCACCACCTTACTCGGTAGTGCATTCCACACCCCCACTACCCTTTGTGTGAAAAAATGCCCTCTAATATTAGTCTTATACATAGCCCCCCTCACCCTAAGGCTGTGACCCCTCGTTCTATCCGAACCTAATGGTGGAAAAAGCTTACCACCATTTACTCTATCTATACCCCTCATAATCTTATACACCTCTAATAGATCCCCTCTCAGCCGACGTCTTTCAAGGGAAAACAACCCCAGTACGTTCAACCTTTCCTCGTAAGACAGCCCTTCCATAACAGGCAGCATCCTGGTAAATCTCCTCTGCACTCTCTCCAGGGACTCCACATCCTTCCGGTAGTACGGCGACCAGAACTGGACGCAGTACCTCAAGTGAGGCCTAACCAACGTTCTATACACTTGTAACATCAAACTTGGTCTCAAATTTGGTTTTTAATCCATAGATCTATAAACATAGACAGGGATCACAGGTAGAGGTGGGAACACCGGGGTGGCAGCGTGGGCTCGTTGGGCCGAAGGGCCTGTTTCCTGTGCTGTTTTGTTCTTTGTACAAGGCTAGTTTTTTTTTAAAAACAGAGGGTGGTGGGTGCTACAGCTTGTTGCCGGGGGGAGGAGTAGAAGCAAATACGGTAGTGACTTTTAAGGAATGTCTTGACAAATACATGAAAAAATTGGGAATAGAGGGATATGGTCCCTGGAAGTGTACAAAGAACCAAAGAACAAAGAACAGAACAGCAGGGGAAACAGGCCCTTCGGTCCAATGAGCCCAATGCTGCCACCCTGATGTTCCCACTTCTACCTGTGATCCCTGTCTATGTTTCTAGATCTATGCATTGAAATCAAATTTGAGACAATTTAGGGAGAATTTGTTTTGCCAATTAGCCTAAGAGCACATCTTTGGGATGTGGGAGGAAACCGGAGCACCCGGAGGAAACCCACGCAAGCATGGGGAGAATGCGCAAAATCCCACAGACACAGGCCCAAATCCATGTATCTGCACAGCACAGCAATAGTCACTGAGCTGTCGTGTTGTCCATCAAATGGTCCAGGTCAAGCGTACATTAACGACGTGAAGCACTAGGTTACTCTCGAAAAACATGCAAGAGCAGCCCTCTCATGACCCATTGCGTGTATGCCCCTCGTTAGACAACAAGGTGGACCAAAGCACCTGTAGGATAAAAACAAGTACATCAATATCATCATCTATTTACACACTTCCAAGGGACTCCCAAGGCTCATGATCCCTATTTTAAATCAGTTTTCTATACCCCTCCATTCCCATTCTGTTCATGTGCCCATCTAAGCATTTCTTAAATAACTCCAGAGCACCTGCCTCCACCACTTTACTTGGCAGCGCATTCCATTGCCCCAACACCGTGTGTGAAAAAACTCCCTCTAGCATCCAAATTAACCCTTACCCCCCTCATCCTAAGCCCGTGACCCCTTGTGCTATTTGAGTCCATCCTAGGAAAAAGCTTAACCCTGTTTACTCTATCTATCCCCTTCATAATCTTGTACACCTCTATTAGATCTCCTCTAAGTCTACGTCATTCTAAGGAAAACAGTCCCAATTTGCCTAATCTCTCCTTGTAACTCAGACCTTCCATACCAGGCAGCATCCTGGTAAACCTCCTCTGCACTCTCTCCAGAGTCTCCACGTCCTTTCAGTAGTTAGGCGACCAGAACTAGACGCAGTATTCCAAATGAGGTCTAACCAGCGTTTTACACAACTGCAACTCAGAACTAAATCCAATATAGCCCCCTCTCTGGTCGGGCTAGCCACATACTGCTCCAACGATCTTCCAGTACACATTTTACAAATTCCTCCCCGTCCAAACCCCCATCTCTAGGTACCTTCCAATCCACTCCAGGGAGATTAAAATCTCCCACTATAACGACTCTGTTCTTTCTGCACCTATCCAAAATGTCTTTACATATGCCTTCTTCAACTACCCGTGGACTGTTGGGTGGCCTATAATACACCCCTAATATAGTAATTGCCCCCTTCTATTCCTCAACTCCACCCACAGCGACTCCACTCCTAATCGTCTATATTGTCTTCCCTCTGCACTGCTGTGATGCTCTCCCTAACTAACAACGCTACTTCCCCACTTCTACTGGGCCCTCCTCTGTCACGCCTGAAACACTTATGCCCAGGAATATTCAGCTGCCACTGCTCCTCTTACTTTAACCATGTCTCCGTCACTGCAAGTTCCTTGCAAACATTAAGGCCCTAAGTTCATCCGTTTTTCCTGTTATGCTCCTCGCATTGAAACAGACACACTCCAGATCTCCAAGCCCACTTGGAACCTCCTTTTCTCCCTGGTGTATTTCTTCTCATCCAAGCTTAATCTATCTCCCATTTCACTCTCTACCGAGCTATCGGTCTCAGCCCCTCCCCCTCTCCATATTAGTTTAAATCCTGCTGAATCACTCCAGCGAACCTCCCAGCTAAGATATTCACGCCCTTCTCATTTAAGTGTTCCCCGTCCCTTCTATACAAGTGCCCTTCTTTCACAAAGACTTCCCAATTATCCACAAATATAAAACCTTAGGTGGTTTTAGTTAGGTCAGGTAGCATGGTTCATAGAAAATAGTTTAGGAGTTAATGATTGTATTGTGTCATGTTTAAGTATTTCAATTGATTACAGTTAAGCTAATTTTTTTTTGTTTATATCTCCAATTCATTCCAATCAAAGTCCAATTAAAGTTTCAGCAAGTGAGACAACACAGATTGAAGCTTCCAAAACAGGCTGGCTGCTTCCTCTCTTGGGCTTAATCTACATTATCCAAACTGACTGGAGTACGCACTGCACTTCCTCCAAGGCTTGATCTCATTTGCATCTCAGCCAAAAGACCGAGATGCCGCTTTAAAAAATTGCTTCAAATGAAGCTTTAGTATTAAAATCTCATGACTTTAAACAATGCAGCACATCAATACTACATTTGATCTTAACAGTTAAACTTAATAAAATAGAATGTATTTTGATAAAACTTCCCTCGTGGGCTAATAGAATCGCATCGCAAATAAAACACCTTACCCTCACACTAATGCCAAAACAGAAAGCTGCACAATCACTAGAGAAAAGTACTAGGAAAATGAATGGAGTTAAAGGCCGACAAGGGTAAGATAGAAGCAGGGAGGTTGTTTCCACTGGGGGGCTAAAACTACAACTAGGGGGCATAGCCTCAAAATAAAGAGGTGCAGATTTAGGACTGAGTTGAGGAAGGACTTCATCACCTAAAGGGTTGTGAATCTGTGAAATTTCCTGCCCAATGAAGCAGTTGAAGCTAACTCTTTGAATGTTTTTACAACAAGGAAAGATTTTTGACAGAAACGAATTAAGGTGAGTGGCGGCTAAGCGGAGCTGAAAATGTCAGCCACGATCTTATTGAATGACAGAACAGGTTCAAGGGTCCACATGGTCTACTCCTGTTCCTAAGTTTTTCGGATCTGATGGCCTGTATCCTAGGGACTTAAAAAGGAATAGTCAATGTGTTGGTTTTGAGCTTCTGAAATTCCCTAGATTTTGCAAAGACCCCAACAAATTGAGAAGCTATAAACGTACAATTTAGTTAAGAAAACAGGGAGAAGAAAGCAGTAAACTATCGGCTACTTAGTTTAACATCTGTCATTGGGAAAATGCTTGAATACAAGGAGATAGTAGCAGGAAACTTTAAGAAATTATAATACAGTTAGAGTCAACATGGTTTTTTGAAAGGAATGCCTTACAAATTTATTACGTTTCATCACCAACTATTTACAATCTATTTTAATAAGTTGAATGATTGCACTGTAGCCAAACTTGAAGCAAAGATAGGTTAAGTTAGTGGGCAGATGGTGTCTAATATGGGAAAATGCGAGGTTGCCTGCTTTGATAGAACGAATATCAAAGTTGAACATTATTTATTTAAATGGACAGAGATTGCAAAATGACTCAGAACAAAGTGATCTGGATGTCCTTGTATGTGAATCACAAGGTTAGCATGCAGGTACAGAACTATATAGGAAGGCAAATGGAACATTGGCCTTTTCTATAAGGGGAATGGAATGTAAAAGTATGAAAGTGTTGCCCTAATTTTATCAGGCACTGACGAGGCCTCACTAGAGCACTATGTACAGATTTGGTCTCCTTATTTAAGGAGCGAAATGGCTTTAAAAGCCAACAGGCTGATTTCAAAGATGAATGGATGATCTTACGAGGAAAAATTGAGCAAGTTGAACATATACTCATTGGAGTTCAGAAGAATGAGAGGC
This sequence comes from Sphyrna mokarran, assembly GCA_024679065.1. Classification (NCBI taxonomy): domain Eukaryota; kingdom Metazoa; phylum Chordata; class Chondrichthyes; order Carcharhiniformes; family Carcharhinidae; genus Sphyrna; species Sphyrna mokarran. The sequence continues at coordinate 3,083,443 of JAGIQG010000005.1, forward strand.
AGTCTTATTAAAATATAATAATTTGATGGAACTTAACACAGGTAGATGCCGAGAAGATATTTCCCCTGGTGGTACAATCTAAAACTAGGGGACAGTTTAAAAATAAGTCATCTCACTTTGAAATGGAGATCAGAGAGAATTTCTTCTTTCAGGTGGTTATTTTTAGAATTCTCTTCTGCAAAGGACAGTGGATGCTGAGTGGCAGAATATATTCACAGCCGACTTAATTAGCTTTTTGATCAACAAGAGAGTCAAGACTTATGAGGAAACAGGCAGGAAAAAGGGATAAAGCCACAATCAGATCAGACAGGTAATTGCATTGGAGATGTTCTATGTTCTATGGTAGAAAGGGATTTACAAAGGTATTGTCTGAATTGCAGAATTTGAGTTCTGGGGAAAAACTGCAAAGGCTGTTTTACCGTTCATAGAGTACACAAGGGAGCAGGAAAGGAGAGGGAGTAATGTTGTGTTACAATCATAGCTCGGTTGCAGAGAAAGATCAACTTAATGTTTGTTAGGTCCATTCAAAAGTCTGATGACAGCAAGGAAGAACATGTTCTCGAGTTGGTTGGTACATGATCTCAGGCTTTTGTATCTTTTTCCTGATGGAAGAAAGTGGAACAGAGTATGACCGGGAAGCGTAGGGTACTTTGGTTATCCCAGGGCATTTCAGGTGAAGGCTGTCCTAAACACACAGCTCCCTCTTTTCCCATTACTGCCGCCAATGCCAATACAAATTCCCTCGTCTCCTGCACACGTACACCTTAAATCCAATAAAATTTCTTACTTTTGTTTCTCTGCTTTGTACTGCTGAGTGCAATCGTCAAATAACTTCTGCTTTTCCAAGGCAGCGGGAAGTATAAACAGGATCAATGGATGGGAGGCTGGCTTGCAGGATGTATTGGCCTTCATTCACAACCTTTTGCAGTTTTGTCAGAGCAGGATACTCAGATCAGCTGTGATACATCTGGAATGGATAGTTTCTATGGTCCACCTGTAAAACTTGGTGCAAGTGATAGTGGGCGTGCCGAATTTCCTTGAGGGTCTATAAAAAGTAGGTATGAATTGAAGGCAAGGGGTTTAGAGGGAATTTGAGGGGAAATTGTTTCACCCAAAGAATGGTGGGGCTAGCTACCTGAAAGTAGATGCAGAAATTCTCATGACTTTTTAAAAAAAATGTACCAGAAGTGTGTAACCTACAAGGTTGTTGACCAAGTACAGGAAAGAGGAACGAAGCTGGATGGTTAATTGTCAACCAACAGGGACATAGAATCTTTACAGTGAAAGAGGTGGCGATTCAGTCCACTGGCTCTGCACTAACTCTCTGAAAGAACATTCTATAGAGTCCTACCTCCCTACCACATTCTTGTTTTTTAGATATTATCCAATTCCCTTCTGAATGTCTTGATTGAACCGATTTCTGTCACTTTCAGGTGGTTCGTTCATAACCAACAAGCCTCTGGGTTAAAAGAAAATTTTTCCTCACATAATTTTTACTCCTTCTGTCAATTATTTTGTATCTGTATCCTCCAGTAGTTGGTGCTGAAGTGGAAACAGCTTCTCACTATTTACCTTGCCCATACCCTTCAGGATCTTGAATGCCTCTATCAAATCTTCTCTCATTAACCTGTGTACTACCCTATTCCACTCAGCTTGGCTTAATACACATCAATGCCTCAGTTTTATCTTTGGATTTCTAAATCTCCTTTCACTCCTCTGTTAGCTTAAAGCTGATTTTCCCTCCATTGATCAGACATGCTGGTGCACTCTCATGTTTGTAGGCTCTGCTGTTTCCTGTCGTGCCATGTGTAACATTAACAGTATTGCACACAAGCCTAGTCACTTCTCACTAACTTTCCAAATTTCCTGTCATGTTATGCCCCCTCCCCACCATTACTTAGTATTAAGCCCTTTGTGTCATCCTTATTATACAATGATAATAAGTATAATTATTATACTTATAATAATTATTATAATTATTAATAATAATATTTATATTATTATAATATAATAATATTATATTATAATATAATATTATAATATTATATTATAATATTATAATATTATAATTAATATAATAATATTATATTATTATATTATAATATAATAATTATATAATATTATATTATATAATATATAATGTAATATATATTATTACATTAATATATATTAATGACACAATGGTTATCATTGCTGCCTCTCAGCGCCAGGGATGCCGTTCAATTTCAGTGTGGGTCACTGTGTATAGAATTTGCACATTCTCCCCATGTCTGCATGGGTTTCCTCTAGGTGCTCTGGTTTTCTCCTGCAGTCCAAAAATGTGCTGGTTAGTTGATTTGGCCATGCTAAATTGTCCCTTAGTGTTAGGGGGACTACCAGGATAAATATGTGGATTTACAGGGATAGGGTCTGTGACGATTGTGGTCAGTGCAGACTCGATGGACTGAATGGCCTCCTTCTGAATTGTAAGGATTGTATGACACAGATCCCAGGGCATTTCAGGTGAAGGCTGTCCTAAACACACAGCTCCCTCTTTTCCCATTACTGCCGCCAATGCCAATACAAATTCCCTCGTCTCCTGCACACATACGCCTTAAATCCAATAAAATTTCTTACTTTTGTTTCTCTGCTTTGTACTGCTGAGTGCAATCGTCAAATAACTTCTGATTCATCTCCATAAATAGCTTCAATGCATTGTAAATTAATCCATGGATTGTCCTAAACAGAGATGAGACATTTCAACATTAGGAGAGTTGAAGATTTAATATAATTCAGCTTAATCTACATTTTACAAAGTTTCTAACCATCAATATCATTTACTAAGAAAATACTTAATTTACTATTTTGCATGTTAGCAGAGGAAATGACAATCAACCGTGCACTCAATTCTTAAACATCAAAGTTCTCAGAAGCCCTGAGTAACAGGGATTCAGAAGTGAACACTAAAGCATTCACCTAAAGGAATACCATCCACCAGCCCCATTTTCAGGTCTCTCTAGGCTGTGTACCCATTACGGCCAAGTCAGATGTTCCAAATTATTTCCCACTTTATTGTGCGTGTGAAACCGTACAACCTGCTACAAAACGGATAAGTGAAGGCAGACTTACTTGTTCCAGTGACTTTTAGAGTTTTTGTAGAGTGCAGGAAACATTATAGGGAGGATCCTGGCAGCATTATCACTGATCAAACTCATGATATATTCATTGTTCCAATAATACAAAGCTCGCTCTGCCACCTGAAACAAGACAACCAACATTAGCATAATAAAATAACCTACCTCACCAACATTTATCGCATACTGCACCACATCGAGGCCTCCCTCAACAAGTAGAGGATGACACCTACATCTAAATCAAACATTTTAGCTAAAAAAAAGGTCGAGCTTTTCAGTTGAACAAATGAGGAAGGATAAATATAGATACAGGGTAGTGTATGGAATTGGCTAACAATCACCACACACTGTACTCTAGCTTCCACCATCTGTGTAGTGTAGAAATAAAAGATTACAGAACCAAACATAGCTGGAAAAATGTTGTATCAATTTTTAAATAATTGCAGCACATTTGAAAAATCATTTAAATAAGCAGAATCAGCATGACTTCATGAAAGGGAAATTGGTTTGAGTCTCAGCCTGAGTGGATGGAGAAGAACCATAGATGTGTTGTAAGACAGCTTACAAAAGGTTAAGAACCCACAATGTTGAAGGTAGTATATTAGCATGGATGGAGAATTGTCTAATGGGCAGGAAACAGCAAGTATTGATGAGGATTTTTTTTCAGGTTGACTACCTGTACCTAGTGAGATTCCACAGGGATCAGCGTGGGACCACAACTGTTTACAATATATTAATGACTTGAAGGGAGGAAGTGAATGTAGCCAAATTTACAGACAACACAAAAAATAAGTGGGAAGGCAAGTTACAAGGGAGATACAAAAGACATATAAATAGGTTAAGTGGGGAAAAAAGTTGGAAAATAAAGTATAATGCAGGAAAATGTGAATTTGTTCATTTTGGAAGGAAGAACAAAAGAACAGAATATTATTTAAACGGAGAAAAACTGCAGAAAGTTGCCACACAAAGGGACTTGGAGATACTTGTGTACAAACACAGAAAGCCAGCACACAAGATGCAGAAAGGAATCAGGAAGACTAATGGAGTGCTGGCCCTTATTTCAAGGGGTGGTTGGAGAATAAGAGTAGGGAAGTCTTGCTGCAACTGTACACAATACTGGTATGACTACACCCGGAGAACTGTGGTCCCCTACTTGAGGAAACGTATTATTTCATTGCTTCTCTGAATTGTCTCCAATCTTGACGATCAATTGGATGATCCCCAGTGCAGAGAGATTGTCTTGTGGAGAAAGGTTGAACAGGTTAGGCCTTTACTTACTGGAATTTAGAAGCACGAGAGATAATCTCATCGAAACTTTAAAGAGTGTGATAAAGTAAATGAGGATTTAGACCCTCACGGGAGAGTCTAGGGTCAGAAACATATTCTCCAAATAAAGAGCTGCCAATTTAAGACCGAGATGAAGGGGATTTCTTCTGAGGGTTGTCTGTTTTGGAACTCCTTGCCATAAACATGTGGGGACAGATTCTTGTGCATTTTCAAGGCTAAGATGGATAGATTTTTGCTCAAAGTGGACACGAGGAATGATGGATCAGCCAGGGTCCTATTGATTGGTGGAGCAGGCTCTGAGCCGAACAGTCTGCTCTTCTTCCTAATTTTATAGTCTGATGGAATCATCTCTGCATACTCGGAATACCCCTCAATGCCTGTTTTCAGAACACCAATGGAAAGAATTCTAATCAGGCAAAGTGGGAAGAGATAAGGAGGGGCATGCAAGAAACCCAACTGCAGCAAAGAAAAGGAAAGTGGCTACTTTACTGTCATTAGGAAGGAAATTCTAAGCAAGTGTTTTCTAGGAATGCTAGCGTTACCTGAAAGTGCGGACTGGAAACACATTTAGCGAGTTGTCGGAAAAGTGGCTCCATTACTTTCACAAACTCAGAGGGTTCAATAACATCGAGAATTTCTTCCAGTTCATTCAGAAACATCACTTCCTTTGGACTGTGTGTTTTCGGCCAGAATTTGAGCAAACCTACAATCACCTATGACAGGAACAAAGCAGATGCAAGACATCTTTGCACATCATAAATGACAGTCTGGAAGCGTTGGATAGGAATTTGTACACAAAACAAAGGAAGTGGTTTAGCAACAAAATTATATAATGGACGAGAAAGTAGTATTGTGCCAGAACTCAGTGACTTCAACACCCCTCTCCCCCATAAAGTTTGCTTTTATTCTATAACATCTAATCAGAGGTGGAGAGGTGGATGGGGGTAAGGCGGTTGATGTAGTATATATGGACTTTAGTAAGGCGTTTGATAAGGTGGCCCATGGAAGACTTCTACAAAAAATGCAGATGTGTGGAATAGAGGGTGATTTAGCTAATTGGATTAGAAATTGGCTGGCAGATAGAAGACAGAGGGTGGTGGTTGATGGGAGATATTCATCGTGGAGTTCGGTGACAAGTGGTGTGCCTCAGGGGTCTGTTTTGGGCCCCTGCTGTTTGTAATTTTTATAAATGATCTGGATGAGGGTATTGAGGGATGGATCAGTAAATTTGCAGATGACACTAAAGTCGGTGGAGTGGTAGATAGTGAAGAGGGGTGTTATAGTTTACAGAGTGACTTGGACAAGTTGCAGAGCTGGGCCGAGAGGTGGCAAATGGAGTTTAATGTGGCAAAGTGTGAGGTAATGCACTTTGGCAGGAACAATAAATGTGTAGAGTATAGGGCTAATGGTAGGGCTCTTAATAGTGTTGAGGAACAGAAGGATCTTGGTGTATGTGTCAATAGATCCCTGAAAGTAGGCAGTCAAGTGGATAAAGTTGTTAAGAGGGCATATGGAGTCTTAGCTTTTATTGGTAGGGGGATTGAATTTAGGAGCCGCAGCATCATGTTGCAGCTGTACACACCTCTAGTGCGGCCGCACTTGGAGTATTGTGTGCAGTTCTGGTCGCCACATTATAAGAAAGATGTGGAGGCATTGGAGAGGGTACAGAGGAGGTTTACCAGGATGTTGCCTGGTATGGAGGGCAGGTCCTATGAGGAGAGGCTGAGGGATTTGAGGTTGTTTTCATTAGAAAGGAGGAGGCTAAGAGGGGACCTGATCGAAACATATAAGATGATTAAAGGTTTAGATAGGGTGGACAGTGATAGCCTTTTTCCTAGGATGGAGAAAGCTAGCACGAGGGGACACAGCTTTAAATTAAGGGGTGATAGTTATAGGACGGATATCAGAGGGTAGGTTCTTTACCCAAAGGGTGGTTCGGGAGTGGAATGCCCTGCCTGCAGCAGTTGTAGATGCGCCAAGTTTTGTGGCGTTTAAGAGGTTAGTTGATAAGTATATGGAAGAGAAGGGAATGGTTTAGTTTGGAGGGGCATTGCTTTTTATTTTGGTCGGCACAACATCGAAGGCCGAAGGGCCTGTTCTGTGCTGTATTGTTCTATGTTCTATGTTCTAATGGGGAGGAGTAACCAAGGACAAAGCAAATCCATTTGAGCTTTTTGACTTTCATATAACCTTTTTGCATCTAGGACGAAATCTCGACAGCTTTATCCCCATTGTATAACTGTTCTCATGTGGCTAGTCTTAATAAATGAACCCACAATGTATCTTGTACAGTAAATAAACCCAAGGTATTATACTATTGTAATAACACAACACCCTCATAATTTAGAATATTCTATCTAATTTCCTCTCAGCTTTCTTTTCTCCAAGGAAAATGGACCTAACTTCTCCAGTCTACCTCAGAACTGAATTCCTCATCCCTTGAACAAATTTGGTGACTCTTTGCTGCACTCTCTCCAATGTCTTCACCTCCTTTCTAAAATGTGGCACCTATAGCACACCAGCTGAGGCCAAACTAGTATCTTATAGAATGCAAGAGCAAGAAGATTATGTTGAATTTTTATGTCCCTATTAAAGCCTAGAGTACTTTATGTTTTATTAACTATTCTCTCAACTTGTTCTGCCACTTTCAATGTTGTACGTACATATACACGCAGACCTCACTGCTCCTGCCCTCCCTCTGTCTTCAGGCACTTTTATTAGCAGCGAGAATTTCCCATGCATTGAGTCTGATCCCAGGCAACTAGAGGTCTCACTTGCGGACATCCTTAGAATCACAGATATTGATAGAACATGTCTTTGGGAATGTGGCTGTCATCCATATAACATCTGTGCCAAGCAATGATCATCTCCAATAAGAGAGAATCTAACTATCCCTCTTAACATTAATGGCATTACCATCACGGAATCCCCCACTATGAATATCCTGAAGGTTGCCAATTGACCAGAAACTGAACTGGACCAGGTATATAAATAATGGGGCTACAAAAGCAGGTCAGAAGCTTGGAATTCTGTAGTGAGTAACTCAATTCCTGACTCTTCAAAGCCCACCATCTACAAGGCACAAGTAAGGAGTGTGATGGAATGTTGACTACTTGTCTGGGTCAATGCAGTTACAATAAACACTCATATCCTCCACCATTGACACACAGTAGCAGCAGTGTATATAATCATCAAGATGCAATGCATCAACTCACCAAGGCCTCTTCACAGCACGTTGGGGCGGCTCGGTGGCACAGCGGTCAGCACTACTGCTCCACAGCACCAGGGATCTGGATTTGATTCCTAGCTTGGGTCACAGTCTGTCTGGAGTCTGCACATTCTCCCCGTGTCTGCATGTGTTCCTCCAGAAGCTCTGGTTCCTCCCACAGTCCAAAATACAGTAGGTTCATTGGCCATGCTAAATTCTCCCTCAATGTACCCAAACTGGTGCAGGAGTGTGGCAACCAGGGGATTTTCACAGTGACTTCATTGCAGTCTTAATATAAGACTACTTATGACAAATAAATAAACTTTAAACTTTAACTTTTCCAAATTTGCACCATCTATCACTTAGAAGAACAGGGCAGCAGGATTCAATTTCCTCTCCAAGTCACTCAACATCCTGACTTTGGACTATATTGCAAGTCCTCCAGTGTTGCTGGGTCAAAATCCTGAAATTCCTTCTCTAAAAGCACAGTGGATGTGCCTTCATGACATGCATTCAACAGTTCACGAAGGCAGATCACCACTACCTTTTTCAGGTAAATTGGGAATGGGGAATATTGTTGACCTGTCCAGCAATGTCTGACCACCTTTCCCCTTCCCAACAATGTTCCCAAACCTTTCAACTATTTTTGACCCTTAGACTGTCCTCCCAACAATCCTAACTACCGTCTCTGACCACCCACCCACCCCCAAACTGACTACCCCAAAGCAACTAACCCCGATTCCAAATTTTCTCTTTAACCCCATACTACTCTCCTGACAATCCTGATTATACTCGAGCACCCGGCTAATCCCCAGAACCCCAATCCCTCACCTCTGAATAACCCCCATTCCCAACATCCAGTTTACCTTGCGAGTGACTTGTACTTGTTGCATAGTAACCTTTTATGATTCATGTACAAGGACACCCAAACTCCACAACATCACTGTACTGTCTTCTTTCTCCATTTAAATAACATTCGGCTTCTCTATAATTTCTGCCAGACAGGATAACCTTGCATTTCCCCACAATATATTCCATCCGTGAATATTTACTAATGAGTAATATATACCTATGTCTCAGTAGACTTTTCTATCCTGCTGAGAGGGGAGAGATACACAAAGGTACAGAGGGGCAATTTCTTCACACAGAGGATGGTGAGTGTCTGGAATAAGCTGCCAGAGTTAATAGTAGAGGTGGGTACAATTTTATCTTTTAAAAGGCATTTAGACAGTTACATGGGTAAGATTGATATAGAGGGATATAGATCAAACACAGGCAATTGGAACTAACTTTGTGGTTAACAAGAGAAAGGGTAAAATGGATAAGTTGGGCCGAATGGTCTGTTTCCATGTTTTAACCCACTATGATTTTATGACTCCTCACAACTTGCTTTCCTACCTATCTTCGCATCATCTGTTTTGACTACAATACAGTCAATCTCTTCATCCAAGTCTTTGATATGGATTGTAAAGAGTTGAAGTTCAGCACTGAGCCCTGCAACACTTCACTGGTTACAGTTTGCCAACCTGAAAATGACCCAACTACTGCTTTCTTTTTAGTTAGCAAATCCTCTATCCATGCTAATATATCACCCCAATACAATGATAGTCAGTCCTCTATCCATGTCAATATACCACTCCCAATACTATGACAGCTAATCCTCTATCAATGCTAAGATGCCACCCACAATACTATGATAACTAATCTTCTATCCATGCTAATGCACCATCACCAATACTATGCTGGCCAATCCTCTATCAATGCTGACGTACCACCCCCAATACTATGAATGACCTTTTATATTGCATCCCTTTTGGAATCCAAATACACTCCTGGTTTCTCTTTATCCATAGCCTTTTTCCTAGGATGGAGAAAGCTAGCATGAGGGGACACAGCTTTAAATTAAGGGGTGATAGTTATAGGCCAGATATCAGAGGTAGGTTCTTTACCCAGAGGGTGGTTAGGGAGTAGAATGCCCTGCCTGCGGCAGTTGTAGATGCGCCAAGTTTGGTGGCGTTTAAGAGGTTAGTTGATAAGTATATGGAAGAGAAGGGAATGGTTTAGTTTGGAGGGGCATTGCTTTTTATATTGGTCGGCGCAACATTGAAGGCTGAAGGGCCTGTTCTGTGCTGTAATGTTCTATGTTCTATCATGCATTTGAGTAGTTTTTTCCTGAATGCAAATGGACTGAAGATCATTTATTCTTAAATATAATTCATTTGATTATGAAGTTAGTTATGGCGACATCATGGAAAAAAAGCAGGATACTCCTGCTTTGTCCTACATAAAATACAACCTACTGATTCTATAAAAATAATTCAATAGTTGATTTCAAGAAATGAGATCAATACATATTGTAACTAAGATTAGAAGGAAGTCATTTGCCTCACAATCAGAGCTGTTTCAACAGACACCTACAACCAATCATCACCCTCCATCAGTCAGAACAATATGACAGGCATCCATTAATGACCACTGGAATCAGATCTGTATTAACAAGACCAAATAGCAATCCATCCTTCCCTCACTAAAACACCTGAAGCCTCCAAAAAGGTGGATTGCACAAGCATCAGTAACAAAAGCTACTGAATTATAGTTGGGAAATTATATGATTATGAAGAAGCAACACCTCAGACCCATATTTTTGAGATAGTATTGGAGAATGATAGGTCTGGCACAACAGTTAAAATTCTACGTTGTTGATATGCTGGTGTTGGACTGGGTGGGCACAATAAGAAGTCTCACAACACCAAGTTAAAGTCCAACAGGTTTATCTGGAATCATGAGTTTTTGGAGTGCTGCATCTTCATCAGCTACTCACCTGATAAAGCAGCACTACTGTCTGAAAACTTGTGATTCCAAATAAACCTGTTGGACTTTAGCCTGGTGTTGTTAAAATTTTAAGTTGGGACAAGGCCAATTTTGATGGTATAAGACATGAACTTTAAAAAGTTGATTGGAGGAATCTGTTGGGCAGACAAAATGACGTCTGGTAAGTGGGAGACTTTCAAAAGTGTGACCAGTGTTCAGGGTAAGCATATTCCTCTTAGAGTGAAGGGCAAGACTGGTAGACTTGGGATATTGAGGCCCTGGTTGGAAAGGAGGCGACAGCATATGACATGTATAGGCAGCTGGGATCAAGTGAAACCCTTGAGGAATACAAAGGTTGTCTATAAGATCGTAAGACAAAGGATCAGAATTAAGCACTCACACCATCGAGTCTGCTCCACCATTCAATCATGGTTGATGTTTTTCTTATCCCCCATTTTTGTGTCTTTTCCCTATAACCCCTGATCCCCTTATCAATCAAGAAGCTATCACTGTCTTAAAGACATTCAATGACATGGCCTTCACAGCTTTCTGCAGCAAAAAGTTCCAGATTCAACACTCTGGTTGAAGAAATTTCTCCTCATCTCTGTTTTAAAGAATCATCCCTTTAGCCTGAGGTTGTGCCCTCTGGTTCTAGTTTTTCCTATTTGTGGAAACATCCTCGCCACATCCACTCTATCCAGGTTTCACAGTATCCTGTAAGTTTCAAAAAGATCCCCCCTCAATCTTCTAAACACCAACGTGAACAGTAGTTATAGCTAGGGGAATGGTAATTATTAGCCCATAAGGAGAGAATTAGGGTGCATAGGTTGGACTAGGAAACTACAGGGACTGGGAACATCTGAAATGTGGAGCTTATTCAAGAAGCAGCTACTGCGAGTCCTTGATAAGCATGTCCCTGTCAGGCAAGGAGGAAATGGTCGAGTAAGGGAACCATGGTGTACGAAAAAAGTTAATTTGCTGGTTAAAAAGGAAAAAGGAGGCTTATGTCAGGATGAGGCTTGAAGGCTCAGTTAGTGCACTGGAAAGCTATAGATTAGCCAGGAGGGAGCTAAAGAGTGAGTTGAGAAGAGCTAAAAGAGGTCACGAGAAGACTTTGGCTGATAGGATCAAGGAGAATCCTAAAGCTTTCTTTAGATATGTTAAGAATAGAAGATTGGTTAGGGCAAGATTAGGGCCACTCAGAGACAGCAGTGGGAAGTTGTGCGTGGAGCCTGAAGAGATTGGAGAGGCACTGAACAATATTTCTCTTCGGTATTCACGCAGGGAGATGTAAATGTAGTTGTGGAGAACACTGGGATACAGGGTTGTAAACTGGAAAGTATTGAAGTAGATAAGGAGGATGTGCTAGATATTCTTGAGGGTTTGAAGTTAGATAAGTTTCCTGGGCCAGACAGGATTTATCCTAGGATTCTCTGGGAGGTGAGAGAGGTGATTGCAGAGCCTCTGGCTCTGATCTTCAGGTCGTCGTTGGTTACAGGTATAGTGCCGGAAGACTGGAGGATAGCGAATGTGGTCCCGTTGTTCAAGAACATAGAACATTACAGCGCAGAACAGGCCCTTCGGCCTTCGATGTTGCACCGACCAATTAGGAAAAAGCAATGACCCTCTAACCTAAACCATTCCCTTTTCGACCATAAACTTATCTACTAACCTCTTAAACGCCACCAAACTTGGCGCATCCACAACTGCAGCAGGCAGGGCATTCCATACCCTTACCACCCTCTGGGTAAAGAACCTATCTCTGACATCTGTCCTATAACTACCATGCCTTAATTTAAAGCTATGTCCCCTCGTGCTAGCTTTCTCCATCCTAGGAAAAAGGCTATCACTGTCCACCCTATCTAAACCTCTAATCATCTGATATGTTTCAATAAGGTCTCCTCTTAGCCGCCTTCTTTCTAACGAAAACAACCTCAAATCCCTCAGCATCTCTTCATAAGACCTGCCCTCCATACCAGGCAACATCCTGGTAAACCTCCTCTGTACCCTCTCCAAAGCCTCCGCATCTTTCTTATAATGTGGGGACCAGAACTGCACACAATACTGCAAGTGCGGCCGCACTAGAGTTTTGTACGTTGCAACATGACATTGCGGCTCCGAAATTCAATCCCCCTACCAATAAAAGCTAAGATTCCATATGCCTTCTTGACAACCTTATCGACTTGACTGCCTACTTTCAGGGATCTATGCACATATACTCCAAGATCCCTCTGTTCATCAACACTATTAAGAATCCTACCATTAGCCCTATACTCTACACATTTATTATTCCTGCCAAAGTGCATTACCTCACACTTTTCCACATTAAACTCCATTTGCCACCTCTCGGCCCAGCTCTGCAACTTGCCCAAGTCTCTCTGCAAACTATAACACCCCTCTTCACTATCTACCACTCCTCCGACTTTAGTGTCATCCACAAATTTACTAATCCATCCTTCAATACCCTCATCCAGATCGTTATAAACATTACAAACAGCAGGGGCCCCAAAATAGATCCCTGAGGTACACCACTTATAACCGAACTCCACGATGAATAATTTCCATCAACCACCACCCTCTGTCTTCTATCAGCTAGCCAATTCCTAATCCAATTAGTTAAATCACCCTCAATCCCATACATCTGCATTTTCTGCAGAAGCCTTCCATGGGGCACCTTATTGAACGCCTTACTGAAGGGGAATAGAGACTTTCCTGGGAATTATAGACCGGTGAGTCTTACTTCTATTGTGGGCAAAGTATTGGAAAGGATTATTAGGGATAGGATTTATAGTTATTTAGAGAGAAATGATTTGACTGGGTGGTCAGCATGGTTTTGTGAAGGATAGGTCGTGCCTTATTGAGTTTTTTGAAAAAATGACCAAAGAGGTGGATGGGGGTAACACAGTTGATGTGGTATATATGGACTTTAGTAAGGCGTTCGATAAGGTGCCCCATGGAAGGCTTCTGCAGAAAATGCAGATGTATGGGATTGAGGGTGATTTAGCTAATTGGATTAGAATTGGCTAGCTGATAGAAGACAGAGGGTGGTGGTTGATGGAAGTTATTCATCGTGGAGTTCGGTTACAAGTGGTGTACCTCAGGGATCTATTTTGGGGCCCCTGCTGTTTGCAATTTTTACAAACGATCTGGATGAGGGTATTGAAGGATGGATTAGCAAATTTGCGGATGACACCAAAGTCGGTGGAGTGGTAGATAGTGAAGAGGGGTGTTATAGTTTGCAGAGAGACTTGGACAAGTTGCAGAGCTGGGCCAAGAGGTGGCAAATGGAGTTTAATGCGGAAAAGTGTGAGGTAATTCACTTTGGTAGGAATAACAAATGTATAGAGTATAGGGTTAATGGTAGGACTCTTAATAGTGTTGATGAACAGAGGGATCTTGGTGTAAACGTGCACAGATCCCTGAAAGTTGGAATCAAGTCAATAAGGTTGTTAAGAAGGCATATGGAGTCTTAGCTTTTATTGGTAGGGGGATTGAATTTCGGAGCCGCAACGTCATGTTGCAACTGTACAAAACTCCAGTGCGGCCGCACTTGGAGTATTGTGTACAGTTCTGGTTCCCGCATTATAAAAAAGATGTGGAGGCATTGGAGAGGGTACAGAGAAGGTTTACCAGGATGTTGCCTGGTTTGGAGGGCAGCTCTTATGAAGAGAGGCTGAGGGATTTGAGGTTGTTTTTGTTAGAAAGGCGGCGGCTAAGAGGAGACCTTATTGAAACATATAAGATGATTAGAGGATTAGATAAGGTGGACAGTGATAGCCTTTTTCCTAGGATGGAGAAAGCTAGCACGAGGGGACATAGCTTTAAATTAAGGGGTGGTAGTTATAGGATGGATGTCAGAGATAGGTTCTTTACCCAGAGGGTGGTAAGGATATGGAATGCCCTGCCTGCTGCAGTTGTAGATGCGCCAAGTTTGGCGGCTTTTAAGAGGTTAGTAGATAAGTTTATGTATGAAAAGGAAATGGTTTAGGTTAGAGGGTCATTGCTTTTTCTTAATTGGTCGGCACAGCATTGAGGGCCAAAGGGCCTGTTCTGCGCTGTAATGTTCTATGTTCTAACAAGTACAGACACAGAATCCACAACAGTTCCTCATACAACAAGTGGAGTCAGAACAGAGAGAACAATCAGGAGAGCAAAAAGAGGACATGAGATTGTTGTGACAGATAAGATAAAAGGAGAAACCAAAGAGATTCTACAAATACATAAAGGGCAAAAGCATAACAAGAGAGAGTATAGGGCCCCTTAAATATCAACAAGGTCATCTATGTGTCAATCCACAAAAGATGGGTGAAATCCTAAATGAATATTTCTCATCAGTATTTACTGTTGAGAAAGTCATCGGTGTTAGGAACTTGGGGAAATAATAGTAACGTCTTGATATAACAGACAAAGGGATGTTGGAAGTCTTAAAGGTAGACAAATCCCTGGGGCCTAATGAAATGTGTCCCAGGACATTGTGGAGGCTGGGGAGAAAATTGCAGGTCCCCTGGCAGAGATATCTGAATCATTGACAGCGACAGGTGAGGTACCTGAAGATTGGAAGGTAGCAAACTTTGAACCTTTGTTTAAGAAGAGCTACAGGAAAAAGCCTGTGAACTACTGATTGGTGAGCTTCACATCTGCAGTGGGCAAGTTGTT
This sequence comes from Sphyrna mokarran, assembly GCA_024679065.1. Taxonomy (NCBI): domain Eukaryota; kingdom Metazoa; phylum Chordata; class Chondrichthyes; order Carcharhiniformes; family Carcharhinidae; genus Sphyrna; species Sphyrna mokarran. The sequence continues at coordinate 3,098,518 of JAGIQG010000005.1, forward strand.
CAAAGGTATTCTGAGAGACAGGATCCACAGGTATTTAGAGAGAGGCAAGGACTGATTAGGGATAGTCAGTATGGCTTTGAGAATGGAAAAATCACGAATTTGATTGAGTTTTTTGAAGGAGTAACCGAGAAGGTAGATGACAGCAATGCAGTTGGCATTGTCTACATGGACTTTAGTGAGGCCTTTGATAAGGTAGCGCAAGATAGATTGTGTAAGGTTAAATCTTGCGGAATCCAGGAAGAGGTAGGCAATTAGATTCAAAATCGGCTTGATGACAGAGGGTGGTTGAAGAAGATTGTTTTTCAAACTGGAGGCCTGTGACAGATGGCATGCCTCAGGGTTCGGTGCAAGATCCACTGTTACTTGTCATTTATAGTAATGATTTGGATGAGAATTTAGGAAAGATGGTTACTTAGTTTACAAATGACACCGAAATTGGTGGCATATGAACAGTGAGGGTGGTTATGTAGAATGGCAACAGGATCTTGATTGGGCCAGTGGGCTGACAAATGGCAGACAGAGGTTAATTTAGATAAATGTGAGGTGATGCATTTTGGTAAACTGGGGCAAGACCTAGTCAGTTAATGGTGGAGCATTGGGAAGAGTTATTGAAGAGAGAGATCTAGGGATGCAGATTCATAACTGCTTGGAACTGGAGTCACAGATGGACAGGATGGTGAAGCAGGAATTTGGTATGCTTGGTTTCATTGGTCAGAACATTGAACACAGGAGTTGGGACGTGTTTTTGAAGTTGTAAAAGACACTTTTAGTAAGGCCACACTTGGAATACTGTGTACAGTTCTGGTCACCCTATCATAGAACGGAAATTAAACTAGAGTTAGAAAAACTTTACTAGGATGTACCGGGTCTTGATGCTTAAATTATGAGGGGCTGGATAGAATGGGACTTTTTTCCCCTGGAGCATAGAGGCATCGGGTTGCCCTTGTAGAGGTTTATAAAATAATGAGGAGCATAGATAATGTAATCAACACCTTTTCCCAAAGGTAGGGGAGTTTAAAACTAGAGTGCATAGGTTTAAGGTGAGAGGGGAGAAATACAAAAGGCGCCAGAGGGACAATTTTTTTTCCATAGAGGGCAGTGCGTGTCTGGAACAAGCTGCCAGAGGTAGTAGTAGAGGCAGATACAATTTTGTCTTTTAAAAAGCATTTGGACAGTTACACAGTTGAGATGATATAGAGGGATATGGGCCAAATATGGGCAATTGAGGCTAGCTTAGTGTTAGAAAATGGGCGGCATGGACAAGTTGAGCCAAAGAGCCTATTTCCATGCTGTAAACCCCAATGACTCTATATTTAGCTTCTGCATTAATAATTAAGCTAAGATATAGAGGAGAAACTCATTTCCTCAACACCAGTGCCCACAAAGCTGCGTCCTTAGCCCTTTACTACACTCCTTAGATACCTATGATTGTGTGGCCAAATTCCCCTTCAATTAAATTTGCAAGTTTGCTGACGACACTACCATAGTGAGCAGATCTCAAACAACGAGGAGACAGAGTACAGGAAAGAGATGGGGAATTTGATGAACTGTTGCAGCAACAATAATCTTTCCCTCAATGTTAGCAAAATGAAGAAGATCGTCATCGACTTCAGGAAGTGTAGTGGAGAACATGCCCCCGTCTACATCAATGAAGTGAAGTGGAAATGGTCGAGAACTTCAAGTTTCTAAGTGCCCAGATCACCAACATGTTCTGGCCAATCCACACCAACACTATAGTTAAGAAAGCCCATCAACACTTGTATTTTCTCAGGAGGCTAAGGAAATTTGGCATGTCCACTACACTTTACATCAACTTTTAGAGATGCACCACAGAAAACACTTTTTTTTGGTTGTTTCACAGCTCGATATGGCTCCTGCTCTGTTCTTGAATTAGTTGGTACGTGACCTCAAAAAACTACAAAGGGCTGTGAATGAAGCCCAGTCCATCACACGAACCAGCCTCCCATCCATTGATTCTTCCCACTGCCTCAGAAAAGCAGCTAGCATTATTGAAGATGCCATGTACCTCAGACATTCTCTCTTCCATCTTCTTCCATCAGGAAAAAAATACTGAAGTCTGAGGTCACGTACCAACTAATTCAAGAGTCTTCTTCTCTGCTGCTGTCAGACTTTTGAATGGACCTACCTTTCATTCAGTTGATCTTTCTCTATACCCTTGCTATGACTTAACACTACATTCTGCACTTCCTCCTTTTCTTCTGTCCTATGTACAGTATGCTTTGTCTGTATAGCACACAAGAAATAATACTTTTCACTTTATGTTAATACATGTGACAATAATAAATCAAATCAAAAATGAAATTAATGTGGTGGTGGTGGTGGAGGGGAGGTGGGATGGCAGTGGGAGAAAATCATGAAATGGAAAGAAAATGGAGAAATTTGGCATGCCCACTAAAATTCTCACCAATTTTACAGATGCACCACAGAAAGCATTCTTTCTGGTTGTATCACAATCTGGTATGGCTCCTGCTTTGCCCAAGAATGCACAGAACCACAAATGGTTGTGAATATAGCTATATCCAAACCAGCCTCCCATCCACTGACTACATCTACACTTCCCACATCCTCAGGAAAGCAGCCTGCATAATCAAGGCTACCACACACCGTGCGTATATTCTCTTCCACCTTCTCTTGTGGGGAACTAAAATACAAAGTGCTGATATCACACACTAAACAACTCAAGAACAGCTTTTCCCATCAGACTTTCGAATGGACCTACCTTATATTAAGGTGTTCTTTCTCTACACTGTAACTACAACTGTAACACTGCAATCTGCATCCTCTTCTTTTCTTCTCCCCAATGTACAGTATGTTTTGTCCATAAACAATGTGCACTGCTTCCCAATATATGTGACAATAATAAATCAAATCAAAACAGGTCAATTTAGACAGCGTGCAAGACAAGGTCACCTAGTTTCAGGTTGATGAAAAGAAGAGAGGCAAAAAGAAAAGAAGAGAGGCGAAAAGAAAAGAAGAGAGGCGAAAAGAAAAAAGAGAGGCGAAAAGAAAACAGGCAAAGCATAGAAGATACGAATTGCTTTCTACTTACTGGCTCAGTAAGGCTGCTGTCTTTCTCAAGGAACTGCACCACACAGTAGGCCAGCTGCAGAGACAGAAAGCAGGCCACATTAGTCAACTCCCAAGCAAAACCTATCTTTAACAGTGGTTCAAGAAGATGGCTCACCACCATCTTCTAAAAGGTAATTCAGGTTGGGCAATAAACATTAGCCAACCGGCAATGCCCATTTCCTGTAATTCAATAAAAAACTGTATCAAATGCCTTTTGAAAATCCACATGCATCTCATCAATAGCATAACTTTTATCAGAAGCATATAAAAAAATTAAACATTAGCTGCACGAAGAGAAACTGGCCTTTTAGCCTATTGAGCCTGTTCTCTGCTATTGAATGACCAACTGCAGATCAGTTAGTTTGACTTCAGTAATAGGGAGACCATAGTGTGGGATAAAAATCAATAGTCATTTAGATAAGTGCAACTAATTAATAATTAAGGAAAGCCAGCATGGCTCCATCAAGAGAAAGGCACGTTTAACTAATTTGCTGGAGAGTGTTGAGGAGGTAACAAAGAAGATTGATAAAAGCAACATTATTGATGTGGTCCATCTCTAATTCCCCTTCAGAAGATGGTGGTGAGCCATCTTCTTAAATCACTGCAGACCCTTAAGTGTGAGTACATCAACAATGCATTAAGAAGGAAATTCCAAGATTTTGACCCAGTGACACTGAAAAACGGGGCAATAAATTTCCGAAGTGAGGATGGTAAGTGACTTGGAGAGTACCTTTAGGTGGTGGTTGCAGCCAAAAGCAACAAGAATGGTTAAGAGCTACAAACAAACATGATGGGATTTTTGATCGAGTTAAACGCTGATACAGGTCAGGAAAGGTTGAAGCAAGTCGGAACATGCATTGATGATTATTTGGACAGGTGCCAGACAAACTGGAGCTGCTGTTTACTGTTACATATGGTTAGGATGTAAAACATGCAATTTGATATAAATATTTGGGAATTATTAATGAATAACTCTATTGGTCATAATTGGACATTTGATCCTTTTTTTAAAATATAGAATCCCTACAGTGTGAAATCAAACTGTAAAACATATTCTCAGACATTCAGCTTGAGCTGGAATTAACAGTGTAGCAGTCTCTTGTGACAGCAAGGGCTCAAGTGGATGAACTGAGAGGGGAATTGACAAGTAATTGTAAATAAATTGAGTGTGACAAACCAACGGCAGAATTTGTTAAAGTGAAATTAGGTTGGGGGAATAAGGATAAACTTTGCAAGTCAGGCTCAAGGAATATTTTGAGAGTCTCTTGTGTATAGTGAGTCAGAGCGATCAAGCAGGAATTTGATGAAAGTTGGACCCCTATACTGGTTGCCTCCTGTGTCCCTTAGAATAAGCCTAAAGAGTTAAGTGTAGAGAATGGCGGGTATTAAGAAAGTACTAAATTAAAAGTGGCCCAAGTAGGCTGAGCACTGTAGTAAATTGGTACTGGGTCCGAGATCTGTGAGTCAGAGCTGTTGGAAGTAGCGCATAGAATGCTTCTAGAGAAGTGTGCTTTAAACTTAGAAAGGCTATACCGATAACCAGTTGCTCAGAATAGTTTGCTTTCTTTGACTTTTTTCCTCAAAGTTAAAAAGACAAGTTCGAAAATATGAGGCAGGAGAATAAATAATTATGTGAAAAGCTGTAGAACAGGAGCAAAAGAATCAGATGTATTGTTGCACATGGGCCAATTTCAAACACAACGTAAGAAAACTTTCCAGGAAGCGCAGCATGCAAACAGTGACCATGTTGTGGCCAAAAGGGCTGTGACCAAGCTGAAAAGTGCATGAATTTACACGCTTCAGTGAAAGTCCTGCATCAAGCCAGCAGAGAAAATAGAATCTTTGGGGCTGACATTGTCAGCAGGAGATTGCCAAAACTGAAATCTTAGCCATCCACACAAAAGGGATGATATCTTATTTGGGACAGTCGAGTCTGAGGGAGATAGTGATTACAGAATGAACTGGAGTGGGGAGCTAGAATAGGACACCTGACTATATGTCGTATGTAGTGATGACTGGGATCCCCACCTCCTATCATTAATGTTCTCAGAACCTGATCCTGCTCTGATAAATCCTGTGACTATTTAGTCACAAGAAAGGTGAGGATGACCCAAATACAGTCACCTACACAAATCTACTTTTGGTAGCTTATTTAGGGGAAATAGCTAAAAAGATCCCCACTCTTCAGCCCACTGCAGATCCTTGTGTTTTCTGAAAACGCTCATCAGCAGAGCTCAATGATATGGAAGAGGTAAAATTAATGTTAATATGTATAAGGCCTGTGATCAATTCTGCTTTACTTGCTCCCCAGAATTAGGGGGGAGGGGAATTGGAAGATATGAGGGAAGCTCAACTAACCAGGGTGGATTATAACAGAGGGAATCCAGAAGGAGGTTTGAATAAGTGTAGATAAAGGAAAGGGGAGCATCCAACTGTGTATGTTGCTCATTCGTGGACTCATTTTATTCACATTTTGGGGAGATGAATTATTCAAGGTTGGATAGACGGGACCTTCATAGTTGGAAGAGACCCCTAGTAATGCACACTTTGGAAGAGGGAAAGGGTTTGGGAGAACTTGCACAGATGTTACACATGCTGGGCGTTAAAGTGAATGGAATGAGTTTGGGAGAAGGAAGTTCAAGAAGCAGATAAGGGCAAAGCAATTAAAAGTGGGAAAATGATTCCTGTAAAAGGACCAAATTCTGGTCTAGTGTGGAGGAATGGAGATGGTAGAGGAAGACAGAATGGTGTTAAAAATCCTTGGGATTTTCCAACTGTCTATACAGTGCACGTGGATAGAGGTGGAGGAAAACTACAACAGCACACAAGACCAATATTATTATGGTAAAATGAGTCATTTTGCCCAGGAGCGTAGAGTGCCTTCCCAGTGCACAGAGAGACTATGGACACCGAGTTTTTCCATGACACGGACAGGGACAACGTGCCTAGCCACTAGACGGAACAGTGTAGCAAGTAGTGGAGACGACTTCTCTTTATTCGTCGGTCCTGAAGGCATGAATATGTCCAGCTTCTTCAGTTTGGATGCAAAAGGTTAGGTGGGATAGTGTAGGAAGACTCACGGTAGAGGGCAAGGTGGCAGGCCACTCCACCGAATTCCTATGGGATATGGGGAGGGTTCCCGTATTACCTTTAACACATCCATAGATATTGGTTTATCTTGATGAAACATTATTTTGAATGGTTTACAGGATATTTACAAGGACGATTTGAAATGGACCGGATAGAGTTCAAGTTGGGGCATGTAATCTGTAATCATCCAGCTATATTAAAGTGTTTTGCATGAGGACAACACAGTGACAAGCACTGCTGCCTCACAGTTCACACCCGGGTTCAATTCTGGCCTTGGATGACTGTGTGGAGTTTGCACATTATCTCTATGTCAGTGTGGGTTTTCCTCCCACGGTACAAAGGTGTGTAGGTTAGATGGATTAGCTATGGGAAATGTATAGGGTTATAGGGCAGGGAAAGGACCTGGATAAGATTCTCTATCAGGGAATTGGTGCAGATTTAATGTGCCAAATAGCCTTTTCTGCACTGTAGGGATTCTACGAATGGCAGAGCACATTTTGGGTTGCAATTTTATGAGATGTAATCTGTCTTTTGATCCGGTGAATTGTTCCATCTGGCAGATAGCTAATGTGAATGAAGCATTAATACAGATCGCTACAGGGACTTATGCAGTCAGGATCTGTGCTGTTGGGGAATTTTGGCTTAAACCTGCTGATATTTTTGGTGATTTAACAATACAAGAGATTATTGCTAAACATGCAGCTGCATTTGCAATGCATAAGCATTACTGTGGTCAAATGACAGGCGAAGTAATCATAGAGGGCACTGACCCAAAAACTCAATGGCAGTACGGTTTCCTAAAGCCAGCTGAAGGGAAGTTTGTGAAAGTAATCCCAAGTCTGCAGCAGCAGGGAGATTTACAACTGGTCGCTTCCACAAACAATTCACCAATTTGGTCAGTTAGGAAACTTGATATTTTTACAGAGTGATAATTGATTATGTAGAGTTAAATAAAATGACTCAATTAATAGGTCTGTCATATGAGGATAGACTAAGTCAGTTAGAATTATATTCACTAGAGTTTAGTAGAATAAGAGGGGATCCCAGAGAAACTGATAAAATTCTAACAGGGTTAGATTGAATAGATTCAGAAAGAATGTTCCTGGTGGCACAGGAAGTTCAGAACTAGGAGTTATAGTTTGAGGATAACTTTTAGAACTGAGGTGAGGAGAAATTTCTTCACCCAGAGGGTGGTGAATGTATGGAATTCAGTAGTTGTCCATATCTGGAGTATTAATTACAGTATGGGTTTCCTTATTTAAGGATGGATGCAAATGCATCAGAATCCTTTCAAAAAACCTTTAGAGTAATATAGGAATGGCAGATTGTCATAAGAGAAAAGTTTGGATATGCTGACTTGACTGAAACAAAAAAAATCCTGAAAAAGTCTTGACAACTGAACGTGGAGAGGATGTTTTCTCTTTTTGGAGAATTTTTTTCTCTCAGTGTTTAGAAATCTGAAAAGAAAGGAGATTCCTTGAATATTTTTAAGACAGAGCTAGGTAGATTTTTGATTAAAAAAAGGTGAAAGATTATTGGGAAGTGGATGGGAATATGGAACTGCAATTAGAATGAGATCAGCCATGATCTAATTGCATAGCAGAGAAGGCTCAAAGGGATGAATGGCCTAAGCATGCTCCTAATTCATAAATTTGTACATTTATCTTTTAGTTACTATGAGTGCTTGAGGAAAGTGGAGCCTGGTGTACAGTATTGGTCCTCAATGAAAAATAAGGAATCTGATATTCCTTTAGTTCCAGGAAAAGTCTTCAAGCCACTAACCAGACACTGGTAACCATATGCTAACTGTTCAATACTCTGCTATTGGCTGTTACAATGAAAACCTGTTGAGGCCCCCAACACCCTCTTTGCTCAGCAGTATATCTAATTGTATAGCCCACCACTACCAAACAGCCCCTTCTCCCAAAATCAAGCCAAACTTGTTGCAAGAATGAGTCCCTCCGAGTAGGTGAAATCTTCCTTACCTGTGGGTGGTAAACACTGAGACTTTTCACCTTGTGCAATGGTAGTAGTACTCTAATTAGGAACATCTTATGTTCTTCTTTCAAAGGTAATGCAAAACCATTGATAATACTGAACAGGGAAAGAAGAGTACAGAGAAATTAAAACCGTAAACAATTAACAAGAGTGTACAAAATTCCACTGGTTATAAATTATTCATTGATATTAGAGTATCATTGAGCTCTTTAGGTGGTTTTTATTTGAACATAGAACACTACAGCACAAACAGGCCCTTGGGCCCACAAGTTGCGACAATCATACCCATACCCACTAAGCCATAGAACTATCTGTAACTCCCAATCTCATTTAATCCCACGTGCTCACCCAGAAGTCTTTTAAAAGACCCCAGCGAGTTCACGTCTGATGGCAGCCGATTCCACTCATTCACCACCCTCTGAGTGAAAAACTTACCCCTGACATCTCCTCTGTACCTACTCCCCAGCACCTTAAACCTGTGTCCTCTCGTAGCGACCATTTCAGCCCTGGGAAACAGCCTCTGAGAATCCACTCTATCTATTCCTCTCAACATCTTATAAACCTCTATCAGGTCACCTCTCAACCTTCGTCTCTTCAGGGAGAAAAGACCTAGCTCCCTCAACCTAAGGCATGCCTCCCAATTCAGGCAACATCCTTGTAAAGCTCCTTTGCACCCTCTCAATAGCTTTCACATGCTTCCTATAGTGAGGCAACCAGAATTGCACACAATACTCCAAGTGAGGTCTGACAAGGGTCTTACAAAGTTGTAGCATTACCTCCTGACTCCTAAACTCAATTCCTCTATTAATGAAGGCCAGTACACCATACGCCTTCTTGACCACATCCTTCACTTGCGAGACCGATTTAAGAATCCCATGGACCCAGACTCCAAGATCCTTCTGGCTCCTCAACACTGCTATTACTCTTACGTTTGATATTGTACTCCTTCATCCCATTGGTCCCGGACTCCAAGGTCCTTCTGATCCTCTACACTGCTAAGAGTCTTACCCTTGATATGACACTCCTTCATCCAGTTGACCTGCCAAAATGGACCACTACACACTTATCCGGACTGAAGTCCATCTGGCACTTCTCCACCCAGTCTTACATTCTATCTATGTCGTGCTGCAACTTCTGATATCCCTCCAGACTATTCACAACACCACCAATCTTTGTGTTCCCTCCATTTTCTCATCCAGGTCATTTATAACAATAACAAACAGCAGGGGTCTTAGGACAGATTCCTGGGACACTCCACTAGTGACCAATCTCCGTGCAGAAAAAGACCCATCCACAACCACTCTCTGCCTTCTGCAGGCAAGCCAGTTCCGGATCCACAAGGCCAAAGCCCTTTGGATCCCATGCTCTCTCACCTTCTCATGAAATCTTGCATGGGGGACCTTATCAAACGCCTTGCTAAAATCCATGTAAACCACATCCACTGTTCTTCCTTCGTCAATGTGTTCAGTCACATTTTCAAAGAACTCCACTAGGCTCGTAATCACGACCTGCCCTTGACAAAACCATGTTGACTATTTCTGGTCAAGCTAAACTTCTCTAAATGCTCATAAATCCAGTCCCTCAGAATCCTCTCCATCAACTTACCGACCACTGAGGTTAGACTCACCGGTCAGTAATTTCCCAGGCTATCCCTGTTCTCTTTCTTGAGAGCAGGAACCACATTTGGTCGAACAATTCCCATCGAGGCTAACTAGTTCACCTTCTACAGTCAAGGTGGTGACGGCAGCAGCATGATGCAGCTGGTGGAACAGCTACTGGTGGAATTTACATTTAATTAATAAAATCTGGAATATAAAGCTAGTCTCAGTAACGGTGGCCATTAAACCATTACTGTCATACTGTCTCTTATGAAAAGCTGATGCACTATTACCTTTGGGGAAGGAAATCTGTTATCCTTACCTGGTCTGGCCTACACATAACTCCAAAACCACAGCAATGTGGTTGACTCTTCACTGCCCTCTGAAATTGCCAATCAAGCCACTCAGCTGAAGGGCGATAAATGTTGGCCATACTCACAGCAGATGAAGCTGCAGCTGCTGCCCAAGGCAGGCAGGCACTCAGAATGCTGACACAGAACTTGTAGCACTATCAACTATAGTAGAGTGCAAATCTTTGAAAGGATACCAGCCTCTGCTGACTTGTTTCAAGACTCATTGGTCAGTAGTTCCCTGGTTTATCTGTACAGCCCTTCTTAAATAGCAGGGCCACATTTGCTGTTCTCCAGTTCTCTGGTACCACACCACCACCAGGGAGAAATTAAAAATCTGCGCCCTTGTCTCCCACAGCAGCTTGGGACACAATTCATCTGCACTTGGGAGATTTTTCCACTTTAAACCTGCCAACACCTCTAATACCTTGTCTTTCCCAATATCAATTTGCTCAAGAATCTCAGTCCTTCTCCCCCAATTCCAACCTTTATCCTCATTCTCTTGTATGCAGGCAGATGTGAAGTATTTGCTTAACATTCTACCAAGCTCCTATGCCTCCATCCATAGATTGCTCGCTTGGTCCTATTCTTTTCCTGGTTATCATCATCCCATTGATATACTTAAAGAATATCTTGATTTTCTTGACTTTTACCAACCAGAGCTTTCTCATACTTTCTCCAATCTCACCAAATTGCTTGAATCTCCACATTGCATTGTGCTTCATTAATGTCTCCACTGATTTACTTCCTTTCTATTAGCTAAAAGTCTTTTTCCTTTTGTTGCATCTGGTCATTCATGGTTCTCTGGGTTTGTTTCGCCTTCCCATCACCCTAGAGGGAACATGCTGGGTGTGTGCCCTCTGCATTTCCTTCTGAACTCTCCTCACGATTCATCTGTAGCTTGCTCCGTAAGTATCTGTTCTCAGTCTACCTTGACCAGATCTTGCCTTATTTTTCTAAGGTCAACTCTTCCTCAATCCAAAACATTTTTCGTAACTTGTCTACTTCTGTAGAGAACAAGCTTAAATTGTTGTGAAGAAAGCAAATAGTACGTTAGCCTTTATAGGAAGGAGTAAAGAGTACAAGAGCTGGCCTTTAATGTTGCAGTTGTATAAAACGTTGGTTAGGCCTCATTTGGAATACTGCGTCCAGTTCTGGTCGCCTTACTACCAGAAGAACGTGGAAAGTCTGGAGAGAGTGCAGAGGAGGTTTACCAGGATGCTGCCTGGTATGGAAGGTCTGAGTTACGAGGAGAGGTTAGGCATATTGAAGCTGTTTTCCTTAGAAAGACGTAGACTTAGAGGAGATCTAATAGAGGTGTACAAGATTATGAGGGGTATAGATAGAGTAAACAGGGTGAAGCTTTTTCCTAGGGTGGACTCAAATAGCACAAGGGATCACGGGCTTAGGGTGAGGGGGTAAGGCATAATTTGGATGCTAGAGGGAGTTTTTTCACACAGAGGGTGGTGGGGATATGGAATGCGCTGCCAAGTAAAGTGGTGGAGATAGGTACTCTGGAGTTATTTAAGAAATACTTAGATGGGCACATGAACAGAATGGGAATGGAGGGGTATAGAAAACTGATTTAAAATAGGGATCATGAGCCTTGGGAGTCCCTGGGAAGTGTGTAAATAGATGATGATATTGATGTACTTGTTTTTATCCTACAGGTGCTTTGGTCCACCTTGTTGTCCAACGAGGGGCATATACACGATGGGTCGTGAGAGGGCTGCTCTTGGAATTTTTTTTTTGAGTGTATCCTACTGCTTCATGTCGTTAGTGTACGCTGTACCTGGACCATTTGATGGGCAACACGACAGCTCAGTGACTATCACTGTGCTGTGCAGATACATGGATTTGGGCCTGTTTCTGTGGGAGTTCGCGCATTCTCCTCATGCTCTCGTGGGTTTTCTCTGGGAGCTCCGGTTTCCTTCCATATCCCAAAGATGTGCTCTTAGGCTAATTGGCAAAACAAATTCTCCCTAAATTGTCTCAAATTTGATTTTAATCCATAGATCTATAAACATAGACAGGGATCGCGAGTGGGGGTGGGAACATCGGGGTGGCGGTGCGGGCTCGTTGGGCCAAAGGGCCTGTTTCCTGTGCCGTTTTGTTCTTTGTTCCGTGTTGTGCCCACTAAAGTACACCCTCAGCACCACTTCAACCACCTTCCGGCTTCATTCCGTAGAATGTGCCATCGCTTGTTGGACCCTCTATATATTGACCTTAAAAGGTTCTCCTGTACATATTTCAAGAATTCCACTTTATCCAAGTCCTTAACACTATGCCTATTCCAATCCATGTTGAGAAAGTTGAAATCACCTAATATAATAACCGCGTTATTATTTTTACATCTTTCTGCAAATTGAGAATGGATTTGCTCCTCAATTTCCCACAGACTATCTTGGGGTCTATAACAATCACCTAGCGACGTTACTGCTACTTTATTATTTCTAAGATCTATTCAAAGTTTATTGTGATGCTCCCTTCAAGATATTGGTCCTTATTGCAGCACCTGACAATTTAACTGAAGGAAGAATTGGTTAAGGTCAGTAAATAGACAATGAGAAACATTTAAACAATTCAAACTTTTTAAAAAATACATTCCTTGGAAAAACAAAAACTCAGCAAGAAGGGCCCATCTATGGCTGATTCAAAGTTAAGGATAGTGTTAGATTAAAAAGGGGCTTGTAATGATGCAAAAATCAATACCAAGTCTAAGAATTGGGAGTGTTTTAGAAACCAAAGGCCTTCCAAAACACTGATTAAAAAAAAAGGAAAAAAATAGGAAATGACGGTAAATTCACAAGAAATATAAAAACTCTTACAATTTGTTTCTAAAAATATATAAAAAAGTGGCAAAGGTAAATGTTGGACCGTTAAAAGCAGAAACAGGAGCAACTATCATGGAGAATGAGAAAATGGCAGAGCCACTGAACAAATATTTTGTGTGCGTCTTCACAACAGGAGTTCAATGCCAGGAATACATGATAACGGAGGAGCTAAAAATGAGGCAAATGGAGAAATTAATAATTGAAGGGACTAAGAGCTGTCAAATCCGTGGCCCCAGGACTCCAAAAGAGAGAGATGCAGAAATAGTGGACGTGCTAGCTATGATTTCCCAAAATCAGATTCAGGAACAGCCTCTTTAGATTGGAAGATGGCAAAAATTACACTATTTCGAGAAAAGAGGGAGACAGCAAACAAGTGAACTAAAGGCCAGTTAGCCTCACATCAGTTGTTGGGAAAATGTTGCAAACTATTATTAAGGAAGTCTTAACAATGCACTTAGAAAAGAATAGTAAGATTAGAACAAGTCAACATGGCTTTACTTAAAAAAAATTCTATTTGGTAAATTTATCAGTCTTTTGACGATTTAACTAGTAGCGTAGATAAGGGGAACAATTAGATGTAGGATACCTAGGTTTCAAAGGAAAATTTGATAACTTATAGTACAAAGTTTAATCGATAAAGTAAGGGCAAAAGCAACTGGGGCTATGTAAATAAGGAGCGTTGATTAACAGATAGAAAAGACAGTGGGCATAAACAGGGTGTTTTCAAGTTGGCAGGCACTGGATAGGGGAGTGCTGCATGACTTAACGCCTTAGTCTGAGTGGTGGATTTTCAAGGAATGTTTGCCTGGAGCTCTGCACGACAACGTTCTGGTGAGACAAGGAGGTTTTGGCAGTTGAGAGAACCATGGTTGACAAAGGTTGTGATGAACCTAGTTAGGAAGAAAAGAAAGTTGTACAACAGGTTCAGGGAGCTAGGGGATATTAAGGATCTAGAGGCATATAAGTCTTGTAGAAGGGAGCTTAAAAAGGAAATTAGAAGAGCCAGAAGGGGTCACAAGAAGGCTTTGGCAGGTAGGATTTAGGAGAATCCCAAGGCATTCTACAAATATGTGAAGAGTAAAAGGATGAGTAGAGAAGGGATAGGACCTATAAAAGGTGAAGGGGGAAAAGTCTGTGGGGGACCAGAAGAAATGGTAGAGGTGCTTAATCAGTACTTTGCCTCAGTATACACAGTGGAAAGTGATTGGGGGGGGTTGTACTACAGGAATGTGGCAAACTGAAAAGATTGAGTCTGTGGACATTAAGATACAGGTGGTGTTGGAACTGTTAAATTCCATCAAGGTAGATAAGTCGCCGGGTCTGGATGGGATGTACCCCAGGTTATTGTAGGAGGCGAGGAAAGTGATTGCAGAGCCCCTGGCAATGATCTTTGCATCGTCGATGGAGACGGGAGAGGTTCCGGAAGATTGGAGGATTGCGGATGTGGTGCCTATTTTCAAGAAGGGGAACAGGGATAGCCTGGGGAATTACCGGCTGGTGAGTCTGACCTCAGTGGTCAGTAAGTTGTTACATAGAACATTACAGCACAGAACAGGCCCTTCGGCCTTCGATGTTGCGCCGACCAATATAAAAAGCAATGCCCCTCCAAACTAAACCATTCCCTTCTCTTCCATATACTTATCAACTAACCTCTTAAACGCCACCAAACTTGGCGCATCTACAACTGCTGCAGGCAGGGCATTCCACTCCCGAACCACCCTTTGGGTAAAGAACCTACCTCTGATATCCGTCCTATAACTATCACCCCTTAATTTAAAGCTGTGTCCCCTCGTGCTAGCTTTCTCCATCCTAGGAAAAAGGCTATCACTGTCCACCCTATCTAAACCTCTAATCATCTTATATGTTTCGATTAGGTCCCCTCTTAGCCGCCTCCTTTCTAACGAAAACAACCTCAAATCCCTCAGCCTCTCTTCATAAGACCTGCCCTCCATACCAGGCAACATCCTGGTAAACCTCCTCTGTACCCTCTCCAATGCCTCCACATCTTTCTTATAATGTGGGGACCAGAACTGCACACAATACTCCAAGTGCGGCCGCACTAGAGTTTTGTACAGTTGCAACATGACGTTGCGGCTCCGAAATTCAATCCCCCTACCAATAAAAGCTAAGACTCCATATGCCTTCTTAACAACCTTATCGACTTGACTGCCTACTTTCAGGGATCTATGCACATACACACCAAGATCCCTCTGTTCATCAACACTATTAAGAATCCTACCATTTGCCCTATACTCTACACATTTATTATTCCTGCCATAGTGCATTACCTCACACTTTTCCACATTAAACTCCATTTGCCACCTCTCGGCCCAGCTCTGCAACTTGTCCAAGTCCCTCTGCAAACTATAACACCCCTCTTCACTATCTACCACTCCACCGACTTTAGTGTCATCTGCAAATTTACTAATCCATCCTTCAATACCCTCATCCAGATCATTTATAAAAATTACAAACAGCAGGGGCCCCAAAACAGACCCCTGAGGTACACCACTTGTCACCGAACTCCAAGATGAATATCTCCCATCAACCACCACCCTCTGTCTTCTATCTGCTAGCCAATTCCTAACCCAATTAGCTAAATCACCCTCTATCCCATACATCTGCATTTTCTGCAGAAGTCTTCCATGGGCCACCTTATCAAACGCCTTACTAAAGTCCATATATACCACATCAACCGCCTTACCCCCATCCACCTCTTTAGTCACTTTTTCAAAACACTCAATGAGGTTAGTAAGGCACGACCTACCCTTCACAAAACCATGCTATCTCCAATCAATTCATTACTCTCTAAATAACTATAAATCCTATCCCTAATTATTCTCTCCAATACTTTGCCCACAACAGAATAAGACTCACTGGCCTATAATTCCCTGGAAGGTCTCTCTTCCCCTTCTTGAACAACGGGACCACATTCGCTATCCTCCAGTCCTCCGGAACCACACCCGTAACCAACGACGACCTGAAGATCAGAGCCAGAGGCTCTGCAATCTCCTCTCTTGCCTCTCAGAGAATCCTAGGGTAAATCCCGTCCGGCCCAGGGGACTTGTTGGAGAGGATTCTGAGAGATAGGATTTATGAGCATTTAGAGAAATTGAATATGATCAGAAATAGTCAACGCGGTTTTGTTAAGGGCAGATCGTGCCTTACGAGCCTAGTTGAGTTCTTTGAAAATGTGACTGAACACATTAACAAAGGAAGAGCAGTGAACATGGTTTACATGGATTTCAGCAAGGCATTTGATAAGGTCTCCCATGCAAGATTTCGAAGATGAGAGGGCATGGGGTCCAAGGGGCTTTGGCTTTGTGGATCCAGAACTGGCTTGCCTGCAGAAGGCAGAGAGTAGTTGTGGATGGGTCTTCTTCTGCATGGATGTCAGTCAGCAGTGGAGTGCCCCAGGGGTCTGTTCTAGGACCCTTGCTGTTTGTTATTTTCATAAATGACCTGGATATGAAGGGATGGGTTAGTAAGTTCGCCGACGATACGAAGGTTGGTGGTGTTGTGGATAGTCTGGAGGGATGTCTGAAGTTGCAGCAAGACATAGATAGGATGCAAGACTGAGCGGAGAAGTGGCAGATGGACTTCAACGCAGATAAATGTGTGGTGGTCCATTCTGGCAGGGCCAGTGGGATGAAGGAGTATAATATCAAAGGTAGGAATCTTGGCAGCGTTGAGGAGCAGAAGGATCTTGGGGTCCGGGTCCATAGGACTCTTAAATCTGCCCCACAAGTAGAGGATGTGGTCAAGAAGGCATATGGTTTACTGGCCTTCATTAATCGAGGGATTGAGTTTAGGGGTCAGGAGGTAATGCTGCAGCTTTATAAGACCCTTGTCAGACCCCACTTGGAGTACTGTGTGCAGTTCTGGTCGCCTCACTATAGGAAGGATGTGGAAGCTATTAAGAGGGTGCAAAGGAGATTTACAAGAATGTTGCCTGGATTGGGGGGCATGCCTTATGAGAGAGCTAGGTCTCTTCTCCCTGGAGAGACGAAGGTTGAGAGGCGACCTGATAGAGGTTTATAAGATGTTGACAGGAATAGGTAGAGTGGATTCTCGGAGGCTATTTCCCAGGGCTGAAACAGTCGCTACGAGAGGACACAGGTTTAAGGTGCTGGGGAACAAGTATAAAGGAGATATTAGAGGTAAGTTTTTCACTCAGAGGATGGCGAGTGAATGAAATTGGCTGCCGTCAGTGGTGGTAGAGGCGAATTCGCTGGGGTCTTTTAAGAGACTTCTGGGTGAGTACGTGGGATTTAATGGGATTGGGAGTTACAAATAGTTCTATATCCTGGTGGGTATAGATATGATCGGCACAACTTGTGGACCAAACGGCCTGTTTGTGCTCTAGTGTTCTATGTTCTATTTACAATTGATTGAAATTAAGTGGTGAAGAGAGAAATATATTGAAGTCATACAAATGAAGTAATGGCATTATAGGAAAATTGGTCAACTAATTGGGATAAAATAAGGAAAGCTGACCAAGCTATTCCAAAATGCCTGACCCCGTAAGACCTGATAAGGCTGACTCCACATAACTTAGGGCTATGAGTAAGACAAGATAAGGTCAAGGATGAAGGACTCACCAACCTTCTTTTGTTCTATATAAGGACAAGATAAAGCTATGAATAATGAAACAAAGAGTTCTAGGGGCTCAGCAGGTTGTACCATGATTTATGACATTGCTTATGACAGTACTATTGATTGAATTCCTGAATAAGCTCTAGTCACACAAACTGATAATGATTATGTAGAAATACTGAACTGATTTTTTATACAAGTGTGGACTTGAGAAGGAATTAGCAAGTCGTAACAACTGATTTCCTAACTCAAGTTACTGCCAATCCTGCATGCAGTCCTTCGTAAATAAAGACTAGTTATTTTGTCGGAAGTACTTTTGTTGAGTCTTACTATCAGTCAAGGAGCAGGAAAGTTTCTACTTCAACAAAGTTTGCTGATGATAGCAAACTAGGATGGAAAGATAAGCTGTGGGGAGAACACAGACTGCAGAGATGAGTGGGCTATAATTTTTTTTTAAAAAAGTAGTTCACTGGATATGGGCATCACTGGCTGGCCAGCATTTAAGAATAAACCGCATTGCTGTGGATCTACTGTCACATGTAGGCAGACCAAGATGAAAGATTTCCTTTATGAAAGGACAGTAGTGAACCACTTGTGTTTTTACAACAATCGATAACAGTTTCATGGTCACTGTTAGACTTCTAATTCCAAACTTTTTTATTGAATTTGAATCTCACCATTTGCCATGGTGGGATTTGAACCCAAGTCCTCAGAGCACTACCCTCGGTCTCTGGATTACTAGTCCAGTGATAATACCACTATATCACTGCCTCTTCTATGGCAGGAGTGAAATAAAGGAAACATGAAGCTATTTACTTTGATCGCTAAGAATATTTTTTAAAAGGTGAGAAACCACTAAGTATTGATGTTTAATGTTGGGTGTGCTACTACAAGGAACACAGTTAGCTTGCAGATGCAGCAAACAATTAGGAAGATACATGGCATATTGGCCTTTATTGCCTAAGGATTGGAGTACAAGAACAAACAAGTCTTGCTAGAGTTGTATAGGAGTTTGGCGAGATTTTACCTGAAGCAGTGTGTCAATTTGGTCTTCACATTTAATGGACATACTGTATCTGAGCTGGTACAGCAAAGATTCACTGGGTTGGACCCTGGGATGAGGGGGCTATCCTATGATGAGGCTGAATAAATTGAGTTTATATTCTCTGGAGTTCAGAAGAATAAAGGGTAAAATGCCAACAAAATTCTGAAGGAGTTTGATAGATTGAGCCTGAGAGGTTGTGTCCATCAGCAATCTAAAACATGGGGGCAGAATTTCAAGATAATGGGTCAATCGTTCAGAATTGAGATAATAAGAAAGGACTTCATGCAAAAGGTTGAGTGTCTTTGGAATTCTGGATACTTGATCAATGAATAGATTTAACATGGTGACAGATGGTTTTAATCTCAGGAAATTAAAGAATATGGAAGCAGGTGATTAAAATGGAGTTGAAGTCCAAGACTAGCTGTAATCGTACTGAATGAAGGAGCGGGTTTTTTTATTCATTCATGGAACATGAGCATCGCTGGCCAGTATTTTTTGCCCATCCCTAGTTATCCTTGAATTGAGTGGCTTGCTCAATCATTTCAGAGGACAACCACATTGCTGTGGCTGAGTCACACATAAGCCAAACTAGGTAAGGACAGCAGATTTCCTTCCTGAAAGTCGTGAGCCAGATGGGTTTTTCCGACAATCGTTTAATGGTCATCAGTACATTCTCAATTCCAAATTTTTTTTTATTGAATTCAAATTCCACCATCTGCCATGGTGAGATTCGAATGAGGGTCTTTAGTTCTTTAGCTGAGTTTCTGCATTAATAGCAATAATACCACTAGGCCATCACCGTCCCATCTAGTCTTTTACTGCTCCTATTCTTATATTCAATCAATAACTCTCCACTTCACCTTAAAGCCTGAAGTGGGGATGTCCACTGATGATTGCAGCGCTCAGTAGTACCATTCTTGATTCCTCAAACAATAAATGCTCACTAATAGCAAGACTTGGAGAACATCCAGGCTAGAGCAAGTAACATTTGTAAACAAGTGCCAGACAATGATCATCAATGAGTTGAGTTTAATGCTGTCTCAATGTGGTGTGGCTGGGTTCCCTCAATTACAATAATGCTGGCGTTCACCACTGAGCAGAAACTTATAGACCAAATCAGTGGCTGGCCATTTTGCAGCAAACAGCATTCCTCTTGAATCTTCAATTTCTGTCCATTGCCTACAAGACTTTGAAAAGTACACTGATTGTCTGAATTTCATATTCATTTTCATCTGACTGAAAACCTGCCAAACATGAGATAATTTCCTCTCTTCAGCAGAGGCATGTGAAATGGTTTGCCTTTACAAAGAACAATGTTCTGAATTATTCAATTTCCCCATAATCTCAGATACCAGTAACTTTGTTCAGGCACAGCCAATAATAATCTACAGTAAGTGATCATTTATTATATGAATTACAACAGAGTTAACCAAAACACCACTTACCTGCCCAGAATTTCTAGAAGCTCTGCAATCCCATTATGATGTTCAGTTTCATATATAAACCTAATTGAGTGGATAAAAGATCATTTTAACAACAATCAGAATGGGGGGTGGATAATTGCTACATGATACTGTTGCCAGTTTTAAAATACCTATCCAATTAATCTTACTCCTGTTATTTCTGCCTGCAAATTTATCCTTCAAATATTCACACAATATACACACCTTGTAAACATGCACCAAATTACCATTTCCTTCTGATTTGAAGATTTTATCAAAGACAAATACTTCTGCTGAAAATTATTAGGTTTATTCACAGAAAAATCCCAAAACAACAAACTACGAATGCTGCAACTCAGATGAAGTGTTAGAAATGCACTCGACAGCCAGCATTTAAGTCTCAAATAAGGAACTAAGGAAGAGCCTACTTGGGCAACTAGTTCTCCAGCGCTCAAAAGTAGTATCTGTTTTGGAAAGAAAATGAAAAGCCTCAAATTTTAATGTGGCTATTAACAATATGCTTTTACAATGAACACACTCCCTCAATGCTTCTCCTTCTTTCCTGAAGGTGGCACTCTAGTACATCAGTATTTCACTCAGTCTGATCCTGTCCATACTTGCTTTGCAGAAAGGGTGAAATAAAGAGAGAGAATGCTGCATACGTTCTGAAGGTCTTGCAGCGCCACTGGATCAGTTTCTGTTCTGATTTGTCTTTATTTATTCTTTCGCAGGATGTGGATGTTGCACGCTAGGCCAGCATTTATTGCCCATCATTCTCAATAAGGTGATGGTACGTTGTTCTTCTTGAACAGCTGCAGTCCATGTGGTATAAGTACACCTACAGTGCTGTTAGGGAGGGAGTTCTAGGGTTTTAAAGGAATGGGCAATATACTTCCAAGTCAGGGTGATGAATGACTTGAAAGGGAACCTCCAGTGGTGGTGTTCCCAGGTATCTGTCCTAAGTGGTAAAGGTCACGAGTTTGGAGGTGCTGCTGAATGAAACTTGAGATGCTGCCATGTATCTTATTGATGACACACTGCTGTCACTGGTGGAGGGATTGAATGTTGAAGATGGCAAATAGGATTCCAATCAAGTGGGCTGCATCATCCTGGATGGTGTCCTAAATCAAATGTTGCTGGAGCTATGCTCATCCAGGCAAATGCAGAGCATTCCATTACAACATCTGCATTACATGGTAGATAGGCTTCAGGGAGTCAGGTGGCAAGCTACTTGCTGCAGAATTCCAAGCCTCTAAGCTGCTCTTGGAGTCACAGTATTTAAATGGTCAGTCCAGTCCAATTTCTGGTCAATGCTAACTCCGAGGATGTTGCTAGCTCAAATTGTAGATTCTGAGGAAATGGAACACTGCCAACATTTATTATAAGCAGATTAGATTGCAATTGAAGTTGGTATTTCACTAATGGAGAAAGCAGCTAGATGAATAAGCTGCCGCACCATTAATATATTGAACAACAAGCTAGAGACATGAAGCTCTGTACCAGTATAATCAAAAATACCTAAAGATAGGAGGGTTGGGGGGGTGTCAATCAAGCCCATTAACTCTAAATTGGTCCGCTGTTTCTGAAGCCAATAATGGGCTGGGAAGTGATTGGTGAAATCAGCAAGCTTGTCAGTTGTATGTAGAACAGTGTGTTGGGAACTACACCAGTCGACGGAATTCATATAGGACAGGAGCAGCCAATCTTGCTGACTCTTTGGAAGAGCCAACCAATTGGTTCCATGTCCCTTCTCTTTCCCCAAAACCCTGAAACGGTTTCAAGCATTTATCCCATTTTCTTCTGAGACCAGTTATTGAACATGCTTCCATCACCTTGTCAGGTAACGCATTCAGAACTCTTCAAGCATCCAGGTGGGCATGCTGACCTGGGTTTGGAAAAGTCAATGGCATTCCATGAATATAAAATATACTCAAAACTGCTTTTGTCATTTTCCATACCAATCCCTCTCTGCTCCTCTCCAAAAAATCAGAGGACATAATTACCTGTAAAAGATATTATTGATCTGTCTCCGGATGTATGCCCTCAAGCCCAGGAACTTGCCATAGATTCTATGAAGAATAGTCTTGAGGAAATCTCTCTCCCTTGGATCCTCACTATCAAACAGTTCCAACAGCTGAGAGAAAACACATACAAAGTCTGTTGTAATAGCTTAACATATACTTTTAACACATTGCGTAAATTTTAAACATTTCATACAGAAGTAGCTTGTAGTTCAAGGGTAATGCATTGTGCCATTTTTAAAAAATGTCTGTTCCACCATTATTTCCAAGAATAATGCATTCTATTTCACCATTTTTAGCCACTTGCTGTTAAGCTAAAATAAAAGACCTAAGCAATTACTCTGCAGTTTCAATAATAAATCAGAAGTGATAGAAACTGTATATTTATAAACAACAGCAGAGGTCAGGAAGTTAACAAAATGACAACATTTGTTTCAGATTAGGGCCAAAGCTGAAACAGAACTTGCTAAGTGATAGAATGTCAATCTGAGCACATTGTCTTGACTACAGTATATTTAGACACTGGCTGAACATTCTGCATCAATTATATAGAAAGGAATCAGTTTGAGGCTATGCACTGGGCCTTTGGATTAGACACAATAAGAAGTCTCACAACATCATAGAACACTACAGCACAAACAGGCCCTTCGGCCCACAAATTGTGACAATCATATCAGTACCTACCAGGCCGTAGAACTATCTGTAACTCCCAATCCCATTAACTCCCATGTGCTCATCCAGAAAACTCTTAAAAGACCCTAGTGAGTTCGCCTCCACCACCACCGACGGCAGCCAATTCCATTCACTCACCACCCTCTGGGTGGAAAAACTGACCCCTGTACTTTCCCCCCAGCACCTTAAACCTGTGTCCTCTTGTAGCAACCATTGCAGACCTGGGAAATAGGACTTTAACTTGGTGTTGTGAGACTTATTGTGTTTACCCCAGTCCAATGCCAGGATCTCCACATCACAACCTTGGATTAGGCCAGCATTCACTCCCATGACTCTGCTGAAACTACACCATGTTCATCTGTCCGGTTGGTTAGTGACGTCCCCCTTTCACTGCATGGTGAAAAGACTGGCTATAGCTCCATAACTCACAACAGTGTGGCCCAGACTAGCATTACTAGTCAGAGGCATTAGAAGCACATAACCCACCCAACAATGCACCATCCCGCTACCCATCTACAGTTTGTGTTTTCACAGCAATGAGTCTACTCACCGATAGGACAAATTTCTGGTCAACATATTTCTTTGCTACATTTGGTTGAAAATCTGCACACTCTAGGAACCTCAGAAAAAATTCATAGACCAACTGGAAGGAGAATGAATAAAAATTAATGTATATCAGTCTTCCTACTGCTTGGCTGGAATTAGATTCTCAAATAAGTGCATATACAGCTTTTTAAAAGACAGGGTAACTTTATCTTTGTATTAAAATAGCCTCAGCCTACATGGAAAGTGCCATTTACAGCAAGATGGGGTTAACTCTAGTTGTGCAGCCAGTGATCTGCTTGTTGTCAAAGGCCAAAAGCACAGAGTTCCCTTCTTTTTAAATGCCTATTTCCTTATAAAGAGGATGGTTAAGTTTTGTCCAGGCTAGAGAACAAAATACTCTTCCACTTGAGATTCCTAGCCATGCCTGAATATTGACAGTTGTGGTACTGCCAGACAGGGTTAAACAGAGAATGAAACTTTGGTCCATATCCTAATCACGATGAACAAGATCAAGATTGCTCAAACTCATTACAATTGTGATTCTTTTGCTTGCAAAAGAAAGGCCACTTGGTTCCTCACATGATTATATATGAACCACCACATTCTGGGGGTTCCTACCTTCTGACAGGATCAATGTTAAATGGGAATAGGAGATGTTCAAATCAAGAACAGTGGAAATGCTGGAATTTTCAATTTGAATGTTATTTTCCAGGGGCATATTTATCTATAACATTATTAACTTCTGAATTAACTCCTGGGGGCAGGATAGTGGTTAACATTGCTACCTCAGGGGCCCGGGTTCGATTCCCGGCTTGGGTCACTGTCTGTGTGGAGTTTGCACATTCTCCGTGTTAGCACGGGTTTCCTCCAGGAGCTCTAGTTTCCTCCTACAGTCTGAAAGACATGCTGGTTAGATGCACTGACTCGAACAGGCACCAGAGTGTGGCAACTAGGAGAATTTCACGGTAATTTCATTGCAGTGTTAATGTAATCCTTACTTGTGACTAATAAATAAGTAAACTTTAAGAATATCTGTCTCTGTTTTGAAGAAATCCACACCAACTTGCTTTCTAATGACCTCACCAGTCCCAGCACTTAGACAGAAATGATAGTAGGAGGGAATATTATTTTAAGAATGAAAAGCTGCAGCATGCTACTGTGCAGAGGGACCTGGGTGTTCTTGTGCACGAATTGCAAAATCTCAGTCTGCAGGTGCAGATGATCAAGAAGGTGGATGGAATGTTGGCCTTTATAGTGAGGGGGGATAGAATATAAAAGCATATAAAATCTTCTGCAACTGTACAGGGCACTGGTGAGGCTGCAACTGGAGTACTGTGTACAGTTTTGGTCCCCTTATTTACAAAGATATATTGGCTTTGAAAGGAGTACAGAGAAAGTTCACCAGGCTGATACTGGGGATGAGGGGGTTAGCCTATGCAGAGAGATTAAATAAACTGGGCCTATACTTATTGGAGTTTAGAAGGCTGAAGGGGAATCTTATAGAGACATCCAAGATAATGAAGGGACTAGATAGGCTAGAGGTAGAGAGATTCTTCCCGCTTAGAAAGGAAAACAAAACTAGAGGGCACAGCCTCAAAATAAGGTTCGGGGGGGGCTTCTTCACTCAAAGGGTGGTGAATCTCCGGAATTCTCTGCCCATTGAAGTGGTGGAGTCTACTTGGTTGAATATATTTAAGTCACGCGTAGATAGATTTCTGATAGACAAGGGAATTAAGGTTTATAGGGAGAAAGCAGTAAAGTGGATCTGATCCACTTCAGATCAGCCATGATCTTACTAAATAGTGGCACAGGCTCAAAGGGCTAAATGGCGTACTCCTACTCCGATTTCTTATGTTCTTATTGGATTTTACCTGGAGATGTGGCCAAGCAGCCTCAAGTGTGGGCTCATCTTCTTCTGGATCAAATTCTGCCCCAGTGGGATTAGATGATGGTGGCAATGTCCTGAACAGATTTATTGAAAACTGGAGAAAACAAACATCTTAAGTTAAAAGAAATATAAAGAAAACAGTTAAACATTTAAAGCTCTGTAATACAAGAGCCCAACTTAGTTCTTTTAGATTCTTTTATTTGAAAAGTTACCAATCAGGGAGCGAGCACACAAGAAGCCAGATTTGCACAATGAATGATTTGGGCAAAGGCCAAATCTTCCAAGTTCTGAAAATTAAGGGCCAGTTTTTGGAAACTGAACAGCTTATTTGATTTGACTGATTATCATCACATATTAGTATACAGTAAAAAGTATTGTTTCTTGTGCACTATACAAAGCATACCTTTTGTAGAGAAGGCAAGGAGTGCAGAATGTAGTGTTACAGTCAAAGCTAGGGTGTAGAGATAGATCAACTTCATGCAAAACAAGTCCATTAGGTCTGATGGCAGCAGGGAAGAAGCTGCTCTAGAGTAGGCTGGTATGTGATCTTAGACTTTTATATCTTTTTCCCAAAAAGTGGTGGAAAAGAGAATGTTCAGGGTGCGTGGGGTCCTTGCCTTTCCGAGGTAGTAGCAAGTGTAGACTGAATTTATACTGGATATGTTTTTTGGGACAGCTAGCTGCTTTCTTAGCAAGCGGTTAAAGTCTGATAGACCATTGTATCAATGAAAGAACTATGTGTGGTCAGGTAAAAGTGAAATCCTGAAGCAAGGTATTAAGTTCACATGAATAATTTGGATAAAACCATTAACTTCTGTTTTTAGATTCATTGAAGAGACAAAAGCATTCAAAGATGAACTGCAAAATCAATAGTTTGTTAAATTTTTGGGATCAGACAAAGAGAGGACATGTCCCCTTTTCTTTCAGCTCACATCCAATCCTAAGATAGGAAACTGGTCAATGTGGTCCTCATGTACTCATTTTTAAACAGAATATAAGATATTACAACTTGGAAGCAGATTATTTGACATAACAGTACATGTTGCTGTTTATCTTCCAAGTAGATTTACATAACCGTCTGTTGAAGTATCAATCAAGGAAGTGACCTGGTAATATTTAGTAATTCATCAAAAAGGAGCACAAGCCAATAGGAGGCAGCTACAGAGCAAACAAATAGGCTTTGGAATACATGGCATGACCAGTTAACAGGACGGTTCCAAGAATTTACTTCATAGACATATATAGAGGGATTTCAAAAGGTACCTTACGCTCACCCATTCTTCAACCTAAATAAGCGCAAAGTGAAAGGGAGAATAGATGAGATGGTCAAATGGGCGGAGAAGTGGCAGATGGAATATAACCCTGAAAAGCGTGAGGTGATGCATTTTGGAAGGAATAATTTACAAGGAAGTACATAATGAAAGGTCTGTCATTGGGAAGTTCAGAAGAACAAAGAAAGCATGGCGTATTTGTCCGTAGATCTCCGAAAGTGGAAGGCAAGTAAACAGGTTGGTGAAAAAGGCACATGGTACACTTGCCTTTGTCAATCGGGATATAGATTACAAAAGCAGAGAGCTCATGATGGATTTGTACAGAACTTTGGTGAAGTCACAACTGGAGTACTGTGTGCAATTCTGGTTGCCATATTTTGGAAGGATGTAAACGCACTGGAGAAGGTGCAGAGGAGATTTACCAGGATGTTGCATTTAAGACATAAAGAGAGGTTGGATAGACTCGGGTTGTTTTCTTTGGAGCAGAGAAAACTGACAGGATTGAGGTGTTCAAGATTATAAGGGTTGGATGCTCTAACCATTTCAGCTCTTGAATTGTTCACCGTGGCTCAACTGGCAGCACATTCGTCTCTTAATCACAAAGCCTTGGATTCAAGTACAGGGCTTAAGTGCAGAAGTCAAAGCTGATACTCCACTCCAGTACTGAAGGAGCATTACACTTTTGGATGAGGTGTTAAACTGAGGTCCAATCTGTCTGCTCACGTCGATATAAGAGATACCCTATTTTGAAGATCAGGGGAGTTATCCGAGTCTACTGGCCAATAATTATTTCAGTCAACATCACAAAAATGAGTATCAGGTCATTATCACATTGCTGTTTGTGAAGATTTGCAGAGTAGCTGCTGCTTTCCTACATTACAAAATAATCCTTCACAGACCGTAAAGCATTTGCAATGTTGTTGATTGAAAATTTTTTTCCATCTCTCTGGAAATGAACATTTTTTTCTTAAAAATGTGGCCTATTTGACTGGCTTTGCTACTTTTAATGATAAGTGGATTGATCTTCCAAATGTGTATGTAGCTTCATTCACAGCATCACAGTTCAAGGCTTCTTGTGTAGCTGAGAGGGCATGGGATCCAAGGGGCTTTGGCCTTGTGGATCCAGAACTGGCTTGCCAGCACAACACTTCAGCATTCACGGACATTCGGCCTCCGACCTTCAGGTAAATGTTCTTCAAGGGAGCCTTCACAACACACGACAGCCCAGAGTCGCTGAGCAGAGACTGATAGCCAAGTTCCGCACACGAGGACGGTCTTAACAGGGATCTTGGCTTCATGTCACACTATCTGTAACCCCCATGACTTGCCTGGGTTAGCAAAAAACCTCACTTGCTGTACTGTCTGGAGACAATACACATCCCTCTAACCACTGCTGTTAGCACTTTAAGACTTGAATGGCAGGTTAGGTGTAAGGATTTGCATTCTAATCAGCAATCTGTAAACGGTCTGTGCTGATATGTGTGCTTTTGGAGGCCAGAACACCTCATTCGCCTGACGAAGGCCACAAAGGCCGAAAGCTTGCAGATTTACTATCAAATAAATCAGTTGGATTTAAAATTGGTGTTGCCAGACTTTACTAAGTTTGCCGACAGAAGGCAGAGAGTGGTTGTGGATGTGTCTTTTTCTGCATGGAGGTCGGTCACCAGTGGAGTGCCTCAGGGATCTGTTCTGGGACCCTTGCTGTTTATCATTTTCATAAATGACCTGGATGAGGAAGTGGAGGGATGGGTTAGCAAGTTCGTCGACAATACAAAGGTTGGTGGTGTTGTGGATGGTCTGGAGAGATGTCAAAAGTTGCAGCGGGACATAGACAGGATGCAAGACTGGGCGGAGAAGTGGCAGATGGACTTCAACGCGGATAAATGTGTAGTGGTCAATTTTGACAGGAATAATGGGATGAAGGAGTACAATATCAAGGGTAGGAGTCTTAGCTGAGTTGTAGAGCAGAAGGATCTTGGGGTCGGGGTCCATAGGACTCTTAGATCAGCCACGCAGGTGAAGGATGTGGTCAGGAAGGCATATGGTGTACTGGCCTTCATTAATCGAGGGATTGAGCTTAGGCGTCAGGAGGTAATGCTGCAACTTTACAAGACCCTTGTCAGACCCCAGTTGGAGTACTGTGTGCAGTTCTGGTCGCCTCACTATAGGAAGGATGTGGAAGCTATTGAGAGGGTGCAGAGGAGATTGTCAAGGATGTTGCCTGGATTGGGAGGCATGCCGTATGAAGATAGGTTGAGGGAGCTGGGACTCTTCTCACTGGAGAGACGTAGGTTGAGAGGCAACCTGATAGAGGTTTATAAAATGTTGAGAGGAATAGATAGGGCGGATTCTCAGAGGCTATTTGCCCAGGCTGAAATGTTCGCTATGAGAGGACACAGATTTAAGGTACAGGGAAGCAAATACAGAGTGGATGTTAGAGGTAAGTTTTTCACTCAGAAGGTGGTGAGTGAATGGAATTGGCTACCGTCGGTGGTGGTAAAGGCAAACTCGCTGGGGTCTTTTAAAAGACTTCTGGATGAGTATATGGGATCTAATGGGATAGGGGGTTATAGACAGGTCTGTGGCTTGGTAGGTATAGATGTGATCAGCACAACTCGTGGGCCAAAGGGCCTGTTTGTGCTGTAGTGTTCTATGTTCAAGCCTACTGCATAAAGAGGCGTTGGAAAGGTGCTTAAAAGTTTACTATAATCAGAGGTTATATTTACCATTAGGAAAGATTGAACAGGTTGGGACTTTAGAAGACAATGTAAGAAGTTTTCAAGTTTAAGAAAGGATAGACAGAGAAGATGTTTCTAGTTGCAAGCAAAACCAGAACTAGGGACCATACGTATAAAATGGTTACTAATAAATCCAAAGGCAATTCAGAAGAAACCTCTATCTGGAAAATGTAGAATGTGCTGCTAGTATCATCCCAGTTAATGTTATTACTGGATGGAAAATTCCCGGAATTGAACCTTGGCTCAAAAGACTGCAACTTATTCTTTTTTTTAAAAAAGAAAACGTGGAGGAACAGTCACAAGATGGCAAATAGCTTTTTGAATAAGGGATGTTATGAGTAATATAACAACATGGATAGAGAATTAGTTAACTAACAGAAAGCAAAGAGTTGGGGTAAATAGGTGTTTATACATAAATGATTTGGACTTCGGGAACAAGTGAAAGAGTCAAAAAGTTACAGATGCCACTAAGATGAGTGACACAGCAAAGTGGGCAGAGGACACTGAAAAATTTCAAAGGGATACAGATAATCCAAGGGTCTGGCAGATGGAGTACAATGTTGGTAAATGTAAGATCACCCATTTTAGTAGGAGTAACAGCAAAATAGAATGTTATTTAAATGATAAAAAAATTGCAGCATGCTGCTGTGCAGAGGCACCTGGATGTCCTTGTGCATAATCATAAAAAATAGGTTTGCAGGTATAGCAGGTAATAAAGGTGGCAAAAGGAATTTTGTCCTTCATTGCGAGAGAGATGGAATTTAAAAACTGGTCCAGGTGAGGCGACACTTGGGAGTATTATGTACAGTTTTGGTCTCCTTACTTAATAAAGGGTGTACTGGCATTGGAGTTGATTCACTGACTGATACTGGAGTTGAGAGGGCTGATTTATGAGGAAAGGCTGAGAAGACTGGGGCTATACTCATTGGAATTCATAAGAATGAAGGAGACATTAGAGAAACATATAAGATTATGAAGGGAATAAATAAGAAAGAAGTAGAGAGGTTGTTTCCACTGGTAGGTGGAGCCAGAACTAGGGAGCATGGCCTGAAAATATGGGGGAGATGATTTGGGACTGAGTTGAGGAAGAACTTCTTAATCGAAAGGGCTGTGAATTTGTCTAATTCCCTGCCTAGTGAAGCAGTTGAGACTACCTTGTCGAATGTTTTTAAAGGCAACGATAGGTTGATTTTTGAACAGTAAATGGATTAAAGGTTATGGTGAGCAGACAGGTAAGTGGAGCTGAGTCCACGAAAAGATCTCTTATTGAATAGCGGAGCGGATTTGAAAAGCCAAATGCCTCCTCCTGCTTATGTTCTTATGGATCTTAAACATCCACTTGTGACTTTATTTAATGTCCTATCAAACGTACATATCCTCTACCAATGCACAGCCCATCAATTAAATCCTGCACTCATACCGGTGCAGAGGAACTTGGATTCTGACCAACTTGCAAAAGTGCTACCAATGGGTCTGGCTGACAACTGAAATATTAAGCAGAACAGCCTAAAAACCTAGTTTGTTCACTCTACAATGTGTACAAAACAGATATCTACATCGCATACCATAATAACAGCCTCAGGGTAAATAGCCTCTGTAATGACATCCCGATTGTGTGTTATGTATTCCACCATCTCGTTCAAACCTGCCCGTTTCACTTCTTTATATTTGAGGTCACTGAGAGGGTCAGATACAAAATCGAAGAGGACACAGCATTGTCGTAACTTCTGAACAAACAACTCTTCTCTTTCATGAGACTGTGCATCTAGGAAAGGAGAAAATACACAGAAGTTTCAGAAGTGCTGCAGTTATCCAGCATAATGAATTGAAAGCATTCATTTTCTGTTTGCCTCCAGAACGTCCCAATTTTTGTCACTAATATTTCACTGAAGTATAATAGTAGCACACGACATTTTCATACAATTTGTATCTGAATGATTTTAAAAATCCACATCTGTACAATATCTCCATAAAAATGGAAACTAGTTTTGTAAAATACTTGAAAGTTTGTACATCTACATGCATAGTAACATCATAAAGTACGAATGCACATAATGAGCCTAATAAAGCAAGCAAAAGAGTATTAATCTTTCTAAAATAAGATTAAATAGAATATTGAAAGCTGTAATGCAAAACATTGGTGATTACTGTCATTACTGGTGGTAATGATGGGAGCATTGTGAAATGATGAATTACGTATAAAGGCAATGTTACATCACATTAACGTGATGTAACATATCAAAGAAGAACAAAGAACAAAACAGCACGGGAAACAGGTCCTTCGGCCCAACGAGCCCGCGCCGCCACCCCGATGTTCCCACCTCTACCCATGATCCCTGTCCATGTTTATAGATCTATGGATTAAAATCCAAATTTGAGACAATTTAGGGAGAATTTGTTTTGCCAATTAGTTTAAGAACACATCTTTGGGATGTGGGAGGAAACTGGAGCACCCAGAGAAAACCCACGCAAGCACAGGGAGAATGCGTAAACTCCCACAGACACAGGCCCACATCCATGTATCTGCACAGCACAGCACAGCAATAGTCATTGAGCTGTCGTGTTGCTCATCAAATGGTCCACATCAAGCGTACACTAATGACGTGAAGCACTAGGATACTCTCAAAAAAAATCCAAGAGCAGCCCTCTCATGACCCATTGCGTGTATGCCCCTCGTTAGACAACAACTTTGCGTCAGTATTCACGAAGGAGAGGGGCTTGTTGAAAACTCCTGTCTCTGAGGGAGCTGTGGACCAGTTGAAGGAAATATCCATACCAAGGGAGAAAGTGTTAGAGCTTCTAGGTAGCATTAAAACTGATAAATGAGGGGTATAGAGAGAGTAAACAGGGTTAAGCTTTATCTTAGGATGGACTCAAATAGCACAAGGGGTCACAGGCTTAGGGTGAGGGGGGGTAAGGTATAATTTGGATGCTAGAGGGAGTTTTTTTCACAGAGGGTGGTGGGGGTATGGAATGCACTGCCAAGTAAAGTGGTGGAGGCAGGTACTCTGGAGTTATTTAAGAAGTACTTAGATGGACACATGAACAGAATGGGAATGGAGGGGTATAGAAAACTGATTTAAAATAGGGATCATGAGCCTTGGGAGTCCCTGGGAAGTGTGGAAATAGATGATGATATTGACGTACTTTTTTATATCCTACAGGTGCTTTGGTCCACCTTGTTGTCTAACAAGGGGCATACACGCAATGGGTCGTGAGAGGGCTGCTCTTGAAATTTTTTTTTGAGAGTATCCTAGTGCTTCACGTCATTAGTGTATGCTTGACCTGGACCATTTGACGGGCAACACGACAACTCAGTGACTATCGCTGTGCTGTGCAGATACATGGATGTGGGCCTGTGTCTGTGGGAGTTTGCACATTCTCCCTGTGCTTGCATGGGTTTTCTCTGGGTGCTCCGGTTTCCTCCCACATCCCAAAGAGGTGCTCTTAGGCTAAGTGGCAAAACAAATTCTCCCTAAATTGTCTCAAATTTGGTTTTTAATGTATAGATCTATTAACATAGACAGGGATCATGGGTAGAGGTGGGATCATCGGGGTGGCGGCGTGGGCTCGTTGGGCCAAAGGGCCTGTTTCCTGTGCTGTTTTGTTCTTTGTTCACTTCTTAAAGGCACAATATCACATCTTTAGGAAAGAGCAAGAATCTGGTGAAATGTGCAACGACAATAATCTCTTCCCCAATGTCAAAAAAAACGAAGGAAACAGGACTTCAGGAAGTATAGTAGAGGACATGATCCTATCTACATCAATGGGGACAGGGTCAAAATAGTCAACAGCTTCAAAGTTCGAGATGTCTAGATCACCAACAACCTGTCCTGGTTAATTTATGCCAACATCATTGTTAAGAAAGCACACCAAAACCTCTATTTTCTCAGGATGTTAAGTAAATTCAGCATGTCCGCTATGACAGTCACCAGTTTTTACAGATGCACTGTAGAAAGCATCCTTTCTGGACATACAACTTGGTATGGCTCTGGCTCTGACCAAGATTGCAAGAAACTGAAAAGATTTTAGTTTCCATCACACAAACCAGCCTCACATAAATTGATACTGTCTTGGAAAAGCAGCCAGCATAATCAGGCACCCCATGCAGTCCAGATATAACTTCTTTCGCTTCCTTCCATTGAGAAAATGATACAAAAATCTGAGATTACGTACCAACTGACTCAAGAAGAGCTTCTTTCCTGCTACTTCTGAATGAACTACCATATACTAAGCTGATGACTAAGATCAAATTCTGCCCCCTCTCTTTTCTTTCTCCCTTATCTACTGTATGTTTTGTCCATATAGCTTGCAAGAGACAATACTTTCCACTGTATCTCAACATACGTAACCAGTATTAGTAAACATGTAGAAGATGGTGTGCCAAAGATGTAAATCCATACGTTTCTCAACCAGAAACTATGGATGAACAGGGATATTCACTGCTAGTTGAAGTCCAGATCTGAGGCATTCAATTCAGGCTATCCATGAAGTGCCAGTATGATCTACGCAGATCAAAGATGCCAAAAGAAAGTACCAGATCAAGTCTCAAGTTATCAACTGCACTCCCACCAACTATGGCAAGCCTCCCCAATGAGCTGAATAAATGCTACTATTTTGAGCAAGAGGTCAGCGAGAGCACACCCACTAGCGTGGAAGCCTTGGAGAAATCTATATTCAAGGTCATCAACACAGACATCAAAGTGGCCTCTTCGAAAGTGAACCCATGGAAAGCGACTAGTCCGGATGGGATAGTCACAATGTAGAGATGCCGACGTTGGACTGGGGTAAACACAGTAAGTCTCACAACACCAAGTTAGAGTCCAACCAGTTTATTTGATAGTAATCTTAAGTTTTTGGAAATGGTGTTCTTTCGTCAGGTGTGTGGAAGGTTCTGATCAGAGAAGGGCATATAAAGTCACACACGGTTTACAGAATACTGATTAGAATGCAAGTCTTTACAGCTAACCTGCTATTCAAGTCTTAAAGATGCAGGCAATGTGAGTGGAGATAGCATTAACATATGTTAAAGAGATGTGTATTATCTCCAGATAGGACAGTAAGTGAGATTTTACAAGCCCAGGCAAGTCATGGGGGTGACAGATAGTGCAACATGAACCCAAGATCCCGGTTAAGACCGTGCTCACGTGTGTGAAACTTGGCTATCAGTCTTTGCTCAGTGACTCAGTGCTGTCGTGTGTCGTGAAGGCCGCCTTGGAGAAGATCAGAGACCGAATGACGGTGAACACTGAAGTGTTCACCAACAGGAAGGCATGCAGACACCATGACAATGGATGAACGAACATAGCTCGACAATCACCAGGCAAGACTGTTCCCTTTCCAGAGGCCCCAGATCTTCCAAAATTGCAGAACTAGTGAAAGAATATTTATAATCTAAACCACCTCTGGTCTGCGAAAGATACTTGTTTCACTCAGCAATCCAGGAGGTGGGGAAATTTGTCACGAGTTTAGGATTGAGGCATCTGACAGTTGACACTTAAGATACTAAGACACCAGTGGTATGCAGGATAAATACGGTGATGATCCAAAAACATCTGCTGACAGAGACTCAACTGGACTACAAACAAGCACTACAACTGTTTTTGTCATTGGAAAAGGCAATAAGCGAGGTGTACAAGTTACAAGGGTCTCCAGTGAAAGTGAACACCTACACCAGTGCAACTACATTAGGGGACCGCTACTAGAGGCCAGCTAATTACATAGTCACTCTCAGGAAAGATCCAGAAACAAGTAAACCCAGCTCTGCCAACTGGACTGTCCCAAAACAAAGCCAAGTTTGGGCCAGATGGACAATATCCCTGCAGAATCCTGGCTGGCAAGACATTGTAACTTGCTGATATTCTGAGTCAGAGCATCAAAAGAAATCTCAAAACCTAGATTTAGGAAAGTGACGTAAGTCGATGATCAGGAGAATGCATATCCTGGAAGCTGCACACACATCTGACAAGAGTCAACTTAATACATAACAATGATCAAATCAAACCAGCTGAAGACTAAGTGGATGACCAGTATTAATGGAGGCCAATAGTAGCGCTGTTTTATATATATGGTCTTGGAAGAAGTGTTCAGCAAAATTCATACTGGACTCCAACACTTAATTAAGACTTTGACAAGACTGAGGACTTGTACAGGGAAACAGTTGTGGGTACAACCTTTGTTCCTGTTTCTTATGAGAAACAACTGGTGAACTATCATTATAGTAATGGATGGCTTGGAATTGATCTTAATGGATTGAAACATACTGAGAAAAACCCAACTGGATTGGCTGAACATTTTCCAGTCGAAGAATGGTCATTTGAGTGAAGTCCCACTCAAATACCCGTAGGTTTTCCAACAAGGGTTGGGACCAATAAAAAGTTAAGTTTATTTATTAGTGAAACAAGTAGGCTTAACAATGCAATGAAGCTACTGCGAAAATCCCTAGTCGCAACACTCCAACACCTGTTTGGTTACATGACAGGGAATTTAGCGTGGCCAATGCAATCAACAGATCTTTTGGACAGTGGGAGGAAACCGAAGCACCCAGAAGAAACCCATATAGACATGGGGAGAACATGCAAACTTCAAACAGATAGTGACACAAACCGGGAACTGAATCTGGGTCTCCAGAGCTGACTGACAGCAGTACTAACCACTGTCATTGTGCCAAGCCGATATAACATGTCGATGCACGTGCAGTCCCGCGATTTTGTAAGTCTCATCCGGTTTCATTTGTTTTAAGGAAAAGGTGGAAACAGAAATTAGAAGACTGGAATAAGAAGGTGTGCGAATGGACAGCATCCATGATGCCAGCAAATGATTCAGTCCAAGACTTTAAACAAAAAGTAAACTGCTATTCAAAATCGGACAAAGAAGCAATTCCCCAGATCAAAGATTTATATGCAAAGCTGGTAAGAGGACTCTTACTTTTGAAATTAGATACAAGACATGCTTATTTGCATTTGCAGCTGGCTGAGGATTCGCGGAAATATGCCACAATCAATCCATTAAAGGGCCTCTATCAATATATAAGGTTATCTTTTGGGATACTGTCAGCCTGCACCATCTTCCAAAGATGAAATTACAAGGTTCATCAGAGATGGCCATTTACCTGGGCAACATTCTCATTACAGTTAAAACAAAGGCACAACTCCTGCAGAATCTGGATGAACTCCTTAAATGGTTTTCAATAAGTAATGTGCTCCTGAGGGAGAAATGCATTTTATTGGTACCTCAAGTGATCTATCCGGTTAACAGAGGATAAAACTGTTGTACGTCTTTGGAGGACCAGTTGCAGGCCATTGAAGATACCCCAGCTCCCATCTCAATTGAGGAATTAGTCAATTTTAGGACTGGTGACATACTACTGGAAATTCATAACAAACCGGGCTTTCATCTTGGTTGCCTTACATCAACTGCTAAAAAAAAATCAAGCTTGGGAATGATCCATTTGTCAAGAGCTTGCTTTTAAGAAAATAAAACAACATCGCCATCAGTGCATTTCTTAGCACATTTATGAATCCAGAAAAGGGTTAGTCCTCACCTGTGATGCATCTCCATACGACATAAGGGCAGTTTTAGCATATAAATAGAAAAATGGAGGGCATCAGCCTCTATGCCTCCAGGATCTTGGCTCCAGCAGAAGGAAAATATGCCCATATTGAAAAAGAAAATTTGGTGTAATATTTAGAGTGAAGAAATTTCATCAATATGAGCAGAAATTTGTGATTGTCACCAATCACAAGCTGTTGCTGGGATTACTAAAAGAGGACACATCAGTATGACCCTTAGTGATGTCTTGAATCCAACGGTGAGCTTACTATTGGTAATACCCACCCTATCACCAGCCAGGAAGCTGAATGGCAAATGCAGATGCCTGAAATAGACTACCTTTAGCAGACACTGATGATACCCAAAGTAGAAAAGATGGTCATGACTATGAATTTTCTGGATACTCTTGCATAATATACACAAAAAGACCCTATACCAGAGAAGTGAAATGCTGGATACTAATGGGGGAAACCAAAAAGGCCAATCCATGCTGTATTGGAGTAGAAGAGAGCAGCTCACAGTAGAAGACAGAGTACTGCTACGGAGGCATGAGTAATAATTCCAGGTCATCAGATCATATTTCCAGAATTATATCATGGTCATTCAGAGGTGTCCAAAATGAAGATGTTGGCCAGGGGCTACGTTTGTCACCGCAGAATGGGTGTAGACTTAGCAGTGGTAGGGGGTCAGTGGCGGGAATGCCAGCAAGGATAAATGTTGCCACTAGCAACTCCCCTACATCTGTGGGAATGGTCAGGCAGACTATAGACTCAGGTGCACATGGACTGTGCAGAGCTACTCATGGTCTCTATGTTTTTGGTCACAGTGAATGCCCAAAGTGGTTGGACATACACAGCATGAATTCTGTAAACACAATGGTAACTGTAGACAAACTTTGTACCTTATTTGCAACACATGGCATTCGAGGTGCCAGCTGACAATGGACTGGCTTTCGCCAGCCAGAAGTTTGCACGGTTCATGAAATATCAGGACGGCACCACACCATACCAGAACAGTCCAAACTTTGAAAACCAGTTTAGAACAAAAACAGCAAAAGCTGGTGATATCAACAGACAACAAATTCTCTTGTTGGTTATTCAACGACAAGACAATCCCACATGCCACTATGGGAATAACACTGCAGGATTACTCATGAGCAGGTAACACTGCATCAGATCAAGTCTGCTATTTCCAATGCAGGTATCAAAAAGTCACTGTTTGTCCCAGAGCTGATTCAGCCCAGTCGGCTGAGAGGAAGAGAGTCCTTCCAGATCAGCCAACCCTATCTATCACCACAGTCAAAACTAAAAAAAACACACAAGAAATAGTACTTCTCACCGTATGCTAATATGTGACAACAAGAAATCAGAATCAATTTAGGCACCTGTTCAGACTCCAAAGAGATACATCCCTTCAACATCAGATATTAAGTTGGAAGATCAGAACCCTGTGCTGAAATATCAAAAGAAACTTAGGAGGCACTTCAACCACATCCTTTAACTACAGTGTTAGCATGGGGAGCAGAGGGGTGACTATGATAGTTTGTTGGTGATCTGGACATCTAAAAATCTGAAGCTCTTGAAACTTTCTATTTCATCCCCGCTGATGTAAACAGGGGCATGTTCTCTTCTACACTCCCTGAAGTCAATGACAATTTCCTTCGTTTTATTAACATTGAAGCAAAGATTATTGCTGCCGCACCAGTTCACCAGATTCTCCATCTTATTCCTGTCTATCTTTGTCTCATCATTGTTTGAGATCCGACCCACTACATGGGTGCTGTCAGCAAGTTTACACCAGTCTGTGAGATTAATTCATCCACTTTAGCATCCGAGCCAGAAGGTTATGCATTTCCATCCACCTCAACAACTTGAGACAATTTTGGCCAACACTCCAATGCAGAATTGAAGGAATGCTACAGTGTCAAAGGTACCATTCTTTGGATATCCTCTCAAACGAATGTTAAAGATTTCATGATAATATTGGAAAAAAAGCAACAAGTATTTTTCCTGGTACTGTCATACAGTGCAGAAAAGGCTCTTTGGCCTACATCAACTCTGCACCAACAATAACTACTACTAAAGTCATGCTAATTCCCTTTTCCTGCACTCGTACTATGTCTTTGAATGCTAGGATGCTTTTTTAAAGGTTGTAACTTTTCAGCCTCCATTCTAGGTTCTCACTATCCTGAATGAAAAGGATTTTTCTCAAATCCCTTTTGAATTCCCTGCCCTTTTCCTAAAACTACGTCTCCCCAAAACAAAAGTAACAGCTGCTCTCTATTCACTCAGTCCAAACACCGCTATCATGTCCTCCCTTAATCTTCTCTGCTCTGAAGAAAACAATCCAATACCATTCAGTCGCTCTTTATAGTTCAAATACTCCATCCCAGGAAACATCTTCTCAGTATTCCCTGGTGCAATCACATCCTTCCTATAATGACATGACCAGAACTGAGCAAAATACGACCCCAACTTAATCTCCTTGCTCTTATGTGTTATGTACTACCAGTTGCAACAGATATTGATCCTAAAGCAACATTCCCTGAGGCAATCTGGGGACATTTGCCAATGATTGCACAATGTTCAGCATCATTTGTGACTCCACAGACACGAAACAGTCCATGTCCAAACACAACAAGATCTGGACAACATCCAGGGTTGGGCTGACAAGTGACAAGTAACATTTGTGCCACACAAATGTCAGGCAATGACCATCACAACAAGAGACACTCTAATCAATTTGACATTCAATACTTAACCATCACTGAATCTCCCACTGTCAACATCCTTGGGGTTAACATTGACCAGAAACTCAACTGACTCACCACATAAAACAGTGGCTGAAGATCAGATCAGATCAGAGGCTAGGATCATTATGGTGAGTAACTCACCTGATTTCCCAAAGCCTATCCACCATCTACACAACACAAGTCAGGAGTGTGATGAAATACTCCCCACTTGCCTGGATGGGTACAGTTCCAACAACCCTCAAGAAGCTTGACACCATCCTGGACAAAGCAACCCAACTTGATTGGCACCACATCTACAAGTATTCAATCCCTCCAACACCCACACTCAGTAGTAGTGTGCTATCTTCAAGATGCACTGCAGAATTCACCAAAGATGCTTAGGCAGCACCTTCCAAACCCAGGACCATTTCCATCTAGAAGGAAAAGAGTGGCAGATACATGGCAAGTTCCCCTCCAAGCCATTCAACGTCTTGACTTGGAAATATACAGTACCATTCCTTCGAAGTTGCTGGGTCAAAATCCTGGAATTCCCTCTAATGGCAATGTGGGTCAACCCGCAGCACGTGGTCTACAGCGATTCAAAGCAGCAGCTCACCACCACTTTCTCAAGGGCAACTAGGAATGGTCAATAAATGCTGGGCAGCCAATGACACAGTAAGCCATGAATGAACAGAAAAGTGTGTGTGCTCATTAGCTTATTGCTATTTATCGTAAACTGTGCCACAAAAATTGACTGTGATGTACATATGCAACTATCTGGATAACTCGTTGTAACTAATTGTAGCACCAAATATGCTATTGATCGCAACTTTCCATCATATCATGAGGTCAAAGTGTAGGATGTCCATCCTCTTGCTCCTTATGCAGTCAATAGTAAGACAACAGCAACTGTGTAATGTTGGGCCCGGGACCCTGTTAAAATTAACCCAGTTTCAAACTACTTCACACACAATCAACACTGGTGGAGTCATGCTGTTGACGCAGGAATCAAAGTTAAGCAACTTTCATTCAGTCCAACATGTTGCATTATAGGAGTGTGCTGTATTAACAGTAAATCTGCCACCTAAAATAAAAAGCATTTAATTATAGTCAGATTTTTTTTTTAATGAGGCTATGAATCTTTTGATCCTTGTCATCTACAAATCTCCTCTCACTTCTTTCCATTAGCATCTATTCAGACTTACATTAACAATGCCTGAGAACACAGTTGCAAAATTATGAAAAATAATATTCTTTACCTTTATCAGTTTTCAGTGCTTTCATTAGGATTTCAATAACAGGCTGTGATTTACTTACATCAATTTGAAATGCAGAGGGATTAAAAAGATTCATCCAGCGGTAAGTTTTTTAAAATTTTTTCCCATGCTTTTGAATTTCACTTTTGGAGTGAAATTCTTTTGCATTTATAAGGACATAATGCCAGTTTCCCATTAACTGAAACAAGTAGGTGTCAAAATGCAAGTATAAATCAAAGAATCAGCAAACCCAAGGGACTGAACTATTGCGTCATGACATTTCCTAGCTTTTATTTTTAAAAAAATATTTCATTGTCTATATCATTCACCGAGAACTTGGTCACATTTCAACAGCTCAGTGCTGCCATTATATTCTAAGTTGAATAAAACCATCATGAACTTCAGTTGACATTAAAAAACCAACAGATGCGTAGTGGCGATTACAAGCCTGTAATCTGGTTCTGGGATTCGGAGTGCTCTGATATGCACATTTCACCTTCATCTCAAGACGATCCTTCTACCTGACTCTCTCAAATAACCCAAGCATTTTTTTTGTTGTAAATTTCTGAAACCCACAGAGGCAGGGCACCAGTTGATTGGGAACAAACAAAGATAGAAGGGATAATTCTGGGTCAAGAC
This sequence comes from Sphyrna mokarran, assembly GCA_024679065.1. NCBI lineage: Eukaryota > Metazoa > Chordata > Chondrichthyes > Carcharhiniformes > Carcharhinidae > Sphyrna > Sphyrna mokarran. The sequence goes on from JAGIQG010000005.1 coordinate 3,139,874, forward strand.
CTAGACCTTGCTCATAGCATTGTGGCTTTACCTACATCAGATGGACAGCAGTTCCAAAAATTAGCCATGTTAGCAACTTTCACATCCCATGAAAGGATAAAATAAAAATCCAACAGTTGTTAGGTGATTTCACAATTGGGTTTGAAAAAAATTGCAGGAAAACCGAGGTAAGTTAAATTTCAATTTTGAGACTCTGGAAAGGATAAGTATAGCATGGTGCAATTGGAAAAAAGGTAGTTGGCAACACCAATTTGTAAACCATCCTGAATTGCCTTGAATTGAATCGTTTGCTAGGCCATTTCAGAGGATTGTTGAGAGTGAACCACATTTAATACCCTATGTTATTTATCAATGCCCATTTACAGATTAGAAGAAAATTTCAGAAGTGCACTTAACGAAACCCACAACAGACAATGAGCGGATAAAGAATACAACAAAAAGATTGTCACCAGCTCACCTGGTGGATATTAGAGCTCTGCCATTCAGGAACATAAGAACTTGATCACACTAAAGAAGATCTCTAATTATTTCCTCTAATGGGTGGATTGCGAAGCAGAAACTGAGTTTGACAATCTAATCCATTATTTCATGTTTCATTGACAGTAGACAAATATTTGCAACAGACCCATAACCTGGGAAAGGAAAGAAAATTCAGCCCGAGTGAATAGGACAGCTCAGGAACAAGGATAAAAACAGGAGTCTGGAATAAACCAAGGAAGTGAACATTTGAAAATGAAACGCTTTGCTCTGGTAGGAAGAACTTGGAAAGACAGTACAAAATAAAGGGTATACTCTTGGGTGGACAGAAACAGAGGGATCTGGGAGTATATATATGCAAATCATTAAAAGGTTGTGTTGAGAGAGCAGTTAATAAAGCATACAGTATCCTGGGCTTTAGTAATAATGGAATCACTAGGAAATTATGTTGAATTTGTGTTAAGACATTAGTTCGGCCTCAGCTGAACCATTGCTTTAGGTTCCGACTGAACTGAGAAAGTGCAGAAAAGAAAGATTCTCAAGAATAGTAACAGGGAGGAGAAACTTCAATTATGAAGTTAAAGTTGGAGATGCTGGGACTGTTCTCCTTGGAGGAAAGACTGACAGGACATTTGATTAAGGAATTCAAAATCATGAGGGATCTAACAGAATAAATAGGGAGAAACTGTTGGAATGAAACTGGACGAGCCACCTATATTGGCCTAAGTGTCAAAAACGACATGGTAATCCCAGCCCTGGTGACTCAGCAAGATCCTCTTTATTAATATCTAAGGGCTTGTGTCAAAATGTCTCAGACTGATCGAACAACAGCCTAACACGTCATGCTCACAGGTAACGACTAACAACATACATAGAAAGAGTGATGAGGTCCTGCAACAGCAGTTCAGAGAGTTAGGTGTAAAGTTAAAAAGGATGACCTCTAGGATTGTAATCTCAGATTATTCCCTGTGCCACGTGCTAGTGAGGCTCAGAATAGGAAGATAAATGCAGCTGAACATGTGGCTAAACAGTTGGTGCAGGAGGGAGTTTCAGATATCTGGACCATTGGGGTCTCTTGCGGGGCAGATGGGACCTGTACAAGGAGGATGGGTTGCACCTAAACTAGAAGGACATAAATATTTTGGCCAAGGTTTGCAAGTGTCAAATGGGAGGATCTTCTATTTGTAATATATATAAATGATTTGGAAGAGGGAGTAACTGGAGTGATCAGCAAGTTTGCAGACGTTACAAAGATGGCCGGACTTGCGGATATTGAGGAGCATTGTCAGGCGATACAACGGGACATAGATAGCCTGGTAGCTTCGACAGATAGAATTCAATCCTGATAAATGCGAGGTGATGCATTTCCGGAGAAAGAATGTAGAAGGGAGGTATAATAGAGGGTAGACCTATTATGAATATAGAAACGCAGAGGGATCTGGGGGTGCAGGTGCACAAGTCACTGAAGGTGGCAGAGCAGGTGAAGGTTGTGAAGAAAGCATATTGTATGCTAGCCTTTATGGGAAGAGGTATAAAGTACAAGAGCTGGCCTTTAATGTTGCAGTTGTACAAAACGTTGGTTACACCTCATTTGGAATACTGCATCCAGTTCTGGTCGCCTTACTACCGGAAGGCCATGGAGACTCTGGAGAGAGTGCAGAGGAGGTTTACCAGGATGCTGCCTGGTATGGAAGGTCTGAGTTACGAGGAGAGGTTAGGCAAATTGGGACTGTTTTCCCTAGAAAGACATAGACTTAGAGAAGATCTACTAGCGGTGTACAAGATTATAAGTGGTATAGATAGAGTAAACAGGGTTAAGCTTTTTCTTAGGATGAACTCAAATAGCACGAGGGGTTACGGGCTTAGGGTGAGGGGGGTAAGGTATAATTTGGATGCTAGAGGGAGTTTTTTCACACAGAGTGGTGGGGGTATGGAATGCACTGCCAAGTAAAGGTCGGCACTCTGGAGTTATTTAAGAAATACTTAGATGGGCATATGAACAGAATGGGAATGGAGGGGTATAGAAAACTGATTTAAAATAGGGATCATGAGCCTTGGGAGTCCCTGAGAAGTGTGTAAATAGTCAATGATATTGATGTATTTGTTATTATCCTACAGATACTTTGGTCCGCCTTATCTAACAAGGGGCATACGCGTGATGGGTCGAGAGAGGGCTCCTCTTGGATTTTTTTTTGAGAGTATCCTAGTGCTTCACGTCGTTAGTGTACGCTTGACCTGGACCATTTGATGGGCAACACGACAACTCAGTGACTATCACTGTGCTGTGCATACATGGATTTGGGCCTGTGTCTGTGGGAGTTTGCGCATTCTCCACATGCTTGCGTGGGTTTTCTCCGGTTTCCTCCCACATCCCAAAAATGTGCTCTTAGACTGATTGGCAAAATAAATTCTCTCTAAATTGTCTCAAATTTGGTTTCAATCCATAGATCTATAAACATAGACAGGGATCATGGGTAGATGTGGGAACATCGAGGTGGCGGCGTGGGCTCGTTGGGCCAAAGGGCCTGATTCCCGCGCTGTTTTATTCTTTGATTTAAATTAGGTTGACAGGCGGGGGTGGGAAGCAGGAGGCAAGGAACGATGACACCAAAACAAAGGTAAATTAACTAAAGGAGTAGGATCAGTAAGATTCAAAGAAACAGCAGGCAGGGTGGGATTGCTAATCAAAGAGGGGCTATTGGATTGAAATGCATTTGTTTCAATGCGAGAAGTGTCACAGGTAAGGCAGATGAATTTAGAGCTTGGATTAGAACAAGGAACTATGATGTTGTTACCTTTACAGAGACTTGGTTAAGGGAAGGACAGGATTGGCAGCTTAACATTCTAGGATACAGATGTTTCAGGAGGGGGGTGTATAAAGGGTGGGGGGAATTGCATTACTGGTTAAGGAGTATCTGGGAGGACATCTCAGAGGACTCATACAGCAATGCAATATGGGTAGAGCTCAGGAATAGGAAATGCGTAGTTACAATGTTGGGGGTTTACTACAGGCCACTCAACTGCCAGCGGGAGATAGAGGAACAGGTATGTGGACAGATTTTGGCAAGGTGTAAAAGTAACAGGATGAGAGCAGGAGATTTTAACTTCCCCTCTATTGACTGGAACTCACTTACTGCTAGGGGTCTGGATGGGACAGAGTTTGTAAGGAGCATTCAGGAGGACTTCCTAAAACAGTATATAGATAGTCCAAATAAGGAAGGTGTTGTACTAGACCTGTATTGGCAAAAGAGCCCGGACAGGTGGCTGATGTTTCATTAGGGAACAGTTCGGGAACAGTGAACACAATTCAGTAATCTTTGCAGTACTGATGGAAGAGATAAGTCCTGAAGTGCAGGTGCTAAATTGGGGGTAGGCTCCTTACAACAATGAGGCAGGAATTGAAGAATGTAGATTGGAGGCAGATGTTTGCAGGCAAATCAACATCTGGCATGTGGGAAGCTTTTAAGTATAAGTTGATAAGAATTCAGGAGCACATTTCTCTAAAGATGAAATGTGGGACACTGAAGAGAGGCAGCAAATTCCGAGTGGAGAGCTGGTGTGGGCGAGTAGTGTGATTTTTCTGTACAATTTATTGATTTTTCACTAGTTTTTTTTAAAATTTTCTGGAGGCTGGAAAGTGTCGCAAGAACACGTGGGAAGTGTAGTTTTTAAGCTTACTATAAATTGGAGCGGTGGGAAATCCCGATACTCTATACAGGTAGAGTATTCCCCTCTCCCCCCTCCTCTAACCTAAAAAAGAGAGAGAGCAGGTAAGATTGTTTTTTCTATTTTTTTTTGTGTAGCTGTAAGGGCTTTGGCTTACAGGACCTAAGCATAAAGGGTGAGGCAGGGTAAGTTATAAGTTTTTATTACTTTTTCCTCTGTGTTTCTAGAGGAGGGCAAATAATGGGTGTGAGGTCGGCATGTTATTCCCAGGGCCAGATGTGGGAGGACTTGGAGGCGACTGGACTCCCAGACATCCATACCTGTGCTAGGTGTGTAGAGCTGCAGTTCCTAAGGGATAGGGTTAAGGAACTGGAGATGCTGCTTGACCGTCTTCGTCTCATTAGAGAGAACGAGGAGATAATCGACAGGAGTTATCAACAGGTGGTCACACCAGGGCAACGAGAAGGCGGCGCGTGGGTGACTATCAGGAAAGGGAAAACTCCGGTGACGAAGAGCACACCAGAGGGTGATCCCCTTCATAATAAGTACTCCTGCTTGAGTACTACTGGGGGGGGGACAAGTCATCTGAGGGAGCCAGCAGTGGCCCGCTCTCTAAACCTGTGCCAGTACGTAAAAAATCTAAGGAAGGGAGAGGAAAGACGATACTAATAGGGGACTCCACTGTGAGGGGTTCAGACAGGCGTTTTTTGTGGACGCAGGAGAGAGTTGCGGATGGTGGTTTGTCTTCCTGGAGCTGGGATCCGGGATGTTTCTGGACGCCTCCCAGACATCCTGAAAGGGGAGGGTGAGGAACCTGAAGTTGTGGTGCATATAGGTACTGCAGACATAGGCAGGAAGAGGGAGGCAGTCATCAAAAGGGATTATAGAGAACTGGGTAGGAAGCTGAGGAAGAGAAAAGTGAAGGCAGTAATTTCAGGATTGCTGCCTGCGCCTTGGGAGAATGAGAGCAGGAATCAAATGAGGTGGAGGATGAATGCATGGCTGAGGGACTGGAGCAGGGGGCAGGGATTCAGGTTCATAGATCAGTGGGACCTCTTTAGGGGCAGGTGTGACCTGTACAGTAAGGACGGGTGGCACTTGAACCCTAGGGGGACTAATATCTTGGCAGGTAGGCTAGCTAGGGTTACTGGGGAGTCTTTAAACTAGAAAAGCTGGGGGGTAGGAATATCGATGGGACGGTGAATAAGGAGGTTAGTTCCCAGGTAGGGAAGGACTGTAGGCACCCTGAGAGGGGGGTTAGGCAGGTGGTGGAAAAGGGAAATATCCTGACTGAGGGGCTGAGGTGTGTCTATTTTAATGCCAGGACTGTAGTAAATAAGGTAGATGAGCTTAGGGCATGGTTTGCTGCTTGGGAGTGTGATGTGTGGCCATTACAGAGACTTGGTTGTCTCAGGGACAGGACTGGGTACTTCAGGTGCTGGGATTCAGATGCTTCAGGAGGGACAGGGTTGGGGGCAAAAGAGGAGGTGGTGTGGCACTGTTGATCAGGGACAGTGTCATGGCTGTAGAGAAGGTGGAAGACGGGGAGGGAATGTCTACGGAGTCTCTATGGGTGGAAGTTAGGAACAGCAAAGGCTCGATAACTTTGCTGGGTGTATTCTATAGGCCGCCCAACAGCGGCAGGGAACTTGAGGTGCAGATAGGGAAACAGATCCTAGACAGATGTAGAAATAACAGAGTTGTTGTGATGGGCGATTTCAATTTCCCAAACATCGACTGGAATATCCCAAGGGTAAGGGGTTTGGATGGTGAGGAGTTTGTTAGGTGTGTTCAGGAAGACTTCCTGACACAGTACGTGGAAAAGCCTACGAGAGGAGAGGCTGTACTTGACCTGGTGCTTGCTAATGAGCCAGGGCAGGTGTCGGATCTCATGGTAGGCGAGCATCTTGGGAATAGAGATCATAATTCTATCTCTTTCACGATAGCGATGGAAAGAGATAGGATCAGGCAGGCTAGGAAGGTGTATGTCTGGAGTAAGGGGAAATATGAAAACAGTAGGCAGGAAATTGGACGCATAAACTGGAAGGAGGTGTTCTTGGGGAAGAGTACAGAAGGAAAGTGGCGGTTTTTCAAGGAATGTTTGTCTGGGGCACTGCAAGACAACGTTCCGAGGAGTCAAGGAGGTTCGGGTAGGACACGGGAACCGTGGTGCACGAAGGTAGTGGTGAACCTAGTTAGGAAGAAAAAAATGGTATATAAAAGGTTCAGAGAGCTAGGGGATGTTAGGGATCTAGAGGAGTATAAGGTGTGTAGAAGGAAGCTTAAAAAGGAAATTAGGAGAGCCAGAAGGGGTCATGAGAAGGCCTTGGCAGGGAAGATTAAGGAGAATCCCAAGGCCTTCTACAAATATGTGAAAAGTAAAAGGATGAGAAGAGAAGGGATAGGGCTTATAAAAGGTGAAGGGGGAAAAGTCTGTGTGAATCCGGAAGAAATGGCAGAGGTGCTTAACGAGTACTTTGCCTCGGTATTCACGGTGGAAAGTGAACTGGGAGATTGCACTGCAGGTTTGAGGCATACGGAAAAGATGGAGTATGTGGATGTTAGGAAAGAGGATGTGTTAGACCTGTTAAATTCTATCAAGATAGACAATTCGCCGGGACCGGATGGGATGTACCCCAGGTTATTGTGGGAGGTGAGGGAAGTGGTTGCAGAGCCCCTGGTGATGATCTTTGCGTCGTCCATGGAAATGGGAGAGGTTCCGGAGGATTGCGGATGTGGTTCCTATCTTTAAGAAAGGGAACAGGGATAGTCCAGGAAATTACCAACCGGTGAGTCTGACCTCAGTGGTTGGTAAGCTGATGGAGAGGCTTCTGAGGGACAAGATTTATGAGCATTTGGAGAAGTTTGAACTGGTTAGAAATAGTCAGCATGGTTTTGTCAAGGGCAGGTCATGCCATATGAGCCTTGTTGAGTTCTTCGAAAATGTGACTGAACACATTGACGAAGGAAGGGCGGTGGACGTAGTGTACATGGACTTTAGTAAGGCGTTTGATAAGGTTCCCCCTTGCAAGGCTTCTGGAGAAGGTGAGAGGGCATGGGATCCAAGGGGCTTTGGCCTCGTGGATCCAGAACTGGCTTGCTGGCAGAAGGCAGAGAGTGGTTGCTGATGGGTCTTGTTCTGCATGGAGGTTGGTAACCAGTGGAGTGCCCCAGGGATCTGTTCTGGGACCTTTGCTGTTTGTCATTTTCATAAATGACCTGGATGAGGAAGTGGAGGGATGGGTTGGCAAGTTCACCGACGATACAAAGATCGGTGGTGTTGTGGATGGTCTGGAGGGATGTCAAAAGTTGCAGCGGGACATAGACAGGATGCAAGACTGGGCGGAGAAGTGGCAGATGGACTTCAACGCAGATAAATGTGTAGTGGTCCATTTTGGCAGGAATAATGGGATGAAGGAGTACAATATAAGGGTAGGAGTCTTAGCTGTGTTGTAGAGCAGAAGGATCTCGGGGTCCGGGTCCATAGGACTCTTAAATCGGCCTCGCAGGTGGAGGAAGTGGTCAAAAAGGTGTACGATGTACTGGCCTTCATTAATCGAGGAATAGAGTTTAGGAGTCAGGAGGTAATGATGCAGTTCTAAGATTCTTGTCAGACCCCAGTTGGAGTATTGTGCACAGTTCTGGTCGCCTCATTATAGGAAGGATGTAGAGTATATTGAGAGGGTTCACAGGAGATTTACAAGGATGCTGCCTGGATTGGGAGGTAGGCCTTATGAAGATAGGTTGAGGGAGCTGGGACTCTTCTCACTGGAGAAGCGACCTGATAGAGGTTTATAAAATGGTGAGGGGGATAGATAGGGTGGACTCTCAGAGACTGTTTCCCCAAGCTGAAATGGTCACTACGAGGGGACACAAATTTAAGGTGCAGGGAAGCAAATACAAAGGAGATGTCAGGGGTAGGTTTTTCACTCAGAAGGTGGTGAGTGAATGGAACCGACTGCCGTCGGAGGTTATTGAGGCAAACTCACTGGGGTCTTTTAAGAGACTTCTGGATGAGTATATGGAAAAGAATAGGATAGGGGGTTATAGATAAGTCTGTGGATTGGTAGATGTGATCGGCGCAACTTGTGGGCTGAAGGGCCTGTTTGTGCTGTATTGTTCTACGTTCTATGAAGGATAAGCATGGCACGTTCTGGGAACCTTAGACAATGAGAGATATTGAGACTAGTCAAAGATGGGATACATCCCAGAATAGTGAGAGAGGCAAGGGAGGAAATTGCTGGGGCCTTGAAAGAAGTCTTTGTATCCTCACTGGGGACGTCCCAGACGATTGGAGAATAGCCAATGTTGTTCCTTTGTTTAAGAAGGGTAGCAAGAATAATCCAGGTAGTTACAGACCGGTGAGCCTTATTATCAGTGATAGGGAAATTATTGGAGAGCATTCTTCAAGACAGGATTTATTCCCAGTTGGAAAGTATTCGTGAGAGGTAACATGGTTTTGTAAAACTGAGGTCATATTTCACAAACTTGATCAAGCTTTTCAAGGAAGTGACAAAATTGATTGATAACTGTAGGGTAGTGGATGTTGTCTACGTAGATCTCAGTAAGGTCTTCAACAAAATCCTTCATGGCAAACTGATGCAAAAGATGAAATCGCATGGGATCAGGTGAGCTGGCAAGGTGAATACAAAACTGGCTCAGTCAAAGACCGAGGATAGCAGTCGAAGGGTGCGTTTCTGAATGGAGAGCTGTGACAACTGATGTTCCTCAGGGATTAGTGCTGGGACCCTTGCAGTGAGGAAAATACATATAAATGATTTGGTTTGATTCATAAATTTGTGGATGAGACAAAGGTTGATGGATTTGCATAAAGCAATGAGGATACAGATCGATTGGAGACTTGGGTGGAGAGACGGCAGATGGAGTTTAATCCGGACAAATGACAGATAATGCAATTTAAGAGATCTAATACAGATAGGAAGTATACAGTAAATAGCAGAATCCTTAAGAGTATTGATAGGCAAAAGGATCTGGGTGTACAGATACACAGGTCACTGAAAGTGACAATGCAGGTGGAGAAGGTAGTCAAGAAAGCATATGGCATGCTTGCCTTCATCAGCCAGGGTACTGAGTTTAAAAACTGGCAAGTGACGTTGCAGCTTTATAGATTCTTAGTTAGTGTTCTATTCTGGTCGCCACACTACCTGAAGGATTTTGAGGCTTTGGAGAGTTTACAGAAAAGATTTACCAGGATATTACCTGGTATGGAAGGCATTAGTTATGAGGAGAGGTTGGAAAAACTTGGTTTGTCCTCACTGGAATGAGAGAGGTTGAGGAGTGACCTGATAGAAGTCAACAAGATTATGAGAGGCATGGACAGAGTGGTTAATCAGAAGCCTTTCTCCAAGTTGGAAGAGTCAATTACAAAGAGACACAGTTTTATGGTTGAGGGGCAAGGTTTAAAAAGCGATGTACAAAGCAGTTTTTATTGTTCACAGACAGTAGTAGGTGCCTGGAACTCATTGCTGAGGAGGGAGTGGAAACTAACACAGTAGTGACTTTTAAGAGGTCTCTTGACAAATATATAAATAAGAAGGAAACAGATGGATATGGTCCCTAAAGGGTAGGGGTTTTTTAATTAAGTTCTGCAACATGGTCGGTGCCAGCTTCGAGGGCAAAACGGCTGCTCTTGGGCTGTAATTTTCTTTGGTGTATAAGGTCCCAGACACTACCACTCCTAGCTATGTCCTGTTCCATGATAGAAGTTGCAGCACAGTTGGTATAAGGTAGGGACGAAGTTGCCCTGGGAATCTTCAACACAGTAAGAAGTCTGACAACACCAGGTTTAAATCCAATCGATTTATTTGATAGTAAACTCTTAAGCTTTCGACCCTCTGGCCTTCATCAGGTTGGATTTAAACCTGGTATTGTCAGAGTTCTTACTGTGTTTACCCCAGTCCAACACCGGCATCTCTACACCAATCCTCAACATCAACTCTGAACCCCATTAAGTTTCATGGCATCAGATCAAATATTTGAAGAATCCTCCCACTGTGGGGAGGAAGTCCAGACTCACCTTGAGGATATCCTATATTGTACCATCATGCTAAATGGTGAGTTTGAACAGATCTGGCAACTTGAGATTGGGCATCCATGAGCTGCTGTGGGCCATCAACAGCAGCCACTCTATCATCATCTCCAAGTCAGAGGATCAACATTGGTTTAATGAAGAGTGCAGGAGGGCATGCCAAGAGTAACACCAGGAAAACCTAAAAATGAGGCATCAACCTACTGAAGCTAAAACACTGCACTGCTTTGCACACCAAACAACAAGAGACAAAGCCAAGCAATTCTACGCTAATGGATCAGATCGAAGCTCTGCAGTCCTCCCACATCCAGCCATGAATGGCTGTGGCCATGAGAAACTCACCAGAGGAGACTTCACAAGTATCTTCAGCCCAGCAATTTGATTCACTCCACGTGATAAAGAAACAGCTGAAGGCACCAACTATTATAAAAGCTGTGGGCCCAGACAATATTCTGATTTGTATTCCAGGATATGCTGGCACCTGAAGATGTTCTAGTACAATTACAACACTGGCACCTCCCTGGCAATGTGGAAGATTACTCAGGTATGTCCTGTACCTAAGAAACAGGACAAATCCAACCTGGCCAATTACCACCCCATTGGTCTACTCTTGATCATCAGTAAAGTGATGGAACGGATCATCAACAATATGAGCTCAGCACCAACTGGTTCACGGATACTTAGTTTGCCACTATTATGATCACATTACAGTCTTGGTTCAAACATGAACAAAAGAACTAATGCTAAAATGCCATAGGTAAGGGGCCAGTGACAACCCTTGACATTAAGGCAATATTTGACTGAGTCTGGCATCAACGAGTCTTAGCAAAACTGGAGTCAATGAGAATAAATGACAAAACCTTCCACTGGTTGGAGCACAAAAGGAAGTTGGTTATAGTGGTTGGAGGTCAATCGTATCAGCTGCAGGATATCACCAAAGGAGTTCCTCAGGTTAATGTCCTGGGCCCAACTATCTTCAGCGGCTTCATCAATTATCTCCTTTCCATCATAAGGCCAGAGTGAGGAGGTTCACGAATGACTACACAACATTCAGGACCACTTATTTAGATAATGAAACAGTTCATGCCCAAATGTAGCAAGACATGATAATATCCAGGCTTGGGCTAACAAGTGGCAGATAACATTCATGCCATACAAGGAGCAGGCAATGACCATCTCCAACATGAAAACATCCAATTATCAGCCCGTGACATTTAATGGCATTACCACAACTGAATCCCCTACTATCAATATCCTGAGAGTTACCATTGACCAGAAACTGAACTGGACAAGGACTATAAATACTGTGGCTTCCAGAGCAGATCAAAAGCTAAGAATCCTGCAACAAGCAACTGACTCCCTGCCTCCCCAAAACTTATCCACCATCTACAAGACAAGTCAGGATTTTAACAGAATATTTTCCATTTGCCTGGATAAGCGCAGCTCCAACAAGACAAGAACCTCAACATCAAGGACAAAGCCTCCTTCTGCTTGATTGTTATCCCTTCCACAAACATTCACAGTAGCAGCCATGTGTACCATTGACAAGGTGTACTGCAAAGTTCCTCAGACAGTACCTACCAAACCCAGGATCGTTACCATTTAGAAGGATAAGAGCAGCAGATACTTGGGAACACCACCACCTGGAGGCTCCTCTCCAAGACACACATCGTTCTGACTCGGAAACGTATCACCATTTTTTTTCAGTCACTGCATCAAAATTCCAGAATTCCCACTCAAAGCACAGTGGGTTCAAGAAGGCAGTTCACTTCTACCTTCTGAAGGACATTAGGGATGGATAATAAATGCTGGCCTCACCAGTGATGCCCATATTCTGTAAATGAATTAAAAACTCATGAAAGGATAAAGAACAAGAGCTGTTTTCATTAATTGGCAAATGAAACAAAAGTTGCATGAGGGAAAAGCTTTCTCCTTGCAGCAAGCGACTAAGGTGAGGAATACATGGAGATTTGGTGAGAAGCAGATTCAACTGAGGCATTCAAACTTAAATGGTTATCTGAAAAGGAAGAATGTTCAGGATTATGGGAAGGCGGCAGGGAAATGGCACCCAGTGAACTTGCTCATCCAAATCTATGATGCAGACATTGGCCGAATGGTTGTCTTCTGCACTGTAATAATTCAAATTTTGTGAATCAAGCAGGATTCACAAGTTAGCCAAATAGATGACGTGACAACTTAAAAAGTTATAATGGATAATTTTGGTTGAGAGCTGCTGAAAGGATGTGAAAGGTGTAACCTTTTAGCATTTGAGGAATTTTTTTTGATCAATTGCCAGATATCAAGGATAGCCAACGAATTCTAACTTAAATCATGTACAGCACCAAGACTGTGTATGAGCATCAAGGAGAATAATTCATTAAACTGATCCATTTGTTTTTTGTCTTTTGACAAACTGACGTGATTCATGTTGAGAAGCATGGTGCCCAAGATTACACTGTTTTAATGAACAGTTTACCATTTGTGATGATAGGTTTCCTGCATCTTTTTAGAATACCTTAGTTGGAGGTCATCAGACTGATCTGCACGAGAAATGTCAATCTTGAGATGAATTTCTTTATTTCTGCAATTTTCTACTCAGTTAGCAGTGGGAAATTATATTCTGTAACACGTGCAGTGTTTGACCAAAAAAATCACCTCGACTTGTGTTTCTCCTTTTGAAAACTACAAAGAACATTCAGTATATTAAAGGATTTATAAAGGTGATCTCATCCATCATACACAAGGATCTGCAATGCAGTTGTCTTCAACATCTTCTGCCCTCACTGCGATAAGACTTCTCAAATTATACGTCCTATCCTTTAGTAGCCAATCGAATTTAGAATTTGCTCTATACATCATTGACTGAAACTGTCCTTTTTTTTTTTAAAAAGGAGGCACTCATTCTTAATCCAATTTCAAAGATTATGATATAAATGTCTTCAGTATCACCAGCCCAGAACTAGGACCTAACCTATTTATAGGATGGACTGTTACCCTGCAGAATGTCAAGGCTTTCCCAGAAAGTAGTGTTTCAAATGGACCCTAACCTCGATTAAAGGTCTATTCACAGCTTTCTAATCTGGTTAAACAGGCGACATAGTCACCTCCTCACCTCAATGTCACAGCCATATTAAAATAAAACACCAGCTCTGGTGCAAAAATACATCCATCCACAGAATACAAAAAAAAGCACAGGTTGTTAAAAAAATGAATACTTCCATGCCAAGGAGAATCAGGAATCTGAAATTTGATATTGTTTCATGTATCACTCAACTAACCACTGTTTGCATAAAACATTAAGTTCACATAGTAATGAAAATACAAATGAGGATTAGATGCGTGGCAATTGCCTTCACTTCAATTCATTGCTAACCCTCCCCAGTATTCCTGGAACATTCATGAATCATTTCACGGGTAGCTAGCAAATTCCAGTTACTCGCTCAAGTAGCCTGCAATTTCTTGGCATGTAACAGAGGGAAATATCAAATCCAAATTCAATGCCAGCTTGAAAAGGTGTTCACAAGCTAGTATTTTTCCCAATGGGAATGAGGAGACAGCAATAAAAGTGGGAATTTTAGTTGATCTCAAAGTTATGAATACTACTGGTAGCTGGTAAATAACTGCCCAAACCCAAAAAAAAAATCACATGGAAACAGAGGACTTTATTTTGAGCCTAAAGTCTTCCTAATTTAATTAACTGAACTACTGGGAGAAATTTATAGTGTTGGGACAAGCAGTTGACTTGCATTTCACAAGTGCTTTTTACAGCAATCACTGAAAAAGTAATGCAACAGATAGGTGATCTAATCAGCAAGAGGTAACATAAAATACCAGCGGAAGAAGTGTTAGAGTTTCTCGGTAGCATTAAAACTGATAAACCTCTGGGGCCTGATGGCATTTATCCCAGGCTGCTTAGGGAGGTGCAAGGTGAAATTGCTGGGCCTCTGACGCAAATCTTTATCTCTTCTTTCCACTCAGGTGAGGTCCGAGAGAACTGGAGAATAGCTAATGACGTTCTGTTGTTTAAAAAGAGTAGAAGGGATAACCCTGGAAATTATAGGCCGGTGAGTTTGACGTCAGTGGTAGGGAAGTTGTTGGAGGAGATTCTTAGAGATAGGATGTATAGGCACTTAGAGCATTGCGATCTGATTAGGGATATGCAGCATGGATTTGTTAAGGGGAGATCGTGCCTTACAAATCTTGTAGAATTTTTTGAGGAGGTGACGAAAACGGTCAACGAAGGGCAAGCCGTTGACGTTGTCTATATGGATTTCAGTAAGGCATTTGACCCTCATGGGAGGTTAGTTGAAAAGGTCAAGGCTAATGGGATAAAAGGACAGGTAGCTAGATGGATAAGTAACTGGCTTGGTAATAGGAGACAGAGAGTAATAGTGGAAGGGTGTTTTTCTAGCTAGAGGTTGGTCACTAGCAGGGTGTTACAGGGCTCAGTACTGGGACCTCTTCTATTTGTAATATACATAAATGAGGGAGTAAGTGGAGTGATCAGCAAGTTTGCAGATGATACAAAGATGGCTGGGCTTGCGGATAGTGAGGAGCATTGTCAGGCGATGCAGCAGGACATAGATAGGCTGGTAGCTTGGGCAGATGGAATTCAATCCTGATAAACGCGAGGTGATGCATTTCCGGAGAAAGAACGTAGGGGGTAGGTATACGACAACGGGCAGACCTATTAAGACTAGAGAAACGCAGGTGCAGGTGCACAAGTCTCTGAAGGCGGCACAGCAGGTGGAGAAGGTTGTGAAGAAAGCATATGGTATGCTATCCTTTATAGGAAGGGGTACAGAGTACAAGAGCTGGCCTTTAATGTTGCAGTTGTATAAAACGTTGGTTAGACCTCATTTGGAATACTGCATCCAGTTCTGGTCGTCTTATTACCGGAAGGACGTGGAGAGTCTGAAGAGAGTGCAGAGGAGGTTTACCAGGATGCTGCCTGGTATGGAAGGTCTGAGTTACGAGGAGAGATTAGGCAAATTGGGACTGTTTTCCTTAGAAAGACGTAGACTTAGAGGAGATCTAATAGAGATATACAAGATTATGAGGGGTACAGATAGAGTAAACAGGATTAAGCTTTTTCCAAGGATGGACTCAAATAGCATGAGGGGTCACGGGCTTAAGGTGAGGGGGGTAAGGTATAATTTGTATGCTAGAGGGAGTTTTTTCACACAGAAGGTGGTGAGGGTATGGAACAAACTGCGAAGTAAAGACAGGCACTCTGGAGTTACTTAAGAGATACTTAGATGGGCACATGAACAGAATGGAAATGGAGAGATATAGAAAACTGATTTAAAATAGGGATCATGAGCCTTGGGAGTTCCCTGGGAAGTGTGTAAATTGTCTATGATATTGATGTATTTGCTTTATCCTACAGGTACTTTGGTCCACCTTGTTGTCTAACAAGTGGCATACACGTGATGGGTCGTGAGAGGGCTGCTTTTGGATTTTGAGAGTATCCTAGTGCTTCACATCGTTAGTGTACGCTTGACCTGGACCATTTGATGGGCAAAACAACAGCTCAGTGACTATCGCTGTGCTGTGCAGATACATGGATTTGGGCCTGTGTCTGTGGAAGTTTGCGCATTCTCCCCGTGCTTGCGTGGGTTTTCTCCGGGTGCTCCGGTTTTCTCCCACATCCCAAAGATGTGCTCTTAGACTGACTGGCAGAACAAATTCTCCCTAAGTTGTCTCAAATTTGGTTCCAATGCATAGATCTATAAACATGGACAGAGATCATGGGTAGAAGTGGGAACATCGAGGTGGTGGCGCAGGATTGTTGGGCTGAAAGGTCTGTTTCCCATGCTGTTTTGTTCTTTGTTCAGTTACTACCACTAAAAAAATGGGTAAATACTAAAATCAATGGGCAAAAAAAAACTATGTACATGGCCTTCAGAAACAGCCTATTAAACTTAGGTAAACCAATTCACTATTGCATCAGTTAACCATCATTCCATCAAACAAAAACAATAATGATAATACTTCCAGGATTGCAATGGAGTTTATAAGATCATGATATCCACAGAAAAGGCAAAGCATAAATTAAAGTTCCATGCGAGTGCTTGTGAACAGCAAACTTGAAGGCTCAACTAGTGAAAGTTATGTTCAACCAATAAGCCTGCTAACTGTACCAGGCATTACTGCAACAATACTAAAGGTAGACAGAGGGACACAACACAACAATGAATTTTAATATGTGACACATATATGATTCCTTCAATTCATTGCACAAATCCAGTTGCTCAGTAGGGATTATCCAGACAACTTAGATCTAAAGTATTCAGATTTACAGAATGATAGAGCACAGGAAATGGCGATTTAGCCTATTTGTCAGGACTTTGAAAAGACATTAATCCTGTTTTTTTCCTACCGATAACCCTGAAAGCTTTCCCCTTTGAAACATTAATCCAATTCCGTTTGGAATTATTACGTAATCCATTTTCCACAGGCTTTAAGGTACTCATTCCAGACTATCATTTGCTGTGTAAATTTTTCTCATATGTCCTCTGGTTCTTTTTCCCGTTATCTTAAATCTGTTTGAATTACTGACTCCTGACAATGGAAGTAATTTCTCCTTTGTTCTCAGTGCTGATTTTTAAACACTTACATTTTAAAATATCCTTTAAATTACACAGAATTAGGAATTCTGGAAACATTCTTGCTCAGAGATATGCCAACGTGATCTGGTGAGAAGGGGGAGGGAAAATAAAGAAGTTATTGATTTAGAGAAGCAGGAACTTGCAAGAATGTTTTTTTTGTTTGAAAGAAAGGAGTCTGAACGGATGGAACTTTTGAGATTTAATGAACAAGGAGTTACTGAAGTGGCTCTTGCTGCTGCAAGTCAGATGTGGAACACTTGGGCTAAATGGAATGACTGCCAAATAACAATGGGATTTTAAAGCCAACATCAGGGACAGTAAATCTGCTGGGGAGTACAAAGCAATACTCGATTTATTGTTGTAATTCTACACATCTGCCAGAAGTGCAGTGAACAGTGGAAGTAGTTGTAAGACATATACAAACATACAAAATAGGAACCGATGTAGGTGGATGAAGTAGGCCATTTTGTCCTTGAGCCTGCTCTGCCATTCATATTATTAGGGCTGATCTGTATATGAGTTCCACATTGCCGTATACCCTAGTTAACTTATGTTTCTCTTGTCTAATAAGAATCTACCTTTGCCTTAAAAACATTCAGTGACCCTTATTCCATTATCTTCTGAGGTAAAGTTTCAAAATCACACAAACATAGAACACTACAACTAAAACAGGCCCTTCGGCCCACAAGTGGTGCCAATCAAATCAATACCTACAAGGCCATAGGACTATCTGTAACTCCCAATCCCATTAAATCCCATGTATTCATCCAGAAGTCTCTTAAAAGACCCCAGCGAGTTCGCCTTACCATCACTGATGGCAGCCAATTCCATTCACTCACCACACTCAGTGAAAAACGTACCTCTAACATCTCTTCTGTACTTTGTACACCTCCTCTCATGAGAGGTTAGTTGAAAAGGTCAAGGCTAATGGGATACAAGGACAGGTAGCTAGATGGATAAGTAACTGGCTTGGTAATAGGAGACAGAGTAATAATGGAAGGGTGTTTTTCTAGCTGGAGGTCGGTCACTACTGGTGTGCCGCAGGACTCGGTAGAACAAACATAGAACAATACAGCACAGAACAGGCCCTTCGGCCTTCGATGTTGTGCCGACCAAAATAAAAAGCAATGCCCCTCCTAACTAAACCATTCCCTTCTCATCCATATACTTATCAACTAACCTCTTAAACGCCACCAAACTTGGCGCATCTACAACAGCTGCAGGCAGGGCATTCCACTCCCTAATCACTCTTTGAGTAAAGAACCTACCTCTGATAGCCGTCCTATAACTCATACCCCTTAATTTAAAGTTGTGTCCCCTCGTGCTAGCTTTCTCCATCCTAGGAAAAAGGCTATCACTGTCCACCCTATCCAAACCTCTAATTATCTTATATGCTTCAATAAGATTCCCCCCTTAGCCGCCTCCTTTCTAACGAAAACAACCTCAAATCCTTCAACCTCTCTTCATAGGACCTGCCCTCCATACCAGGCAACATCCTAGTAAACCTCCTCTGTCCCTCTCCAATGCCTCCACATCTTTCTTATAATGTGGCGACCAGAACTGCACACAATACTCCAAGTGCGGCCGCACTAGAGTTTTGTACAGCTGCAACATGATGCGGCGGCTCCTAAATTCAATCCCCCTACCAATAAAAGCTAAGACTCCATATGCCTTCTTAACAACTTTATCCACTTGACTGACTACTTTCAGGGATCTATTGACACATACACCAAGATCCTTCTGTTCCTCAACACTATTAAGAGCCCTAACATTAGCCCTATACTCTACACATTTATTGTTCCTGCCAAAGTGCATTACCTCACACTTTTCCACATTAAACTCCATTTGCCACCTCTCGGCCCAGCTTAGGTAGGCTTAGGGTGAGGGGGGTAAGGTATAATTTGGATGCTAGAGGGAGTTTTTTCACACAGAGTGGTGGGGATAATGGAATGCACTGCCAAGTAAAGTGGTGGAGGCAGGTACTCTGGAGTTATTTAAGAAATACTTAGACGGGCACATGAACAGAATGGGAATGGAGGGGTATAGAAAACTGATTTAAAATAGGGATCATGAGCCTTGGGAGTCCCTGGGAAGTGTGTAAATAGATGATGATATTGATGTACTTGTTTTTATCCTACAGGTGCTTTGGTCCACCTTGTTGTCTAACGAGCACTGGGTACTGGGAGCTCTTCTATTTGTTATATATAAATGACTTGGAAGAGGGAGTAGGTGGAGTGATCAGCAAGTTTGCAGACGATACAAAGATGGCTGGACTTGCAGATAGTGAGGAGCATTGTCAGGCGATGCAGCAGGACATAGATAGGCTGGTAGCTTGGGCAGACAGATGGCAGATGGAATTTAATCCTGATAAATGTGAGGTGATGCTTTTCCGGAGAAAGAGTGTAGGGGGAAGGTATATGATAAAGGGTAGACCTATTAAGAGTATAGAAACACAGAGGGACCTGAGGGTGCAGGTGAACAAGTCTCTGAAGGTGGCAGAGCGAGTGGAGAAGGTTGTGAAGAAAGCATATAGTATGTTAGCCTTTATAGGAAGGGGTATAGAGTAGAAGAGCTGGCCTTTAAATGTTGCAGTTGTATAAAATGTTGGTTAGACCTCATTTGGAATACTGCGTCCAGTTCTGGTCGCCCTACTACCGGAAGGACGTGGAGACTCTGGAGAGAGTGCAGAGGAGGTTTACCAGGATGCTGCCTGGAATGGAAGGTCTGAGTTACGAGGAGAGATTAGGCAAATTGGGATTGTTTTCCTTAGAAAGACATAGACTTAGAGGAGATCTAATAGAGGCATACAAGATTATGAGGGGTATAGACAGAAACAGGGTTAAGCTTTTTCCTCGGATGGACTTGAATAGCACTAGGGCTAACGGGCTTAGGGTGAGGGGGGTAAGGTATAATTTGGATGCTAGAGGGAGTTTTTTCACACAGAGTGGTGGGGATAATGGAATGCACTGCCAAGTAAAGTGGTGGAGGCAGGTACTCTGGAGTTATTTAAGAAATACTTAGATGGGCACATGAACAGAATGGGAATGGAGGGGTATAGAAAACTGATTTAAAATAGAGATCATGAGCCTTGGGAGTCCCTGGGAAGTGTGTAAATAGATGATGATATTGATGTACTTGTTTTTATCCTACAGGTGCTTTGGTCCACCTTGTTGTCTAACGAGTGGCATACACGCAATGGGTCGTGAGAGGGCTGCTCTTGGATTTTTTTTTGAGAGTATCCTAGTGTTTCACGTCGTTAGTGTACGCTTGACCTGGACCATTTGATGGGCAACACAACAGCTCAGTGACTATCGCTGTGCTGCGCGGATACATGGATTTAAACCTGTGTCTGTGGGGGTTTGCGCATTCTCCCCATGCTTGCGTGGGTTTTCTCCAGGTGCTCCTGTTTCCTCCCACATCCCAAAGATGTGCTCTTAGGCTAATTGGCAAAACAAATTCTCCCTAAATTGTCTCAAATTTGGTTTTTAATCCATAGATCTATAAACATGGACAAGGATCGAGGGTAGAGGTGGGAAATCAGGGTGGCGGCGTGGGCTCGTTGGGCCAAAGGGCCAGTTTCGCGTGCTGTTTTGTTCTTTGTTCTTTACTTGCCCCCCCCCCCCAGCACCTTAAACCTGTGTCCTCTCGTAGCGACCATTTCAGCCCTGGGAAATAGCCTCTGAGAATCCACCCTATCTATTCCTCTCAACATCTTATAAACCTCCATCAGATTCCCTCTCAATCTTTGTCTCTCCAGGGAGAAGAGACCTAGCTCCCTCGACCTATCTTCATACGGCATGCCCCCCAATCCAGGCAACATCCTTGTAAATCTCCTCTGCACCCTCTCAATAGCTTCCACATTCTTCCTATAGTGAGGTGACCAGAGCTGCACACAGTACTCCAAGTGGGGTCTGACAAGGGTCTTATAAAATTGCAGCATTACCTCCCGACTTCTAAACTCAATCCCTCGATTAATGAAGGCCAGTACACCACACATCTTCTTGACCACATTCTCCACTTGCGAGGCTGATTTAAGAGTCCTATGGACCCGGACCCCAAGGTCCTTCTGCTCCTCAACACTGCCAAGACTCTTCATCTTGATATTATACTCCTTCATCCCATTGGTCCTGCCAAAATGGACCTCCACACATTTATTCACGTTGAAATCCATCTGCCTCTTCTCCGCCCAGTCTTGCATCCTATCTATGTCTCGCTGCAACTTCTGACATCCCTCCAGACTATCCACAACACCACCAACCTTTGTATCGTTGGTTAGAAAAGACTTCTCCTCACCTTTGTCCGACTGCTAATTTTAAAGTAGTCCCCTGTCATCCTGGACTCACCCACAAGAGAAAACACCCTTTCCATCTCACCTTTTCAACACCATTCAGGATCTTATAAACTTCAATTAAGTCATCCTCACAACTCTAAACTCCGGTGAAACAAGGCCAGACTGTCCAGTCATAAGCAAACTCACATCTCAAGTATTAATCGAGCAAACCACCTCTGAACCACCACTAAAACAATTACAGCCTTTCTTAAATAAGACCAAAATAACACACAATATTTAAGATGTGGTCTTACTGATGCCTTGTTTGGCTCAAGAATGACATTCTTACTTTTGCAACACAAATTAGAAACAGAAAATTCTGGAAAAACTTAGCAAGTCTGGCAGCATCTGTACACAGAGAAACAGCACTAACGTCGAGTCTGAAAAAATTATTTGAAATTTTCAGTACCCTCAGCATTTTACACATTTTTACTTATGTTCAATTCCCCGCTAATGACATTTCATTAGCCTTTTTGATCACATGCTGCGCCTGCATACTAACTTTGTGACTTGTGCAAGAAAACACCTGGATCCCGCTGTGCCTCAGAATTCAACCTGACAATCATTTAAATAATATTCTGTTTTTGTTCCTTCTGCCCAAGTGAAGGGCTTTACCATTCCCACATTCTATTCCATCTGCCAGATTTTTGCCCATTCATCTATCGATTAAAAAAAAAAATCACAAACTCCTTATGGCTTCTTTACAACAAAATCTCCTATCCATCTTGTGTTATCTACAATTTAGCTACCACGCCTTCACCTATCTCAACTAAATCACTAATGTAAATTGTAAAAAGTTGAGGCCCCATATTCGGAGAACACAGGTAGCTCTGGTTGTTCTAATAAACTTGTAAACATTACAAATAAGGTACAGTTTTAAGCAGGTTTTATTTAGTGTCTCTGTAATGAAAGGTAAATCAGTAATTGGATTCACGCTGGACAAAGGTGTTTGCTCAGTTCCAAATATGCTTAGAGGGTTATGGTTTGCAGAATAAATACAAGTTAGCAGTAGCACGTGGTCTTGCTTAGCAGATGGGGGCTCTTCAAGATAGGCTTTTGAATTTTAGCTAAATTTGTTTGCAGTTGGAGTCAAGACATCAGGGAGTGAACAGCTGAGTTAAAGAGACAGTTGCAGCAATCAGACTTAAATTGGAAAAGCACATTTCATGGTGGGAGATAAGAGAGATGCCCGATGTAGATTTTTTGGTGTTGGGATATGGAATGCACTGCCTTATATAATTCAGCCACTTTAGGAACTTCCAAGCTGTTATTAGATAGGCACATGGAGCACACCAGAATGATAGGGAGTGGGATAGCTTGATCTTTGGTTCAGACATAGCTCAGCACAATATCAAGGGCCGAAGGGCCTGTACTGTTCTATGTTTGTAAATGAAAAGTTTGTGCCATCTCAACAGTTTGGGAATGTAAAGCAACTGTGAAGACAACAAAACGCTGCAAATGGAAGGTGTAAAACCTTTAAGTGAAACTTTGAGAACAATTAACAGAAAGCATAGTTTAAAACACAAGTGTGCGTTTTATTAAAGCGGAATGTAAAATCACTCATGCGGAAGCCGGACTTCAGTGAGACAAAGTGACTTATGGTATAACAATCATCTGAAGGAACTTTGAGGAGAAAGCCATGCTCACTTGGGTTTAGAGCAGAGTATGCGTTTGGTCATGGCCAACTTGGGTGTTTATCATAGAATCTCTACAGCACAGAAGGCAGCCATACGGCCCATCGAATCTATAGTGATGACAACCGTACTCAGGTGCTATCCTCATAACCCCATACATTTACCCTACCTGCTCCCCCTGACATTAAGGAGCAATTTAGCATAGCCAATCTACCTAACCCACACACCTTTGGACTGTGGGAGGAAACCCACGTAGACAAGGGGAGAACGTACAAACTTCAGATACAGTGACCCAAGCTGGGAATCGAACTCACATCCCTGGCATTCTGAGGCTGCAGCGCTAACCACTGTGCCAACATGCCATCCCAGTTTAAAGGGACTATGTGTCACCGAGACCACTGAAGCTTAAGCTGTACTTTGTAATCCATGTTAATTTTACAAATATACAGATTTTAAGATTAAGTGGGGAAAAAAAGCAGCATTTAATAACAATATAACTTTTCACGTATAATAGAACAAAGAACAACACAGCACGGGAAACAGGCCCTTCGGCCCAACGAGCCCACGCCGCCGTCCTAACGTCTTAATGACATATAGAGACCAATATAGGGACAATTTGTTACCCAATCAGCCTAAGAGCACATTTTTGGGATGTGGGAGGAAACCGGAGCACCCGGAGAAAACCCACGCAACCACTGGGAGAACGCGCAAACTCCCGCAGACACAGGCCCAAATCCATGTGTCTGCACAGCAACAGCGATAGTCTCTGAGCTGTCATGTTGCCCATCTGATGGCCCAGTTTAAGCTTACACTAACGACATGAAGCACTAGGCCACTCCTGAAGTAACATCCAGGAGCAGCCCTCGCACGACCTGCCGAATGCATGTGCCTTGTTGGTCAACAAGGTGGACCGAATAGCCTGTGGAAACAAATAAAGTATTTAAACAGTCCTCCTATATCCCTCTATCTGCAGACTGCTCATGTGGCTGTCCAAGAGACCCTTAAACAACCCTAGCGTGCCTGCTCCCACCACCCCACTCAGTAGCGCATTCCACACCCCCACTACCGTTTGTGTGAAAAAAATGCCCTCTAATATTTGTCTTATATACATAGCCCCCCTCACCCTAAGGCCGTGACCCCTCGTTCTATCCGATTCTAATGGTGGAAAAAGCTTACCACCATTTACTCTATCTATACCCCTCAATCTTATATACCTCTAACAGATCCCCTCTCAGCCGACGTCTTTCAAGGGAAAACAACCCCAGTGTGTTCAATCTTTCCTCGTAAGACAGCCCTTCCATACCAGGCAGCATACTGGTAAATCTCCTCTGCACTCTCTCCAGGGCCTCCACATCCTTCTGGTAGTATGGCGACCAGAACTGGACGCAGTACTCCAAGTGAGGCCTAACCAACGTTCTATACACTTGTAACATCAGACTCCTACTCTTGTATTCTATACCCCTTCTTATGAAGGCTAACATACCATATGCTTTCTTTATCACTTTCTCCACCTGTACTGACACCTTCAGAGACTTGTGAACCTACACCCCCAGGTCTCTCTGCGTCTCTATATTCCGGATAGTTTTACCTTTTATCCTATAACTCCCCTCTATATTATTCCGGCCAAAATGCATCACCTCGCATTTATCCGGATTAAATTCCATTTGCCATCTATCTGCCCAGTCTACCAGCCTATCAATGTCCTGTTGTATTGCCTGGCACTGCTCATCAGTCCCCGCCAATCCAAGCATCTTAGTGTCATCAGCAAATCTGCTGATCACACCACCTACCCCCTCTTCCAAGTCATTTATATAGAACATAGAACATAGAACAATACAGCACAGAACAGGCCCTTCGGCCCTCGATGTTGTGCCGACCAAAATAAAAAGCAATGCCCCTCCTAACTAAACCATTCCCTTCTCATCCATATACTTATCAACTAACATCTTAAACGCCACCAAACTTGGCGCATCCACAACAGCTGCAGGCAGGGCATTCCACTCCCTAATCACTCTTTGAGTAAAGAACCTACCTCTGATATCCGTCCTATAACTCATACCCCTTAATTTAAAGCTGTGTCCCCCTCGTGCTAGCTTTCTCCATCCTAGGAAAAAGGCTATCACTGTCCACCCTATCAAACCCTCTAATCATCTTATATGCTTCAATAAGATCCCCTCTTAGCCGCCTCCTTTCTAACGAAAACAACCTCAAATCCTTCAACCTCTCTTCATCGGACCTGCCCTCCATACCAGGCAACATCCTGGTAAACCTCCTCTGTACCCTCTCCAATGCCTCCACATCTTCCTTATAATGTGGCGACCAGAACTGCACACAATACTCCAAGTGCGGCCGCACTAGAGTTTTGTACAGTTGCAACATGATGCTGCGGCTCCTAAATTCAATCCCCCTACCAATAAAAGCTAAGACTCCATATGCCTTCTTAACAACTTTATCCATTGACTGCCTACTTTCAGTGATCTATTGACACATACACCAAGATCCTTCTGTTCCTCAACACTATTAAGAGCCCTACCATTAGCCCTATACTCTACACATTTATTGTTCCTGCCAAAGTGCATTACCTCACACTTTTCCACATTCAACTCCATTTGCCACCTCTCGGCCCAGCTCTGCAACTTGTCCAAGTCACTCTGTAAACTAAAACACCCCTCTTCACTATCTACCACAACACCAACTTTAGTATCATCTGCAAATTTACTGATCCATCCCTCAATACCCTCATCCAGATCATTTATAAAAATTACAAACAGCAGGGGCCCAAAACAGACCCCTGAGGCACACCACTCGTCACCGAACTCCACGATGAATATCTCCCCTCAACCACCACCCTCTGTCTTCTATCTGCCAGCCAATTCCTAATCCAATTAGCTAAATCACCCTCTATTCCACACATCTGCATTTTCTGTAGAAGTCTTCCATGGGCCACCTTATCAAACGCCTTACTAAAGTCCATATATACTACATCAACCGCCTTACCCCCATCCACCTCTCTGGTCACTTTCTCAAAAAACTCAATGAGGTTAGTAAGGCATGACCTACCCTTCACGAAACCATGCTGACTATCCCCAATCAATTCATTTCTCTCCAAATAACTATAAATCCTATCCCTAATAATTCTCTCCAATACCTTGCCCACCACAGAAGTAAGACTCACTGGCCTATAATTCCCATGAAGGTCTCTCTTCCCCTTCTTAAACAATGGGACCACATTCGCTATCCTCCAGTCCTCCGGAACCACACCCGTAACCAACGAGGACCTGAAGATCAGAGCCAGAGGCTCTGCAATCTCCTCTCTTGCCTCCCAGAGAATCCTAGGTAAATCCCGTCCGGCCCAGGGGACTTATCCAACTTCAAACCCTCGAGAATTTCTAACACATCCTCCCTATCTACTACAATACTTCCCAATTTGCAACCCTGTACCTCAGTGTTCTCCATAGCTACATTTCCAGCACTCTGCGGGAATACCGAAGAGAAATATTTATTCAGTGCCTCACCAATCTCTTCAGGCTCCACGCACAACTTCCCACTGCTGTCTATGACTGGCCCTAATCTTGCCCTAACCAATCTTCTATTCTTAACATATCGAAAGAAAGCTTTAGGATTCTCCTTAATCCTATCAGCCAACATCTTCTCGTGTCCCCTCTTAGCTCTCCTCAATTCACTTTTAACCTCCTTCCTAGCTAATCTATAGCTATCCATTGCACTACCTGAGCCTTCAAGCCTCATCCTGACATAAGCCTCCTTTTTCTTCTTAACCAGCAAATCAACTCTTTTCGTACACCAAGGCTCTCTTACTCGTCCATTTCCTCCCTGCCTGACAGGGACATACTTATCAAGGACTCTCAGCAGCTGCTCCTTGAATAAGCACCACATTCCAGATGTTCCCAGTCCCTGTAGTTCCCTAGTCCAATCTACGCACCCTAATTCTCTCCTGATGGCCTCATAATGACCCTTCCCCCAGCTATAACTACAGCCCCCAGCTTCATGCCTATCCCTGTCCATCACTAAGGTGAACGTAACCGAATTGTGGTCACTATCACCAAAATGTTCACTAACTTCCAAGCCTAACACCTGGACTAACTTCCAAGCCTAACACCTGGACTAACTTCCAAGCCTAACACCTAACACCTTGTGATATAAATCACAAATAGAAGAGGTCCTAGTACTGAGCCCTGTGGCACACCACTAGTGACTGACCTCCAGTTGGAAAAAGAGCCTACCACTACTACCCACTGTCTCCTCCTCCCAAGCCAGTTCTCAACCCATCTACATACCTGGCCCTGTATCCCATGCACCTTCACCTTTTTTTAATCAGCCTACCATGGGGAACCTTGTCAAACGCCTTACTGAAATCCAAGTAGACGACATCAACGGCTTGTCTTTCATCAACCGTTTTTGTCACTTCAAAAAATTCCACTAGATTCGTAAGGCACGACCTCCCCTTAATGAAGCCATGCTGCATATCCCTGATCTGATCGCAGCGCTCCAGATGCTCATACATCCTGTCCCTGAGGATCCTCTCCATTAGCTTACCTATAACTGAAGTCAAGCTCACCGGCCTATAGTTCCCTGGATTATCCCTCTGACCCTTTTTAAGCAACGGTACTACATTTGCAATCCTCCAGCCCTCTCGGACCTCATCTGTGTCCAAAGAAGAGACAAAGATTTGTGTCAGAGGCCCAGCAATGTCATCTCTCACCTCCCTTAGCAGCCTGGGATAAATACTTTCAGGCCCTGGGGCTTTATAAGTCTTTATGCTACCTAAAAGCCCCAACACTTCGTCCCTCGTAATGATTATTTCCTTTAACAGGTCCTCAAAATCCTCAAAGCCAGCATCAGACATCAGGCCCCTCTCCCGCGTGAATACCGACGCAAAGTATTCATTCAGGATCTCCCCCATCCCCTCAGGCTCTAAGCATAGATCCCCTCCTCTGTCCGAGAGGTCCAATCTTGCCTCTAACCATCCTTTTGCTCCTTACATAGGAGTAAAATGCCTTAGGATTTTCCTTAATCATACCTGCCAAAGCCATTTCGTGGCCCCTTTTTGCCTTTCTGACACTCCTTTTAAGATCCCGTCTACACTCTATATTTTTCAAGCGCTGCCTCTGTCCCCAGTTGCCTGGATCTAACGTACGCCTCCCGCTTCTTCCTGACCAAGTCCTCAACATCCCTAGTAACCCACGGTTCTCTAATCCTACCCTTCCCATCCTTCCTCCTTACCGGCACGTGTCTTTCCTGCAAAAATTTTAGTTTTCTCTTGAAAGACTCCCACATGTGCAGCGTCGACCTACCCTCGAACAGCTTATCCCAGTCGGTATCCCTAAGATCCTGACTAATCTGGCTATATCTAGCCCTCCCCCAGTTTAACACCCTCCCCTTAGGGCAGGCTTCATCTTTTTCCATTAATACCCTAAAGCAGACAGAGTTGTGGTCACTATTAGACACATGCTCTCCTACTACAACGTCAACCACCTGCCCTGGCTCATTCCCCAGAACCAGATCCAGTATAGCCCCCTCTCTAGTCGGGCTATCCACATACTGCTCCAAGGACCCTTCTAAAACACACTGTACAAATTCCTCCCCGTCCGCACCTTCCGCTCTGGGCACCTTCCAATCTACCCCAGGGAAATTGAAATCTCCCATTACAACTACCCTATTCTTCCTACACTTATCTAAAATTTCCTTACATATCCCTTCTTCCACGGCACGCGGACTGTTGGGCGGTCTGTAGTACACACCCAACATAGTAACCTCTCCCTTCCTATTCCTCAACTCCACCCATAGTGACTCAATTCCTAACTCAGCCATACCACCCTCCTTCTGCACTGCTATGATGTGATCCTTAACTAATAACGCCACTCCCCCTCCTCTCCTCAAACCACCTCTATCATGCCTAAAACACTTATACCCCGGAATATTCAATTGCCAGTCCTGCCCTTCCTTTAGCCACGTCTCAGTCACCGCCACCACTTCTAACTTCCTCTCGAACATTATTGCCTTCAGTTCATCTGTTTTGCCAGTCACACTCCTCGCATTAAAACACATGCACTGAAGACCCTCAGGCACACTCTGATCTTCCCTCCTACTCTCCGGAGTTACCCTGTCACCAATCTCTCTCCCACTCCCACTTCCCTCTATCTCCCCACCCCCCCTCCATATTAGTTTAAACCCTGGAGGGTTTTCTTTTTTATTTCTTTTCTTTCTTATTGTTAAAACCAATTTGTGGCCTTGCAACTTGGTTCCTCTACATTTTCTGAAATAAAAATTATGATCTTTTGAGGATTCCATCCTGGGATTTTCCTATTTAATTATAACCAATTGGTGTCACAGCATCCAGTGACCCCTGTGGAACGTCCCTCATTACACTCCACCAATAAGAAAAGACCCATTTATGAACAAAGAACAGTGCAGCACAGGAACAGGTCCTTTGGCCCTCCAAACTGCGCCGCTCATGAGCCCAATTAGACCATTCGTTTGTATCCCTTTATTCCTAATCTGTTCAAGTGGCTAGCTAGATAAGTCTTAAATGATCCCAGCCCTCTCACCTTGAACTTGTGACCCCTTGTGTTCCTCACCTCCAACCTGAGAAAAAGCTTCCCACTGTTCACCCTATCTATGCCCTTCATAATTTTATACACATAGAACATAACAGCGCAGAACAGGCTCTTCGGCCTTCGATGTTGCGTTGACCAATTAAGAAAAAGAAATGACCCTCTAACCTAAACCATTCCCTTTTCGTCCATAAACTTATCTACTAATCTCTTAAACGTCACCAAACTTGGCGCATCTACAACTGCAGCAGGCAGGGCATTCTATACCCTTACCACCCTCTGGGTAAAGAACCTACCTCTGACATCCGTCCTATAACTACCACCCCTTAATTTAAAGCTATGTCCCCTCGTGCTAGCTTTCTCCATCCTAGGAAAAAGGCTATCACTGTCCACCCTATCTAAACCTCTAATCATCTTATATGCTTCAATAAGGTCCCCTCTTAGCCGCCTCCTTTCTAACGAAAACAACCTCAAATCCTCCAGCCTCTCTTCATAAGACCTGCCCTCCATACCAGGCAACATCCTGGTAAACCTCCTCTGTACCCTCTCCAATGCCTCCACATCTTTCTTATAATGCGGGGACCAGAACTGTACACAATACTCCAAGTGCGGCCGCACTAGAGTTTTGTACAGTTGCAACATGACATTGTGGCTCCGAAATTCAATCCCCCTACCAATAAAAGCTAAGACTCCATATGCCTTCTTAACAACCTTATCGACTTGATTGCCAACTTTCAGGGATCTGTGCACATATACACCAAGATCTGTCTGTTCTTCAACACTATTAAGAGTCCTACCATTAGCCCTACACTCTACACATTTGTTATTCCTGCCAAAGTGAATTACCTTATACTTTTCCGCATTAAACTCCATTTGCCACCTCTCAGCCCAGCTCTGCAACTTGTCTATGTCTCTCTGCAAACTATAACACCCCTCTTCACTATCAACCACTCCTCCGACTTTGGTGTCATTCGCAAATTTACTAATCCATCCTTCAATACCCTCATCCAGATCACTTATAAAAATTACAAACAGCAGTGGTCCCAAAACAGATCCCTGAGGTACACCACTTATAACCGAACTCCACGATAAATAATTTCCATCAACCACCACCCTCTGTCTTCTATCAGCAAGTCAATTCCTAATTCAATTAGCTAAATCACCCTCAATCCCATACATCTGCATTTTCTGCAGAAGCCTTCCATGGGGCACCTTATCGAATGCCTTACTAAAGTCCATATATACCACATCAACTGCCTTACCACCTCTTTGGTCACTTTTTCAAAAAACTCAGTAACGTTAGTAAGGCACAACCTACCCTTCACAAAACCATCTATTAAGTCGCCCCTCATCTTCTGTCTTTCCAGGGACGACAACCCCAGTTTACCCAATCTCTCCTCATAGCTAAGGCAACATCCTGGTAAATCTTTTCTGTACTCTCTCCAAAGCCTCCACGTCCTTCTGCTCGTGTGGCGACCAGAACTGTACACAGTATTCTAAATGTGGCCTAACCAATGTTCTACATAGCTGCAACATCATATGCCAACTTTTATACTCTATGCCCTGCCCAATAAAGGCAAGTATGCCATATGCCTTCTTCACCACCCTCTCCATCTGTGCTGCCACCTTCAGGATCTGTAGATTTGCACATCCAGGTCCCTCTGTCTATACTCCTGATGGTTCTGCCATTCACTGCATAGCTCCCCCCTATATTAGATCTACCAAAATGCATCACTTTGCATTGATCTGGATTAAATTCCATCTGCCATTTCTCTGCCCAATTTTCCAGCCTATATCCTCCTGTATTCTCTGATAATGCTCAGCACAATCCGCAACTCCAGCAATCTGTGTGTCATCACAACAGCTACATTTTCTTCCAAATCATTTATATATATCACAAACAGCAAAGGTCGCAGTACACAGCACTGCGGAACACCACTAGTCACAGACCTCCAACCGGAAAGAGACCCCTCTACTGCTCCCCTGTCTTCTATGGCCAAGCCAGTTCTCCACTCATTTAGCTAGTTCACCTTTTATCCTGTGAGATTTAACCTTTTGCACCAGCCTGCCATGAAGGACCTTGTCAAACGCTTTACAAAGATCCATATAGACAACATCTACGGCCCTTCCCTCATCAAATCGTTTTTGTCACCTCCTCAAAAAACTCAACCAAATTTGAGGCACGACTTCCCTCTTACAAAACCATGCTGTCTATCATTAATGAGATTATTCCGTTCTAAATGTGCATATAACCTATCTCTAAGAATCTTCTCCAACAATTTCCTTAGCCCGACAACCTCACCGGCCTGTAATTGCCCAAGTTATCCTTGCCACCAATATTAAATAACAAGACCACATTCGCTATCCTCCAATCCTCTGGGACCTCACCTGTGTCCAGTGAAGAGACAAAGATTTCTGTTAGAAGCCTAACAATTTCATCTCGTCTCTCTGAGCAGTCCAGGATAGCTGCCATCGGGCCCTGGGGATTTGTCTGTTTCCTAAAAAAACCTAACACTTCCTCCCTTGTAATTGAGATTTTTTCTAACAGGTCAATATATCCCTCTGAGACACTATCAGTCAACATGTCCCTCTCCTTTGTCAATACTGATGCAAAGTATTCGTTTAGGATCTTATATACTCAGTTTTCTATCAGCAAGCTAATTTCCCATCCAGGCTAATATCTTACCCACCATACCATGAGCTTCTATTTTTAAACATAGAACACTACAGCACAAACAGGCCTTTGGCCCACAAGTTGCACCGATCATATCCATACCTACCAGACCACAGAACTATCTATAACTCTCAATCCCATTAAATACCATGTACTCATCCAGAAGTCTCTTAAAAGACCCCAGCGAGTTCACCTCTACCACCACCAATGACAGCCGATTCCACTTACTCACCACCCTCTGAATGAAAAACTTACCCCTGACATCTCCTCTGTACCTGGTCCCCAGCACCTTAAACCTGTGTCCTCTCATAGCCACATTTCAGTTCTGGGAAATAGCCTCCAAGAATCCACCCTACCCATTCCTCTCAACATTTTATAAACCTCTATCAGGTCGCCTCTCAACCTTCGTCTCTAAGAGACCTATCTCCTTCAACCTATCTTCATAAGGCATGCCTCCCAATCCAGGCAACATCCTTGCAAATCTCCTCTGCACTCTCTCAGTAGCCTCTACATCCTTCTTGTACTGAGGTGACCAAAACTGCACACAGTATTCCAAGTGGGGAGTTTCCATGATAAACCTAGATGTGGCAACTTATAAAATGTTTTCTGGAAATCCAGATCTTCCCTCTAACTCCAGCATGTAATTTTTCAAATAACAAATAATTTAGTTAAACAGGAAAAAAGATAGGACCATCTGGCCCTTCGACTTTGCTACACATTCATGATCATGGCTCATTATCCAACTCAGTATCCGAATCTTGCTTTCTCCCTATAATCTTTGATTCCATTCACCCCAAGTACTCTACCTAGCCACCTCTTCAATACATTTAATGTTCTTGCATCAACTACTTTCTGTAGGAATGAATTCGGTTCTTTGGGTGGAAAAATGTCTCCTCGCATCCATTCTAAATAGTCTACCGCGAATGCTCAGTCGAGATGAAACAATTTCCCCTTCACAAAATCATGTAAAGTGCACAGCTACAATCGCTTTAATGATCAATTCTAACAACTTCCCTAGAATAAATGTCAAACTAATTTGGCCTAGAGATTCCAGTCTCTATTCCTTTGCAAATAAAGGGGCTGTATTTGCTACTTTCCAGTCCGATGGATCTTCCCAGAATTTAGGGAATTTTGAAAAATTATCACTGCATCTACCACCTTTATAACTCTAGGATTAAGTCCACCTGGATCCAGAGACTTACTAGTTACAGCTCCACCAGTTTGCTCAGTATTACTTCCCAGCAATTGTAATTTCAACAAATTCCTCTTTCCCCTCCAACTCCTGATTTACAGCTATTACTGGAATGGTTTTTGTATCCTCCATAATGAAGACAGAAACACAATATTTGTGTCATCTGTTATTTCCTTATATATTAACGCCCCCATTTTCACTTTCCAGAGAGCCAACGCTCATTTTACCGACTCCTAATTTCCTGTAGAAACTGTGGCTCTCAAACTCTAAATTTGTTTCTCCTGATGAGCAGGCTAGTCATTCTCTGCTGCCTTTATATTCTGATTAATTACCAAACCTGCTGCAGTTATGCTTTTTCCTTAAGTTTGATTCTTTCCTTAATTTCCATTAACTTTAGCTAACCATGGACAGTGGATTCTCCTGAGAATTATTTTTTTGGGAATATTGAATTGAACAGTAAAGGAATTAAGAGTTATGGTGAGCAGACAAGTAGGTGCAGCTGAATCTACAAAAGATCAGTTATGATCTTATTGAATGGCAGAGCAGGCTTGAGGGGCCTGATGGCCTATTCCTGCGCCTAGTTCTTATGTTCTTTTAATGTACTTGGAAGATTGAAATATACTCCTTAAAAGTCTGCCACTGCTTCTTTATTATTCTACCCTTCTAGCCTTGTATCTTAATTCACTTCAGCTTGCTCAGTTTGCATTTGCATAGTTCCCCTTATTTAAGTTTAAAATAACAGTGATAGGATCCTACAGTGCAAAAAGAGGTCATTCAGCCCATCAAGTCTGCACCAACCATAATCCTACCTGGGCTCTATCCGCCAAACCCCATGCATTTACCCTAATTAGTTCCCCTGACACTAAGGGGCAATTTGGCATGGCCAATCCACATAACCCGCATCATCTTTGGACTATGGGAGGAAATCCACGCAGATGGTGGGAGAAGGCACAAATTCCACACAGGCAATGACCCAAGCCAGAAATCGAACCCGGGTCCCTGGCGCTGTGAGGAAGCAGTGCTGGCCATCATGCCGCAGAAGGAATGGAGACAGGAATCCTGTCTTAGACCCACTCTTCTCAATTTGAATTTAAAATGCAATCAGTGTGTGTTCAGGGCTAGATAGAGGCACCTTTACTCTGAGGTAATTAACTAATCATGTCATCACACAATACCAAGTCTAATATAACCTGTTTTCTGGTTGACTACAGAACTATCTTGAATGTATTTGTTCACAATTATACTACAGCTGAGGTAGAAGGAGTGTGTATTTGATCTAGCTCTAATATGCCATAAATTGTAACTTTAGTGTAAATGTTTCAAGTCAAGGGTGGTTGAAGAAAAGACTTTACAACAAGGATAGATAAAGTTCTCAGGATTTCAACGCTATTGGTCTGGAGCACACTATGTGAAGAGGGACCCTAGTCCTAAAAGTTGCCCGGAGGCTCTTAACAATAGAACTTGAGTGATGGAGGATAGAATCAGATTATCTCTATCTGTAAAAAACAATCATGGAAAAATTACATCACAGTAGGAAGCCATTCAACCTATCTTGTCCACGCCAATCCAAGGACATCTTGGTGCCTTTTCTAATCCCACCTTCCTGCATCTGGCCAGAGCCCTGTAGCTTACAGCACTTAAGCTGCACATCCAAATAGTTTCAGATCTCTCCCACCACTACCAACTTGGGCTGTAAATTCCAAACACCCACTAACCTGTGCCACTTCAGTTGAATACACGGTTCGAGCATCCTCCGCCAACAGAAAAAAATTGATTTGATTTATTGTTACATGTATTCAAATGAAAAGTATTGTTTCTTGCATCTTATTCAGACAAAGCATACCGTTCATAGAGAAGGACAAAGTGCAGAGTTGGTGTTACAGTCATAATTAGGATGTGGAGAAAGATCAACTTAATGCAAGGAAAATCTATTCAAACGTATGACAGTGGCAGGTAAGAAGCTTGAGTTGGTTGGTACATGACCTCAGGCTTTCGTAACCTTTTCCCAAAGGAAGATGGAACAGAAAGAATGTCTGGGATCCATGGGGTTCTTAATTATGTTGGCCACTTTGCCAAGGCAGCAGAAAATGTAGATAAAGTCAATAAATGGGAGGCTGGTTTGCATGATGGGCTGAGCCACATTCATGACCTTTTGTAGTTCCTTGTGATCTTGGGCAGAGCAGGAGTCATACCAAGCTGTGAAACACCAGAAAAAAATGCTTTCTATGGTACCTCTGTAAAAGTTGGAGAGACATAGCTGACAAGCCAAATTTCCTCCGTGTTCTGAGAAAGTAGAGAACATAAGAACTGAGAGTTGACCATCTGGCCCCTTAAACCTGCTTCACCATTCACTAGGATCATGGTTGATCTTTTTGTGGACTCAGCTCCACTTACCTGCCCGCTCACAATAACCCTGAATTCCTTTACTGTTCAAAAATGTATCCAAAATTTATCAATGAGGTAACCTCAACTGCTTCATGGCAGGGAATTCCAGAGATTCAACTCAGTCCTAAATCTGCTTTCTCTTATTTTGGGGCTATGCCTAGAAACTAGTTCTAGTTTCATATGTCAGTGGAAACAACTTCCCTGCTTCTATCTTATCTATTCCCTTCATAATCTACATGTTTCTATAAGAAGAAACATTGGTGGGTTTTCTTAATTGTAGTGTTGGCACGTGGGTACCAGGATAAGTTGTTGGTGATGTGGACACCTAAGAACTTGAAACTCTTGACCCTTTCTACTTCATCCCCATTGATGTAAACAGGGTCTATATCATTGTTCACCTTTATGCTTCCTGAAGTCGATGCCAATCTCATTTGTTTTGTTGACATTGAGGGAGAGATTATTGCTGCTGCACCAGATTCTCCATCTCATTCCTGTACACTGTCTCTTCATTGTCTGACATACAAACCAACATGATAATGCTGTCAGCAAACTTGAACATCAAATTGGAGGGGAATTTAGCCACACAGTCGTTGATGTATGAGTATAGCAGGGGGCTGAGAACACAGCCTTGTGGGACACCAGTGATGAGGATGATCGAGGAGGAGGTGTTGTTGCCTATCCTCACTGATTGTGGCCTGTAAGTTAGGAAATTCAGAATCCACGAGGGAAGTGCCGAGGCCCATGCCATGGAGTTTGGAGATGAGTTTCGTGGGAATAATGCTGTTGAAGGTTGAGCTGTAGTCAATAAATAGCAGTCTGACATGGGTGTCTTTGTTATCTAGATGTTCCAGGGTTAAGTGCAGGGCTGGGGGAATGACATCTCCTGTGGACCTGTTGCGGTAATAAGCAAACTGTAAGTCTGGGAGGTTTGAATTGATTCATGCCATGACTCATCGTTTCAAGTACTTCATAAAGATAGATATCAGAGCCATTGGCCGATAATCATTTGGACACAGTTTTTTTTTGGTACTAGGATGATGGTTGTCTTCTTGAAGCAGATAGGGACCTCAGATTGTTATAAAGAGAAGTTGAAGATGTCTGCAAATACGCCCACCAGCTGATACACACAGGATCTAAGTACATGTCCAGGTACCTCATCCAGGTCAATCACTTTCCGTGAGTTGACCTTCGAGTTGCTCTGATATCTGCAATAGTAACCCATGATACAGGTCCATCTAGGGCTTCCAGGGTAGGGGGCATGCTCTCGCTGATCTCTTGCACAAAACAGGCATGGAACGCATTGGGCTGATCAGAGAACATAGAACGTTACAGCGCAGTACAGACCTTCAGCTCTTGATGTTGCACCGACCAGTGGAACCAATCTAATGGCCCTCTAACCTAAGCTATTCCAATGTTATCCATATATCTATCCACTGGCCATTTGAACATTCTTAAAGTTGGCGAGTCCACAACTGTTGCAGGCAGGGCATTCCACGCACTTACTACCCTCTGAGTAAAGAACCTATATCTGACATCTGTCCTATAATTACCACCATCCCTTAATTTAAAGCTATGTCCCCTTGTGTTAGCCATTATTGTCCAAGGAAAAAGGCTCTCACTGTCCACCCTATCTACTCTCCTCTGATCATCTTGTCTATCTCAATTAGGTCACCACTTAATCTTCTTCTCTCTAATGAAAATAACCTCAATTCCCTCAGCCTTTCCTCATAAGACCTTCCCACCATACCAGGCAACATCCTGGTAAACCTCCTCTGTAACCTTTCCAATGCTTCCACATCTTTCTTATAATGTGGCGACCAGAACTGTACGCAATACTTCAAGTGCAGCCACACCACAATTTTATACAGCTATGACATGACCTCACGGCTCCAAAATTCAATCCCTCTACCAATAAAAGCTACCACACCGTACGCCTTAACAACCTTATCAACATGGGTGCCAACTTCCAGGGAGCTATGCACACGTACACCAAGATCTCTCTGCTTTTCAACACTATTAAGAGTCCTGTACTCCTGTTACTCTTACCAAAATGAATCACCTCTCACTTTTCCGCATTAAACTCCATTTGCCACCTCTCGGCCCAGGTCTGCAGCTTATCTCTGTCCCTCTACAAACTGTAACATCCATCCTCACTGTCTACAACTCCTCCGACTTTGGTGTCGTCAGCAAATTTACTAACCCATCCTTCTACACCCTCATCCAGGTCATTTATAAAAATGACAAACAGCAGTGGCCCCAAAACAGATCCCTGAGGTACATCACTTGTAACTGAACTGCAGGTTGAATATTTCCCATTAACCACCACCCTCTGTCTTCTATCAGCTAGCCAATTCCTGATTCAAACTGCTAAATCACCCTCAATCCCATGCATCTGCATTTTCTGCAGTAGCCTACCATGGGGAACCTTATCAAACGCTTTACTAAAATCCATTTACACCACATCAACTGTCTTACCCTTATCCACCTCTTTGGTCACCTTTTCAAAAAACTCAATAAGGTTTGTGACACACGACATACCCTTCACAAAACCATGTTGACTATCCTTAATCAATTTATTTCTCTCGAGACGATTATAAATCCTTTCCCTCATAATTCTTTCCAAAAATTTCCCCACAACATAATCTATAAGGCTCATCGGTCTATAATTCCCAGGATGGTCTCTACTCCCCTCTTGAACAAGGGGACAACATTTGCTATCCTCCAGTCTTCCGGTACTATACCTGTAGCCAATGACAACATGAAGGTCAAAGCCAAAGGCCCTGCAATCTTCTTCCTAGCCTCCCAGAGAATCCTAGGGTAAATCCCATCCGATCCAGGAGACTTACCTGTTTTCATACTCTCAAGAATTGCTAACACCTCCTCCTCATGTACTCCAATCCCGTCTAGTGTACAACGCTGCAACTCAGTATTCTCCTCAACTACACTGACTTTTTCCTGCATAAATACTGACAAAAAAATACTCATTCAGTGCCTCTCCTATCTCTTTAGGCTCCACTCGTAACTTCCCACTGCTGTCTCTGACTGGCCCTAATCTTGCCCAAACCAATCTTTTATTCTTGACATACCTATAGAAAGCTTGATTCCCCTTGATCCTATCCGCCAAAGTCTTCTCATGTCCCCTTCTCACTCTTAACTCCCTCTTTAACTCTTTCCTGGCTAATTTATAACTCTCCAGTGCCCTCAGCCTTCACATCTCATCTTTACATAAGTTTCCTCCTTCCTCTTCACCAGAGATTCAACTTCCTTAGTACACTACGGTTCCCTCGCTCGACCACTTCCTCTCTGCCTGATAGGTACATATTTATCAAGGACTCGTAGTAGCTGCTCCTTGAATAAGCTTCACATTTCAGATGTTCCCAGCCCTTGCAGTTTCCTACGCCAACCTATGTATCCTAAATCTCACCTAATAGTCTCATAATTACCTTTCCTCCAGCTATAACTTCTGCCCTTTGGTATATGCCTATCCCTTTCTATCAGTAAGATAAACTTAACCAAATTGTGGTCACTATCACCAAAGTGCTCACCTACTTCCAAGTCTAATGCTTCATTATCCTGCACTAAATCCAATGTAGCCTCACCTCTTGTTGGCCTATCTACATACTGTGACAAGAAATCTTTCTGCACATATTGGACAAAAACTGGCCCCTCTAACTTGAACTATAGCTTTTCCAATCGATATGTGTAAAGTTAAAATCTCCCATAACAACTACCCTATTACTTTCGCTCCTATCCAGGATCATCTTTGTAATCCTTTCCTCTACATCTCTGGAACATTTTGGCAGCCTACAAAATCTCCCAATAGGGTGACCTCTCCTTTCCTGTTTCTAATCTCAGCCCAAACTACCTCAATAGACAGGTCCACATCAAAAGTCCTTTCTGCCACTGTAATCCAGTCCTTGACTAACAATGCCACGCCTCCCCCTCGTCTACCACCTTCTTTGCTCTGACTGAAACATCTAAACCCCGGAACCTGCAATAACCATTTCTGTCCCTATTCTACCTATGTCTCTGAAAAGGCCACAACATCGAAGTCCCAGGCACCAATCCAGGCTGCAAGTTCATCCACCTTATTGTGTATGCTCCTCGCATTAAAGTATACACACTTCAACCCACCCTCTCACCTGCCAATACACTGCTGTGACCTAGAAACCTTATCCATGACCTCCCTATTCTCATCCTCCTGCACACTGGAGCTACATTTCAGGTTCCCATTCTCCCCCTGAATCAGTTTAACCCTCCCGAATAGCATTGGCAAATTTTCCTCCCAAGATATTAGTACCCCTCTGATTCAGGTGCAGACCATCTCTCTTGCAGAGGTCCCACTTACCCAAGAATGAGCTCCAATTGTCCAAGTATCTGAACCCTTCCCTCCTGCACCATCCCTTTAGCTAAGAGTTCAAATGTTCTCTCTCTCTATTCTTCTTCATGCTATCCTGCAGCACAAATAACAAACCAGAGATAACCACTCTGTTTTAGCCCTAAGCTTCCACTCTAACTCCTTGAATTTCTATTTTATATCCCTGTCCCTTTTCCTACGCATGTCATGGGTACCGATGTGAACCACAAGTTGGGGCTGGTTCCCCTCCTCATTAAGGATCTCAAACACTCGATTAGAGACATCATGGACCCTGGCTCCTGGGAGGCAACATACCAACGGGTCTTGCTCGTTCCCACAGACTCTCCTGTCTGTCCCCTTAACAATGGAATCTCTGAACACGAATCCTGTTCTTTTCTTCTCCCTTTCCACCTCAGCATCAAGACCTGTATCCCATGTCTTACCCCCAGTTGAGTCTTCCTCCCCAACAGAATCCAAAACAGTACTTATTTTGGAGAGGAACAGCCTCAGGAGATTGCTGCTCTGACTGCTTCTTACTCCTTCTAGCAGTCACCCATACATCACTTTTAGGAGTAACTATCTCCCTGTAACTTTTGTCAATAGCTGCCTCTGCTTCTCAAATGATTCTTAGAGGAGTGCGCACTGGAGCTGGTGATTTTACATACCTTCATCTTGTAGCCTGTTCTGTCTTACAGATCTTGCTATTGTCAGCGGAGGTCGTTGTGGCTAGACTGGGATTCCAGCTTGGTTCGGTACTACCTTTTGGCATATTTAAGCCATCTCCTTAGGTCAGTGTCGCCTGGCTTGAATGCCTTAGACCTGGACTTCAGCAAGCAGTAAATATCCCTGTTCATCCATGGTTTCCGGTTGGGGAACACATAGATTTTAATTTTAACTTGTCAACTCACAT
Organism: Sphyrna mokarran; assembly: GCA_024679065.1. Taxonomy (NCBI): domain Eukaryota; kingdom Metazoa; phylum Chordata; class Chondrichthyes; order Carcharhiniformes; family Carcharhinidae; genus Sphyrna; species Sphyrna mokarran. The sequence continues at coordinate 3,180,731 of JAGIQG010000005.1, forward strand.
TCTTCACCTCAATTTTGTACATCTCAATCAAGTCACCCCTCAGGCTTCTTCCCAGAATAACCTCAAACAAAAAATAGTAATAAGTAATAGTAATAAGCTAGCTTAAAGTCCAACTGGTTAATTTGGAATCATGAGCTTTCAAAGCACTGCTCCTTCATCAGGTGAGTCGATCAGGTGGAGCACTTACCTGATGGGAAGATCAGCAATCCAAAAGCTCATGATTCCAAATAAACTTGTTGGACTTTAACCTGGTGTTGAAAGACTTCTTACTATGCTCACCCCAGTCCAGTGCCGGCATCTCCACGTCTAAGTAAAATGACTCCTAACAGCTTAACCTTTCAAGCCCTGACAACATTCTTGCAAATCTCCTCTGTACTCTCTCCTGAGCAATTACATCCTTCCCGTAACGTAGTAACCAGAACTATACACAATAGTCCAGTTGTGGCTTCAGCAGTATTTCATATAATTGCAACATTATATCCTTATTTCTATATTTTATACCTCTGCATTCCATATGCCTTTTTCACAACCTTGACTAATTAAACTGCTGACTTCAGTGATTTGTATACTTGTACACCTTGGTATAAGCTCGAAGATATTTAGCAGTAAAATTGCATGAACCACCGTCCACTCTTCATGTGCATATTTGTGAGGTCTCCACTTCCTCATTAGTATCATATTTTTAACACAACCTTCTGGAACTTTCTTAGCTTTAGCTTCAATTCACCCTGATTATGCTACCTCACTTAATTCAGTTTCAACTTGTTGACCCTCAACAAGAGAAGATTTACTAAACATCTTTCAGATTATCTAGATCTTTAACTAGTTCAGCTAATCAAATATCTGTCTGTAGTGTCATTTTGACCTCTGAAGGAGTTTACTTAGTCATTGCTCAAGACATCATGCACAAAGAAAAGATTCCCAAAACATTTTCCTATAACTTCTGAGTCATGTACTTTATTTGGCTTTCTGCAATCTGAGAGAAACTACTTCTTTTGCTCTGACTATATCATTTCCTAGGAGCAGGTTGTCTCCATCTATGGGTATCTTCTCAACAACCCATACCATCACCGTCCCAGACATTAGGTTACACTCCAAAATGGTGACTTCAATGCACTCTGGTGAAAATGTTTGCTTTTCCCCAGCAACTGTTTGAGGGCCTTCTGCATCTAATTATATATTCAAGTATAAGGGTTACTTTTCCTCTCAATAAGAATCCTTTATAGTTCTCATCTCATTTACCTCACTTGCACTCACCACAGTGTTTATAATAAGTTTCACAGCTGTAGTTAATGTAAAATTCCTTTCTCGTGAATTGCCTTTACGTACCCTAGAAATCCTACAGATGTCAGATGCAACTTCCAACCATAGAAAATTTACAGCTCAGAAACAGGCCTTTTGGCCCTTGTCTGTGCCAAACCACTTTTTGCCTAGTCCCACTGACCTGCACTTGGACCATATCCCTCCACACCTCTCATCCATGTACTTATCCAAGTTTTTCTTAAATGTTAAAAGTGACCCCGCATTTACCACTTTATCTGGCAGCTCATTCCGCATTCCCACCACTCTCTGCGTGAAGAAGCCCCCCCACCCAATATCCCCTTTAAACTTTTCTCCTTTCACCCTAAACCCATGCCTTCTGGTTTTTTTTTTCCCTCCCTAGCCTCAGTGGAAAAAGCCTGCTTGATTCACACTATCTATACCCATCAAAATCTTATATACTATCAAATCTTCCCTCATTCTTCTATGCTCCAGGGAATAAAGTCCTAACCTATTCAATCTCTCCCTATAACTCAGCTTCTCAAATCCCAGCAACATCCTCATGAACGTTCTCTGCACTCTTTCAACCTTATTTACATCCTTCCTGTAACTAGGTGACCAAAACTGCACATAATACTCTAAATTCGGCCTCACCAATGCCTTATATAACTTTACCATAACACTCCAACTTTTATACTCAATATTCCAATTTATAAAGGCCAATGTACCAAAAGCATTCTTTACAACCCTATCCACCTGTGACGTCATTTTTAGGGAATTCTGTACCTGTATTCCCAGATCCCTCTGTTCATCTGCACTCTTCAGAATCCTACCATTAACCTTGTACGTTTTACTTTGGTTTGTCCTTCCAAAATGCAATACCTCACACCTGTTGGCATTAAATTCCATTTGCCATTTTTCAGCCCATTTTTCTAATTGGTCCAAATTCCCTCTGCAAGCTTTGAAAGCCTTCCTCACTGCCAACTACACCTCCAATCTTTGTATCATCAGCAAATTTGCTGATCCAATTTATCACATCATCATCCAGATCACTGACATTGATGACAAAAAACGGACTCAACACCGATCCCTGCGGCACACCACTAGTCACAGGCCTCCGCTCAGGGAAGCGATCCTCCAGAGCCACTCTCTGGCTTCTTCTTTGAGCCAGCTTCTAACCAAATTTATGACCTCCCCATGTATACCTATACCATCTGCATGAACACATCCCATCTTGTTACAATGGAAATACTTATGTCTTTGAATATCATTTCAATTCTCAATATCTTCCTTTCTGGTCTAAGGAGGAGTTTCAAGAGTATTCCCAGCGATTTCTGGCTACTTGCCTTCTTTTCAGTGTTTCCCCTTCTTGGGTTTGTGGGGTCAACAGAATAAATCTTTTATCTATGGACCAACTCATAATTGTCAGCCATCTCCACTCCCTGTCCGGTTGTTGTCACCCTCTGCTCTTCAGCTTGGGTTCTAACTGCTAGAGGAAGTGAATTCTTAAATTCTTTCAGGGTATTATTTCCCTAAGAGCTTCCTACATTTCATCTGCTTTTGATACGCAAATGAATGGTCATAATTATATTATTTTACCCCCTCTACTTCAATATAGATCTGCCAAAGCTGTGGTCTTATGGTTTCAAATTTTTGCCCGTATGCCTGATGGATCAACTCACGAGCAGGAATAGCCTTTGTTAGTGCACAGAAAGTCTTCTGGCAGTGATCTCAAACGTCACAAGTTCTACCCACTAACTGACTCCATAGGAGGAATGGCCAATTTTCTTTCTTAACTACCTACTCAAATGAAATAAAGCTTTTACATAACCTTCTTCAAAATTTGGAACAGCTTGTACAAATTTATACATCATCTCACTCAGCTTTGTGCACCCCTCCTACCCTCCAAAGTCAGGTCTTCCCCTCGCATCTGAGGTCCCTTTTTTAAAATTCTAGCCTTCTGTTCCCTTTCTCATTCCTTTTCCCTTTCCTCTGTTGGTCAAGTTCCAGCCTTTTACATTTCCATTTTCTCTTCACTCTTTTTCCTTGTGTTGTGGATACAAACCTAACCTGTCCAATATTTCCACATAAGACAACAAATCCATTCCAGCTATTAGTCTAGTAAATTTTCTCCTGAATAAAAGCATTAAGGAAGTGAGCATTGGTCCTATAAAAATGCGCCTGGGGATTGGCAATGGCAAGAAAGATGGATGAATTAAACAGGCATTGTGCATTTATCTTCACTAAGAGGACACAAGTAACATCCCAGAAATTGCTGTAAATCAGGAAATGGAACAGATGGAGAAACTCAGGAAAATAATAAATCAGGAAAGTGGTACTAAGCAAACTGTTGGGTTTGCGGGCTCATAAACCACCTGGGTTTGAATGGATTTCACCTTAAGGTTGTGGAAAATTAGCTAATGAGATTGTTGATGGTTTTAGTTTTCCAAAATTCTTCAGATTTGGGGAAGGTTCTATTAGATTGGAAAATAGCAAATTTAACTTTGTTGAAAAGGGGAGACAGAAAGTAAACCAGTTAGTTTTCTACTCTGCTCCTTCCTGTCACAGTCTGTTTATCATTTTCCATATTAGTACCTTTTTCTTGTCTTGTCACGTTACTCTTTGGTATACCTCATCTTTCCAAATTTGATTCCTTGTACCACTATTCAGTTTAAAACTCAACTCCTTTCGTTATGCAGCTTGCTAGGAAATCACCTCCAGCACTGTCCAAGTGTAGAATGCCTCAAACTACAGACGTCACTTTCCCCAGTATTGGTGCCAGTCTCCCACATGTTTGAGCCACATGTTAATTTCTCTACTCTCTCTCTTCTGTGCCAATTTGCACATGACTGAGGTAATAATCCAACACTGAGGTTCTGCTTCTTAATTTGGTGCATAGCTCCATACTCATTATGCAAAACTTCCTCTGCATCCTATTAATGCTGTTGGTACCTAAAATGGACAATGACATCAGATCTTCCTCCTCCTCTCACTGCAGGTTCCTCACCAGCCCGGAGCAGATGTCCTGAACACTGGCGTCAAGCAGGCCTGAATTCTCGCTTCTTGCTACAAAGAACAAGGTCAATCCCCCTCGCTATAGTATCCCCACTACAGCTACATTCTTACGTGTTCCCCCGACTTGAATGGCTTCCTGTAAGTCAGTGCCATGGTCAGTCAGCTCATCCACCCTGCAGCCTCCACTCTCATCCAAACAAGCTGAAACGACCTCAAACCTGTTGGACAATTGTAGTTACCTGTTAAATAATGTTTGATGTGTATTGATTTCAGTTTGCTTGTTACAGAAAAAGTCTTAAAATATGAAATCTTAACCTTCATTCTCTCAGTTTGGAATTGCTTTTTGAAAATTAGCAGTCTCCAAGAAGCATTGTAACATCTTACTTATATTAAAATTCATTTTGAATGCTTTTTTATCAAATCTCCCCTTATTTTTCACTGCTCTAAATCCCAGTTGCTCTATATAACTGATACAAATCTAACAAATCTATCTTCTGTATCCATTTTAAGGTGAGAAACAGGCATAACAATCCAGCTGGTGAATAATTAGTGATTTATAAAAAGTTTGGTATAAATTCCTTGCTTTTGTACACTATGCCTATTTAACAAAGTATGACTTATTTTTAAAAACAGCCTCCTCAATGTTGAAGACTGATGCACATTGAACTCAGTATGAAGTCTCACAACACCAGGTTGGAGTCCAACCAGTTTATTTGATGTGGAAGGTTCTCTTCCAGATTGCTGACAAAGGAACACTGTTTCTGAAAGCTGCAAGATTACTATCAAATAAACTGGTTGGACTCTAGCCTTGTGTTGTGAGACTTCTTACTGTGTTTACACCAGTCCAACGCCAGCATCTCTACATCATGACGCATGTTGAACTCCCAAGCGTTTCTGTTCCTGCAATCCGTTGCCTCATTTCTGACCCAAACGAATCATTTTACACTTAGAACATAGAACATTACAGCACAGTACAGGCCCTTCAGCCCTCGATGTTGCGCCGACCAATGGAACCAATTTTATGATCCTCTATCCTAAACTATTCCAATGCTATCCATATGCCTATCCACTGACCATTTGAACGCCCTTAAACTTGACAAGTCTGCAACTGCTGCAGGCAGGGCATTCCACGCCCTTACTACCCTCTGAGTAAAGAACCCACCTCTAGCATCTGTCCTATAACTACCACCCCTTAATTTAAAGCTATGTCCCCTCATGTTATCCATCTCTATACAAGGAAAAAGGCTCTCAGTATCCACCCTATCTAACCCTCTGATCATCTTATATGTCTCAATTAAGTCACCTCTTAGCCTTCTTCTCTCTAATGAAAATAACTTCAAGTCCCTTAGCCTTTCCTCATAAGACCTACCCATCATATCAGGCAAAATCCTGGTAAACCTCCTCTGTACCCTCTCCAATGCCTCCACATCTTTCTTATAATGTGGCGACCAGAACTGTACACAATACTCCCAAGTGCGGCCGCACCAGAGTTTTGTACAGTTGCAACATGACATCTCGGCTCCGAAATTCAATCCCTCTACCAATAAATGCTAACACACTATACGCCTTTTTAACAACCTTATCAACTCGAGTACCAACTTTCAGAGATCTATGCACCTGTACACCGAGATCCCTCCGCTCATCTACACTATTAAGAGTCCTACCATTAGCCCTATATTCTGTACTCCTATTACTCTTACCAAAGTGAATCACCTCACACTTTTCCACATTAAACTTCATTTGCCACTTCTCGGCCCAGCTCTGAACTTATCTATGTTCCTCTGCAAATTGTAACATCTGTCCTCACTGTGTACAACTCCTCCGACTTTGGTGTTGAAGTCAGTTATCTGCATTAAATTCGAATGTTGGTCTTATTTACCAGTTTATGTATTCTCATGAATCTGTTACCATCTTCCCTTCTACACAACTACTGCTGGAAGAGGCCACAAGTCAAATTAACAGCCGCCATTCAGAGAAGGAAAAAAAAAAAAATCGAATCCCGACAATGCCGAGAGCATTTAGCCACCCAATCTGCATAGACTCTTTGAAACAAGACCTAACTCAGTGCAAACCACCCCCCGTCCCCACCCACTCCCATGCCCCAGTGGCAATCTAACCTGCATGTCTTCGGACAAAGACACCCAAGAAAACCATTATTATGTTCAAATAAAGCTGTAATTGATATTTTGCCTTACCTTTAAGTGCTGGTAGTTTTTGAAGCTCTCTATTTTTAGCCAGATTGAAGCGAGATGAACTCTGGCGTCTCTCTTTCTTCACTATCTGTGGTCCCCCAGAATATTTGATCTTATTGAGCTGGGTTTGAGGAGGAGCACTGTTACTTGGACGTTTGTTTGCAGCTGGCTGCTGTTGAACCTGTAACAAACCAACATTTTTCATGTTCCGGCTCCAAAAAAGTGTTTCAAAAACCTTATTTCTATTCAAATAAACTTTTTCCAATCAATATACTTCGGAGGTCACTTCAATAAATCAAGATTGTTCATGCATACAATGAATAGACTCAGGAACATGTGTAATATGCTACTTATAACAGAAACAAAGTGCAAAAGTTCATACCAGTACAAAGTCAATCATTCATTGTAGAAAAACAAGCAGCATTACTTTAATATTCTGCTGGCACGATGGTATGTATTATACCTGTTTTTATCCTTCCCCTGAGCTCCTAGTATCTATCAAACACAATCAGGTCCCCAACAGGCTCTGGACAATATCCAGGCTTGGGCTGACAAGCAACAAGTACAAGAGGATCAAAGGTTATCAGGCGTAAATGGAAAGGTGGAATTCAAAACAAATCAGAGACGTTCTTATTAGACCTTCATGACTCTCAAAGTATGTCCACCAGACACAAATCAGCAGTGTAATGAGACACGCTTCACTTTGAAGATAAATACAGCTCCAAAAATACCAAAAAAAAGCTTGACACCATGTGGTACCAAGCAGCCCACTTGATTGGCACTCAAGCATTCACTCCCTCTTTTTCCAACAGTGTTACTGACATCAAATGAACTCACTAAGGCTCCTAAGAAGCAACACCAACTGAATGCACAACAGCCACTATCTAGAAGGACAGAGATAACAGGAAAAACCACCAGCTGCAAGTTCACCTCCAAGCCTGGAATGCACTGCTAGTAGAGGTGGTGAAAGCAGGTACTTTAGCAACGTTCAGAGAATATCTTGATAGACACATGAATAGGAAGTAAACAGAGGGATAGAAACCATGAATTGGCAAAAGGTAGTGAGTCTAAATAAAGGAGCTGGAGCAGGCTTGGTGATCTTAAGAGCTTGGTCCTGTGCTGTACTGTTCTTGGACATACTGATGCATCAGTATGCAACATTCTAATTGGAAGCAGCACTGCTGGGTCTGACTGAGGAATGAAGTTCGTCATCATCCTATGCCCATCTTCTCCCAGCCTTCTATCCTTAATTTCGGGCAAGCTATTTATGTCTTCCTCTGTAAAGACCGACACACAAAAAAAACCTATTCAAGGTCTCCGCAATATCCTTATCGTCCACCACTTCCCCCCACTCTCATCCTCCAAGGGTCCAATATTAACTCTAGCCATCCTTCTCTTTATATATTTATAAAAACTTGTACTATCATCTTTGATATTTTGAGCTAGTTTAGCGTCATATTCTATCTTTCCTTTTTTAATCACCTTCTTAGTCATTCTTTGCTGTTGTTTAAAACTTTCCCAATCCTCTGATCACCCTCTATTTTTATCCACTTTGAATGCCTTAGCTTTTGATTTAATACTCTCCTTAATTTCCCTTAAGAACAATAGCCGATATTCCCTTCTCCTACAGTCCTTCTTCACTATCGGAATATATTTTTGCTGAGTACTGAAAAATATCTCTTTAAAAATCCTTGACTGTTCCTCAGCCGTCCTACCAACCAACATACTCCTCCAATCCACATTCGCCAATTTCTCTCTCATCCTATCATAGCGCACTGGTCCAAGACGCGACTACCATCCTACAAACATACCTCAACTAGTGAAGTCACCTCTGATTGACAAATGGTAGCATATATGGGAAATGTGTCTTCAAAATTTAATCCATGAAATGCCATAATGTGCCCCAAACGGAAAAGCTGAAAATCACTGGCCTTTCTTGATAGCTATAAGCTCGTCCATGTTTAATAGCTTACAGTAAATGGTCTGAAAACACAGGCCTTAGAAGTATCTTGATCATAAGAGTCAGCTTATATTTCATAAGTTAGTAGCTTCTTTCTCCAAGTGTACATCAAATCCCACGTTAAGAGGCAGATCATTAGGGATATTCATGTGAGGGATCCTCTAAGGACGAGTGATCATAGTATGGTAGAATTTATGATGCAGATGGAGGATGAGGAAGTCGCGTCCTGGACCAGTGCGCTATGATAGGATGAGAGAGAAATTGGCGAATGTGGATTGGAGGAGTATGTTGGTTGGTAGGACGGCTGAGGAACAGTCAAGGATTTTTAAAGAGATATTTTTCAGTACTCAGCAAAAATATATTCCGATGGTGAAGAAGGACTGTAGAAGGGAAAATCGGCTGTTGTTCTCAAGGGAAATTAAGGAGAGTATTAAATCAAAAGCTAAGGCGTTCAAAGTGGATAAAAATAGTGGGTGATCAGAGGATTGGGAAAGTTTTAAACAACAGCAAAGAATGACTAAGAAGGTGATTAAAAAAGGAAAGATAGAATATGACGCTAAACTAGCTCAAAATATCAAAAATGACAGTAAAAGTTTTTATAAATATATAAAGAGAAGGATGGCCAGAGTTAATATTGGACCCTTGGAGGACGAGAGGGGGGGGGTGGAGGGGTGGAGGAAGTGGTGGACGATAAGGATATTGCAGAGACCTTGAAAAAGTTTTTTTGCGTGTCGGTCTTTACAGAGGAAGACATAAATAGCTTGCCCGAAATTAAGGATAGAAGGCTGGGAGGAGATGAGGTCCTTGATGAAACTACAGAGAGGTGATGCTTGATAGGCTAAGGGGGCTGAGGATAGATAAGTTCCTGAGACCAGATAGAATGCATCCCAGGGTTCTCGAGGAAATGGCAGAGGTGATAGCGGATGTCCCAGTAATTATCTTTCAGAATTCGCTGGATTCCAGAGAAGTGCTGGAACATCGGAAAATGGCTAATGTTATGCCGCTGTTTAAAAAAGGTAGCAGACAGAAGGCAGTGAATTATAGGCTGGTTAGTTTAACATCTGTAGTCGGAAAAATGCTTGAATCTATCGTCAAATCAGAAATAACGAGGTACCTGGATACGAACGGTTTGATCAGGCAGATGCAGCATGGATTCATTAAGGGGAAGTCGTGCTTGACGGATTTATTGGAGCTCTATGAGGAAGTGACTAGTGCGGTATATAGAGGGGAACCAGTAGATGTGGTGTTTTTGGATTTCCAAAAGGCGTTTGATAAAGTGCCTCACAAAAGATTGCTGCAGAAGGTTAGGGTGCAGGGGGTTGGGGGTTAGACTGGATAGAGGATTGGTTGTCTAATAGGAAGCAGAGGGTAGGTATTAATGGTGTCATTCTGATTGGCAGCTGGTGACTAGTCGAGTACCCCAGGGACCCCTGGGGCTTCAATTATTTGCCATTTACATAGATGATCTGGAGGAAGGGGCTGAGTGCAGGGTGACGAAATTTGCTGATGACACGAAGATGAGTGGAAAAGCAAATTGTGTGGAGGGTGTGGAAAGCCTGCAGAGGGAACTGGATAGATTGAGTGAGTGGGTGAGGGCCTGGCAGTAGAGTATAATGTTAGCAAGAGGGAGATTATCCACTTTGATAGGATAATGGTAGGAAGGATTATTATTTAAATGGAGAAAAGCTGCAGCATGCGACGGTGCAGAGGGACCTGGGGGTCCTTGTGCATGAATCGCAAAAACACAATATGCAGGTGCAGCAGGTGATCAAGAAGGCGAATGCAATGTTGGCCTTTATAGCAAGGGGGATAGAATATAAAAGTAGGGAGGTTCTGTTGCAGCTGTGTAGGGTGCTGGTGAGGCTGCAGCTGGAGTACTGTGTGCAGTTTTGGTCGCCGCATTCATGGAAGGATATATTGGCCTTGGAGGGGGTGCAGAGAAGGTTCACTCGGCTGATACCAGAGATGAGGGCGTTGGATTATGAGGAGAGACTGAATAGGCTAGGTTTGTACTCGCTGGAGTTTAGAAGGCTGAGAGGGGATCTTATAGAGACGTATAAGATAATGAAGGGGATGGACAGGGTAGAGGTTGAGAGACTCTTCCTGCTTAGCAAAGAAAGCAGGACTAGAGGGCACAGCCTCAAAATTAGGGGGAGTGGGGTGGAGGGTTCCAGATCAGAGTTGAGGAGGAATTTCTTCACGCAAAGGGTGGTGAATCTTTGGAATTCTCTGCCTGTTGAAGTGGTGGAGGCTTCCTCGCTGAATATATTTAAGTCAAGAGTGGATAGGTTTTTGATTGACAAAGGAATAAAGGGTTATAGGGAAAAGGCAGCAAAAAGTGGTACTGAACCACTGCAGGTCAGCCATGATCTTACTGAATGGTGGGGCAGGCTCGAGGAGCTGGATGGCCAACTCCTGCTCCTATTTCTTATGTTCTTATATAGATCATCAGTCATTCTGAATCCAAGGTAGAAAATATTAAAAGACTTGCAAGGAAGACAGTCCCCAAGTGCCTATGTAGCTGAGTATCTGTGCAAGTACCTGACAGTGTATTGTCAGTTTTCTGATGACAGTATTACACCCAGGCCCTCTCCCTTGCCCATAACCCCAGATATTTTACCATGGCTAATCTATCTTGGGACATTACAGGGCATAGCATGGCCAATCCACCTAACCTGCACAGTTTAGACTGAGAGAATATTCAGCGTAAAGCCATGCAGACAGAAGAGAGAAAGTGCAAACTTTACAGTTACCCAACCCAGCACTGAATCCAGGTCCCTGGCGCTGCGATGCAGCAATACATTATGCCAGTCTTGTTCTGCTAATGGTGTTGCATGTTTATATGTATATCCAGTTTTCTACATTTCTCTTGTAGTTGGTAGATGGAGAAGGATGTGTCTACAATGCAGAAGCAATATCTACTTCTGGATGAACTGGATCTTCAAGTAGAAATCACCTCTGCCACAGGAATATGAATAGGCCATTTGATCCTTTTCCACCATTCAACAAGATCATGGCTGATATGTTTGATGGCTCAGCTCCACTTTCCTGCCTGTCCCTAATAACCCGAGGCCAGGCTTCTTCAAAATGAGAGTTGCAACCAATGCATGGGTTGTGGCACTCCCTAAAAATTGCCTGACTTAGGTGCCAAGAACTGCACATTACTCTAAAATAAAACAGAATGAAGTACCATTGAATATGTTTCAAAAGAAAATATAGAGGAGATTTTGTAACATCTTCTGTACAGCGAGACTTGAAACAATCATTAATAGCAGTCCCTGCCCATAAAAGGCAACAGTGATCAGGTCAATGCCCTGTACATACACTTAGTGCCAAGCACCCAGTACATACATGCTTTTGGAGAGAATTCAGAGTCAAGTTCTTTCAACTTGCAAGCTGGACAAGAGGACACTGGACATGGATTGTTTTGTTATAAGAAAAAGATGGCCAGAGACACTAATAGGCAGTGTACCTGGTGGCCAGGATCTCGCATCAGAATCTGGAGTACTGCTCCTGAGAGTTCACAACACAGCAGTGTCACTATTAACTCTGTGCAGAGTGCCAGGGCCTCTGATGAATAGCCTACAAAGAAGAAACTAAAGTCAGGAACACAGCAGTATAAAGATATCTTGAGGTACGGTTTTGTTAATTGTGCCAATGCAAATCAGAATGCAGAGAAATACTGGCGAGAATTTAAAACCCTCAAAACTGCAAAGACTAAGCATAACAATTCTTTTATTCATTTCATTTGTGAGGCATGGGCATCGCTGGCTGACTAGCATTTATTGTCCATCCCTAGTTGCCCTTGATTTCAACTGTTTGCTAGACCATTTCAAAGGGTAGTTGAGAGTCAACCACATCGCTACGGCTCAGGCATCACATGCAGCTCAGACGACAGCAAATTTCCTTTCCTAAAAGACATTAAGTGATGGGTTTTCCTGAGAACAGTTTAATGTTCAGTGAATTCTTAGTTCCAGATTTTTTTTTATTGAATTCAAATTCTATCAGCTGAGTTCCTGGATTAATAGTTTAGCAACAGTTCCCGTTTTTTTCAAAGCATGCCACAAGAACTGAAATTGTCAGCTCAAGTTGTTAGCATAAATTTAGCACTGAATGACAGAGGACAATTAGCCTCTTATTTGGTAGCTTACCACATAGCTGAAGAGAAAATGCCTCACACTTAATTCTCCATGCAACACTAAATATGGTTTGCACAGACCTACATAAGGTCAGGTGAAAAACCGAAATGCATCCCACTTAGGCTTACCAAACTAGTGATATTGAGAATTCAAAAGTACAGCTTATTTCTTGTTTCAAGTTAACATAGGAATTCTCAATACAATTGGATGAAAGTACAGATATTACATTGTGCAACCTTGTTAATTTATATTGGATTTGGTTGGCACATTAAATTTTTTTGAGGATATTCTGTGATGCTTCACATTACCAACCAACACAACCAGTGCACGGATTTTTGAAGTGTTGAACTACATGATCTGCTCAAGATCGCAATAAACTACAAAGGGTCACGAATGAAGCCTACTCCATTTCGCAAACCAGCCTCCCATCCACTAACTTTGCCTACACTTCTCTTTGTCTTGGCAAAGCGGCCAGCATAATCAAGGATCCCACGCATCCAGGACACTCTCTTTTCCATCATTATCCATGGGGAAAAAGATACAAAAGTCTGAGGGCACATCAATCAAGTCAAGAACAGCTTTATTTCTGCTGCTTTCAGACTTTTGAATGGACTTATCTTACATTAAATTGATCTTTCTCTGCACCCTAGTTATGATTGCAGTACTATATTCAGCACTCTGTTTCTTTCACTATGAACAGTATGTTTTGTCTATATAGCACACATGAAATAATACTTTTCACTGTATGCTAATACATGACAATAATAAATCAAATTGGAAAGTGTGGCTCAATTGGGTTAATTGCAGAGGAATCACAAGAAACAGTAGTTATAAGGATTAAGGAAGTCCAGCTGGTCGGGACATTGTCTGAAATCCCTGGCAAAAGGAATTCCATCCATCTTGAAAAGAAACTGTGAAAGTTGTGAATTTCATTGAACACAACGCACTCAATGGCTTTTCAAGTCTCTCTGTTCCAAAATGGGGACTCAGGGCACAGATTTATTGCTCTACACAGGACCAAGCAGACTCACCTGTCATTTAAAAGGTATGTGACTGTGGCATGGGTCCTGAAGGTCAGCCAGTTGGCAAAAGTGAATCCCAGAAAACAAAGTTCAAAAAAACAAACTGTGCTGGACTACTTAAATTCAAAGATCCAGCCTCTGGAGGTAATTCAATACACTAAAAGCCCTTTGGGGAAAATGTTATGCATCTCATTTTAAAATCAAGAGATAGTCCTTTTAAGACAAAGTGCCTTTGTTTAAGTAAGCATCTGTTGGGTATCCACCTTACGAAATTCCCTCAGGATCTTAGAGGTTTCAATAAGGTCACCCCTTATTATTATAAATTCCAATGGATAGAGGCCCATCTTGTTCAACTTTGTAAGACAACCCCTCACCACAAGCATTCCAGATGTTCTCACCAGAACTCTGTCCAGCTGTTCTACTATATTGCATTCCTGTTGTAATAAGTGCCTTCCTCATTACTTGCTGTGTCTGCACACTAAACTGTGAAGACTGTCCCTTTAAGGATCAAACTGCAAAAGGTCACATGAGCTGGGGAATGAATAGAAAAACAGGGTGTGAGATTACCATGGTGCACTCAGGTTTGTTGGAAACCTTTATGGAAGGTGACTGGCAGCCATGAGGCTGCAAGGTTCTGTATTATAGTTGTATGTCAATAAACATTATAGTCATTATTTACTTAACCAGTGAACAGGAATTATTACATTGGCAATGAAGATAAAAATAAAAAAAATCCTAAGATTGTTGAGTATAAAGGAACATTGAAATATTTGTAGAAATTAGAAGTAGGCCATTCAGCCCTTCAAGCCTGCTCCACCATTCATTATGATCATGGCTGATTAAATTTAATGCCCTGATTCTGCCTTCCCCATATCTCTTGATCACTTTAGCTCCAGGAGCTACATTTAAGTTATTCTTGAAATCAGACAATGCTTTGACCTGGACTATGTGGCAGTGAATTCCACACATTCACCCACCTTCTGGGTGAAGAAATTTCTCCTCACCTCAGTCCCAAAAAGGTTTACCGCTTAACTTCAAACTCTGACCCCTAATTCTGGACACTCCCCACCATCAGGAGCATTCTTTCTGAATCTACCATCTCCAACCCTGTTAGAGTATTATACGTTTCTAGGAGATCCCCTCTCTCTCTTCTAAACTGCAATGAATACAATCCTAACTGACTTTGTCTCTTCGAAATTTGTCAGCTTTGCTTAGTCTGGCCTAAAATTGTGGAAAGGCAAAACAGACATCTGATAAGTGGGAGGCTTCCAAAAGTGTGTTAACCAGTATTCAAGGTAGGCATATTCCTCTTAGACTGAAACACAAGGCTGGCAGAAGTAGGGAACCCTGGATGATTCAGGATATCGAGGCCCTGGTCAAGAAGAAATAGGCACATGACATGCAGAGGCAGCTGAGATCAAATGAATCCCTTGAAGAGTATAGAGGGTGTAGCAGATAGAACAGGCCCTTTGGCCCTCAATATTGCACCGACCTAGGTGAAACCAACCTAAAGCCTATCTAACCTACATATTCCAATATCATCCATGTGTAGGAGTAGAATTGAGAGAGAAATCGGGAGGGCAAAAAGGGGATACAAGATTGTTTGGCAGAAAAGGCAAAGGAGAATCCAAAGAGCTTCAACAAATACATAAAGGACCAAAGAGTAACAAAAGAGACACAGAGACGGGCCTCTTAAAGATCAACAAGGTCATCTATGTGCAGATCCACAAAAGATACACGAGATCCTAAATAAATATTTCTCATCAGTATTTACTGTTGAGAAAAGCGTGCATGTTAGGGAACTTAAGGAAATAAATAGTGATGTCTTGAGGAGTGTACATATTACAGAGAAAGAGATACCAGAAGTTTTAAAGTGCATCAAGATAGATAAATCGCTGGGACCTGATGAAGTGTATCCCCGGACATTGTGGGAGGCTAGGGAGGAAATGGCAGGTCTCCTAGCCAAGAAATTTGAATCATCAATAGTCATGGATGAGGAGCCTGAAGATTGGAGGGTAACAACTGTGACTCTGTTTAAAAAGGGCTGCAGCAAAAAGCCTGGGAACTACAGGCCAGTTAGAACAAAGAACAAAACAGCAGGGGAAACAGCCCCTTCGGCCCAACGAGCCCGCACCGCTGTCTCGATGTTCCCACTTCTACCCGTGACCCTGTCTATGTTCACAGAAATCTGCATTGGAACCAAATTAGCGAGACAATTTAGAGAGAATTTGTTCTGCCAATCAGCCTAAGAGCACATCTTTGGGATGCAGGAGGAAACCAGAGCACCCGGAGAAAACCCACGCAAGCATGGGGAGAATGTGCAAACTCCCACAGACACAGGCCCAAATCCATGTATCTGCGCAGCACAGTAGTCACTGAGCTGTCACGTTGCCCATCAAATGGTCCAGGTCAAGTGTACACTAACGACGTGAAGCACTAGGATACTTTTGAAAAATCCAAGAGCAGACCTATCGCGTGTATGCCCCTTGTTAGACAACAAGGCGGATCAAAGTACCTGTCGGATAAAACAAATACATCAATATCATCGACAATTTACACAGTTCCCAGGGAACTCCCAAGGCTCATGATCCCTATTATAAATCAGTTTTCTATATCTCTCCATTCCCATTCTATTCATGTGCCCACCTAAGTAACTCCTGAATAACTCCAGAGTGCCTGCCTCCATCACGTTACTTGGCAGCGCATTCCATATCCCCACCACCCTGTGTGAAAAAAACTCCCTCTAGCATCCAAATTATACCTTACCCCCCTCACCCTAAGCCCGTGACCCGTCGTGCTATTCAAGTCCATCCAGGAAAAAGCTTAACCGTTTACTCGATCTATACCTCTCATAATCTTGTACACCTCTATTAGATCTCCTCTAAGTCTACTTCTTTCTAAGGAAAACAGCCCCAATTTGCCTAACCTCTCCTCGTAACTCAGACCTTCCATACCCGGCAGCATCCTGGTAAACCTCCTCTGCACTTAACCTCACATGTGGTGGGTAAGTTGTTGAAAGGTATTTTGAGACAGGATCTACAGACATTTAGAGACACAAGGACAAGGTCTGATTAGGGATACTCAGCACGGCTTTGTAAGTGGAAAATCACGTCTCATGAATTTGACTGAATTTTTTGAAGGGGTAACCAAAAACGTAAATGAGTCAATGCAGTTGATATCATCTACATGGACTTTAGCAAGGCCTTTGAAAGGTTCCACTGGGTAGGTTGTTGCATAGGATTAAATCTAAAGGGATCCAGGATGAGGTATCCAAATGGATACAAATTTGGCTTTTTGACCGAAGGTGGTTGTAGAGGGTTATTTTTGAAACTGAAGGCCTGTGACCAGCGGTATACCTCAGGGATCAACACTGGGTCCAGTGTTTTTTGTTATTTATATTAATGATTTGGATGAGCATATAGGAGATAGGGTTAGTAAGTTTGCAGATGATACCAAGATTGGTGGAATAGTGGACAGTGAAGAAAGTTCTCTCTGATTGCAATAGGATCTTAGTCAATTAGGCCAATGAATGGCAGGTGGCGTTTAATTTGGATAAATATGAGGTGATGCATTTTGGTAGATTGAACCAGGAAGTAGTCAGTTAATGGTAGGGCATTGGGGAGAGTTACAGAACAAACTCTGGTACATGTTCATAGCTCCTTAAAAGTGGAGTCACAGTGGACAAAGTGGTGAAGAAGGCATTTAGCATGCTTGGTTTTGTTGGTCAGAACATTGAACACAGGAGTTGGGACATCTTGTTGAAGATTACATTTGGAATACTGTGCACAGTTCTGGTCATCCTATCATAGAAAGGACATCATTAAACTAGAAAGAGTAAGAAAAGATTTACTAGGATGCTACTGGGACTTGACAATTTGAGGGGCTGAATAGACTGGGATGTTTTCCTTCAGACATACAGGTGATCTTATAGAGGTCAATAAAATAACGAGGGGCATAGATCAGCTAGATACTCAATATCTTTTCCCAAAGGTAGAGTCATCTAAAACTAGAGAGCAGAGGTTTAAGGTGAGGGGGGAGAGACACAGAGTGCAGAGGGGCAATTTTTTCAGAGGGTGGTGAGTATCTGGAACAAGCTACCAGAGATAATAGAAGAGGCGGCTTTTAAAAAGCATTTATAGTTACGTGGGTACAATGGAGTAGAGGGGTATGAGCTAAATGTGGGCAACTGGGATTAGTTCAGGGGTTTTTTAAAAAAAGGGCAACATGGACAATTGGGCTGAAAGGCTTGTTTCCATGCTGTGAAACTCTGACTCAAATGTTGGGGATAATGCCATTTGCATCTCATGAATGCTCATTAAAATAACAGGTCTCCAAAATCAGTAATTATCAAAGTAAAATTTAACTCAGTTTGTATTTTGGTGCAGGCCTATTGTTTCATAGTCACGGCATTACAAAGTCTGAAATGAATACTTTGAAATTGCAGAAATATCTAAGCAGCTGTGATGGCTCCTAAAGTTGATGTGATGAAGGCTGGTTTTGTATACAAACAAATAGGAAGAGAGTGGAGGTGATACAGGTTCTTTGTTTCTCTTTTAAGGTAACGTGGGGGACCCTTTAGCAACAGCCTGACTGATTACAGTAGTCCAATGCCCTCCTCGTTGGTCAGTTGTTGTCTCTGAACATGGCCCTCAAAAGTCAATTTAAATTTTTGTTAATATCTGCTGGCAGGAAGCAAAGATGGCTGCTGTATTATGGGATCTCAGTGCCAAATCATGTTCCAAATAAAGGTAATTGTAATTACCCAAGAAGTAGTTGGATTCATCTCCTGCCTGTGGTTTCAAACACTGAGACCTTCTGTTTCTTGAAATGAAAACTACATTATAACAATAACCATTGTCATTGTGAAACAATGAGCAGTGTATCTCCTGGTCTGATAGATACGTGAGTCAATATTAACTCTAACGAAGAGTTATCCAGACTCCACCTGTTGGGTGAGATTTTCTAGTCATGTCCACTACAAAACCAGAAAATCTCATTCGCGGTCAACAGACCTTTGCAAGATTCGCCCCCAGCCCACTGATGCTATCAGACTTGCTGAGATTTTCCAGCATTTGCAGCTTTTATCAGATTTAAAGACTGTTGATCTTGAGGTGACAAGGTCTGATCCACAAATCAAGCTGGTTGTTCTCGGAGCTGTTTTGATATTCCTCCTTTAAACGTGTAGTTTTTTTAACAAACACTAGCTTTACAAGTCACATGATTATAGTCACAGCTCTGCTTGCATAACAAAAATACAAGTAGTTACAGAATCTGCAGAGGACAGAAACATCAAAATGTATGTTTTGCATACAGCAAAAAAATTAGAGTAGTAGACTTGATAAACAAATAGCAGATCAACTGCCATGTATTTAGCTAGGGAGAATGGAGAAGCAGTAGTAATGGCACAAACAAAAGCTCATGTACATAAAAGGTGACAGGGCAAGTTGAAAAGATTTAAAAACAATGGCTTTATAGCAGGCACAGAACTACTGGTTAGGCACAGAAAAATGTGATCAGTGCAGCTTTCCCACATAACTGCACGTTCAACATAATACATGCACTGTCCACCTCACACAAAATCATAAGATTATTTGAAAGGAGCAAAGAACCAGATTAAAAATGATTCTCACTTGCCCTGGAGAACATAGACCCACAGTGCTGTTAGGAAAGAAGCGCAGGATTTTAACCCTACAACAGTAAAGGGACCACAATACATTTCCACATCAGAATAGTGAGTGACTTGATATGGAATTTTCAAGTGGCGGTATTTCTGTGTGTCTACTGCCCATATCTTCTAGGTACAAATAATTGTGGATTTGGAAGATGCTGCCTAAGTAGCCTTGCATAAGTCCCTCAATGCATCTTGAAGATAGTACACAACTACTGTAAGTCAGTGATGGAGGGGTGAAATGTTTGCGAAAGGGGTAGCAATTAAGCAGGCTGGATGGTGTCAAGCTCTGAGTGTTTTTGGAGATGCAGTCATCTAAGCAGAAAGAAGAGTATTCCATCACATTCTTAACTTATGCCTTGTAAATGGTGGACAGGTTTTGGAGAGTGAGAAGGGGAGTTACTTCCTGCAGGATTCCTAGCCTCTGGCCTGGTCCGGTGGCCACAATTCTAGTCTAGTTCAGTTTTTGGTCAATGGTAACTCCATTCCCCAGGCTGTCAACAGTGGTGGATTCATGATGGTAATACCAGTGAACTGCCACAGGGAGATAGTTGGATTTTGTTTTGTTGAAGATGGTGATTGCCTGTGTGGTGTTAATGTTATTTACCAGCAAAGCCTGGATGTTATCAAAACATTACTGCATTTGGAATGGACTGAGGACTACTATCTGAGGAGCCACAAATGGTGTTTGTTGGTGATTACACTGTGTAATCATTGAACATCCCCACTAATTTCTAACCTTATGATGGAAGGAAGGTCATTCTTGAAGCAGCTGAAGATGGTTGAGCCTAGGACAGTGATCTGAAGAGCTGCTGCGATGATATCCTGGAGCTAAGATGACTTGACTTCCAACAGCCACAACCATCTTCATGTTGGATATGACTACAAGAGGAAGCCTGACAATTTTCCATGTTGTTCGGTAGATGCCAATGTTGTTGCTGAAGTTAAACAGCCTGGCTAGGGTCGCAACAAAAAAATGCAGCACTAATCTTCAGTACTACTCATTGTTCTCTGGGACAGAGTGTTTGGAGGTGCTGAGTGAATTTTTCAATTTGTTTTTTTTTCTCTCTATTTTTGATTGCTTTTTGCTGCTATAGTTAGGCGTGGGGCTAGCTGGGAAGGGAGCGGGGGAGTATAAATCAGCAACTGACCTGTGAATCCACCTCATTGTTCTTTGGGGCAGAGTGTTTGGAAGTGCTTGTGGCTGAGTGTGAATTTTTCAATTTGCTTTTTTTTCCTTTGTTTTTGATTGCTTTTTGCTGCCGTAGTTAGGCATGGGGCTAGCTGGGAAGGGAACCAAGGAGTATAAAAAGAAAGTGGCAGTAGACAGCGGGCAGCGTTGGGAGCAGGCAGTGTGAGTGAGTAGGGAAGCAGAGTGAGAGATATAAGGGCTTTGGCTCGCTGGGCTTAGGCAAGAGCAGGCTTAGGCAGAGCGTGCTACTGTTTTCCAGTTGCATTCACACCTCCAAAAGGTGTTCAGGACAATGGCAAGGATTATGGGAAGACGCCTCACTTGCATACGGTGTCATATGTGGGAGTTTCTGGAGGTGAGACCTCTCCCAAAAGTCCGCATATGTGTCAAGTGTTTGGAGCTGCAGCATCTGAGGGCTCAGGTCAAGCAACTAGAGTGGCGATTGAAAGATGCATTTTCAGTCAGGGAGAACAAGGCAATCGTGGAAGGGAGGCAGAGTAAGGTGGCGGACCCAGAGCTTAAGGATGGGGAACCTGACCCTTACAGGTGGATTACTGTAAGGAAGGGGAAAAAGAAGAGGGGAGATAGTCCAAAAACTTCCCCAGTGGCAGTCCCCCAAAATATCGAGGGCGGAGGGTTAAAAAGGGTAAGGCAGGAGGACCAGAGTTCCTCACAGGGGAGGAAAGGGGCTAGAAGGGAGATAGTTGGGTGGGGGATGGGAGGGTTAAAGGAATAGATAGACGCTTCTGTGGTCCAAGGCGGGACTCCAGGATGGTAGTTTGCCTCCCTGGAGCAGGGGTGCAAGATGTGTCTGACAGGGTAGAGGGCATTTTGAAGGGTGAGGGGACCCAGGCGGATGTGATTATTCACGTAGGAGAGAAGGATGTAGGAAGGAAGAGCAGGGAGGATATACGAAGGCAGTTCAATGAGTTGGGGATGGGGGTGGAGTAGACTGAAGAGCAGGGCCTCCAAGGTGGCGAACTCAGGGCTTCTTCCAGGGCCAGGAGAAATGAGATCCTACACCTGAATGTGTGGCTGAAGGACTAGTTTAACAGTTAGTTGTTTAACAGACATAAAATGTTAGATGTCAGTGACACAAATGGAGATCTGGTTCAAAGTTTATTCCAATATTTGGTCTCAAATGAGACATCCCCTGAAAATCCAGTTTTGGAAAGGTACACTGTAGGAAAAGCAATAAGAAATCCAGACAG
Source organism: Sphyrna mokarran (assembly GCA_024679065.1). Classification (NCBI taxonomy): domain Eukaryota; kingdom Metazoa; phylum Chordata; class Chondrichthyes; order Carcharhiniformes; family Carcharhinidae; genus Sphyrna; species Sphyrna mokarran. The sequence goes on from JAGIQG010000005.1 coordinate 3,202,390, forward strand.
ATTTTGGTATTCCGAAGCAACTTTAAAGCCAGTCAGGTACTTCTGGGAAAAATCCAGCTTTAGAGCATTGGCATACAACAATTCCACAAGGCTGTCATGCTCTTGAGGTCAGATTTGTGATATGATAAGGATTTAAGGCTCTCAAAAGGATTTCATATCCAGTAGAATTGTGTGTCAGGGACAGAGAAGGATTATGAAGCTGTGTTTTGAAATTTTGCAGGCACTATTATTTGGAAGCTGCATTTCTGCCATGGCCAAGAACATCTGACAGATTAGCAAGCGGACTGATCAAATTGTTTGGCACACGTCACTTATTTTCTTGATCATCCTTTCTATTGTTTCCTGCACACTAAAAGCTGTCACTGATTTTCCTTTGAGCCTTAGATTGAGACCATTTAAATGACTGAAACTACCTACTACATGCACCAATTTGGCAAGCCATTGAAGTGTTGCGAAAGTTCAAACTGAGTCAAATAAAGAAATGCTCATTTCATCATACATCTATTATTCTATATCTCAAAGACATGCGAGTATCTTCCCCAACGGAAAGAGAATATCTTATAGCAGTTGATGATGATCACTGCACACCTCATTAGAGTTGTAAAATATTCAGAAATTCAATGGACAGGCCTTGATAAATTTAACTGTTTTAACCATTTTCTCCAAGACAGTCATGAAATCAGAAGGCATTTCCTTTGCACCTATCACCTCCCTATGGACACTACAGTGAATAGATTTGGTAGTGGAGCCTCTGCTCTGACATGCGTAACAACCCCACTGTGTTGGTCTAACATTGCCCATGCCCCATCTATGCTAACTCCTACATATTTTGACCAAACTCCTACTCCATTTTGAATTATGGAGTGTTCATATGAGAAAAATAGCCTCTGCAATTGAGCATGAAGGCAACAATTTACAAAACTAACTTCTGATGCATCTCTCTGTTGTGTTCATACCTTACATGAGTGAGCACGTTTGCAATGTCAAGTGATTCATCTGGTTGAAGTACACCAAATCGACTTACTTGTATTTTTGCTATTAGCTGATTATTCATGTTGTGGGCCAACTCATCAATTCTGCGTTGGACTGTGTTATCTGACAATTGTTAAATTATGTTAATTCGCTTGTGGGCATTCTCTTCTTCAGCCGCTGGCAATATCAAATCCTCCTAATTGTGTGCAACTTTGTTGCTCTGAACTAAACTACTCAATACAAGGCCTCCACTGCCTTAGCATCATCACTACCTGCTTCCATAATTTTCTTGCTACTCTGCAAATCTTCGAACCAGTTTTCAAAACATTCGCTTGGCTTGGATACATATTCCCCATGTTTAGTCTCAAGACGATGAAGGTTAGCAGGTTTTCAGCTTTCATTCACCAGGACTTCATAACACATTACGCAATGGTTCATTTTCAACGCCTAAGTTTAAAAACTTTTAGTGTCACAAATAGGCTTACACTGCAATGAAATTACTGTGAAAATCCCCTAGTTGCCACACTCTGGCCCCTATTCAGATGCATTGAGGGAGAATTTAACATGGCCAGTGCAACTAACCAGCACATCTTTCAGGCTGTGAAAGGAAACTGAGCATCCGGACAAAACCCACACAGACACAGGAAGAATGCACAAACTCCACAGACACTGACCCAAGGCAGGAATCGAACCCAAATCCCTAGTGCTGTGAGGCAACAGTGCTAACCACTGTGCAGCTAACTTGGTTTGTCATTGGTAAATGCAGAATAGTTTGCAAATTACTGCATCAGAAAATTCCTCAAGTGACATAGGCTTTCAGAAAGTGCATGGCTGATGAAATCACAGCGATTAAAAACTGTGACTGCATTCCACTATCCTCTTATGTCAAGAGAAACAATCCGACAATATAAATCTAAATCATACCTTCTGATCAACTGAAACAACTTGTAGTACAAATGAACATGCTTCACACAACCATGCCTTCATGCCAAGTTCCATATTAGGCTTAGCACAAATTTCATCAAGCTGCATCTGAAGGTGGCAATTCTTGATTCCCACTGAATGTTGGTTCCCAATTAACTCTTCGTCAGTAGGATTAGACCATAAGACATACGAGCAGAATTGGGCCACTCAGCTCATAGAGTCTGCTCCGTCATTCAATCATGGATGTTTTTTTTTCCCACCTCATCCCCATAGAGATAGGATCAGGCAGGCTAGGAAGGTGTTTGTCTGGAGTAAGGGGAAATATGAAGACATCAGGCAGATAATTGGACGAATAAACTGGAAGGAGGCGTTCTTGGGGGAAAGTACAGAAGGAAGGTGGTGGATATTCAAGGAATGTTTGTCTGGAGCTCTGCACGACAACATTCTGATGAGACAAGGAGGTTTCGGTAGGCCACGGGAACCGTGGTGCACGAAGGTTGTGGTGAACCTAGTCAGGAAAAGAAAGGTGTATAAAAAGGTTCAGAGAGCTAGGAGATGTTAGGGATCTTGAGGAGTATAAGGCTTGTAGAAGAGGTTAAAAAGGAAATTAGGAGAGCCAGAAGGGGACATGAGAAGGCCTTGGTGGGTAAGATTAAGGAGAATCCCAAGGCCTTCTATAAATATGTGAAAAGTAAAAGGATGAGAAGAGAAGGGATAGGACCTATAAAAGGTGAAGGGGGAAAAGTCTGTGTGGAACTGGAAGAAATGGCAGAGGTGCTTAATGAGTACTTTGCCTCGGTATTCACGGTGGAAAGTGATCTGGGAGGTTTACTAATATTGATTGGAATAGCTATAGCTCTAGCTCGTTAGAGGGGTCAGTTTTTGTACAAAGTGTGCAGGAAGGTTTTTTGACTCAGTATGTAGATAGGCCAACTAGAGGTGAGGCTACATTGGATTTGGTGCTGGGCAATGAGCCAGACCAGGTGTTAGTCTTGGAAGTTGGTGAACATTTTGGTGATAGTGACCACAATTCGGTTACGTTCACCTTAGTGATGGATAGGGATAGGCATGAAGCTGGGGGCAGTAGTTATAGCTGGGGGAATGGTAATTATGAGGCCATAAGGAGGGAATTAGGGTGCATAGGTTGGACTAGGAAACTACAGGCACTGGGAACATCTGAAATGTGGAGCTTATTCAAGGAGCAGCTACTGCGAGTCCTTGATAAGTATGTCCCTGTCAGGCAAGGAGGAAATGGTCGAGTAAGGGAACCTTGGTGTACAAAAAAGTTAATTCGCTGGTTAAAAGGAAAAAGGAGGCTTATGTCAGGATGAGGCTTGAAGGCTCAGTTAGTGCAATGGATAGCTATAGATTAGCCAGGAGGGAGCTAAAGAGTGAGTTGAGGAGAGCTAAAAGGGGACACGAGAAGACTTTGGCTGATAGGATCAAGGAGAATCCTAAAGCTTTCTTTAGATATGTTAAGAATAGAAGATTGGTTAGGGCAAGATTAGGGCCAGTCAGAGACAGCAGTGGGAAGTTGTGCGTGGAGCCTGAAGAGATTGGAGAGGCACTGAACAAATATTTCTCTTCGGTATTCACACAGGGAGATGTAAATGTAGTTGTGGAGAACACTGGGATACAGGGTTGTAAACTGGAAAGTATTGAAGTAGATAAGGAGGATGTGCTAGATATTCTTGAGGGTTTGAAAATAGATAAGTCCCCTGGGCCGGACGGGATTTACCCTAGGATTCTCTGGGAGGCAAGAGAGGAGATTGCAGAGCCTCTGGCTCTGATCTTCAGGTCGTCGTTGGTTATGGGTGTGGTTCCGGAGGACTGGAGGATAGCGAATGTGGTCCCATTGTTCAAGAAGGGGAAGAGAGACCTTCCAGGGAATTATAGGCCAGTGAGTCTTACTTCTGTTGTGGGCAAGGTATTGGAGAGAATTATTAGGGATAGGATTTATAGTTATTTAGAGAGAAATGAATTGATTGGGGATAGTCAGCATGGTTTTGTGAAGGGTAGGTCGTGCCTTACTAACCTTATTGAGTTTTTTGAAAAAGTGACCAAAGAGGTGGATGGGGGTAAGGCAGTTGATGTGGTATATATGGACTTCGGTAAGGCGTTCGATAAGGTGCCCCATGGAAGACTTCTACAGAAAATGCAGATGTGTGGGAGTGAGGGTGATTTAGCTAATTGGATTAGGAATTGGCTAGCAGATAGAAGACAGAGGGTGGTGGTTGATGGAAGTTATTCATCGTGGAGTTCAGTTACAAGTGGTGTACCTCAGGGATCTGTTTTGGGGCCCCTGCTGTTTGTAATTTTTATAAATGATCTGGATGAGGGTATTGAAGGATGGATTAGTAAATTTGCGGATGACACCAAAGTCAGAGGAGTGGTAGATAGTGAAGAGGGGTGTTATAGTTTGCAGAGAGACTTGGACAAGTTGCAGAGCTGGGCCGAGAGGTGGCAAATGGAGTTTAATGTGGAAAAGTGTGAGGTAATTCACTTTGGCAGGAATAACAAATGTGTAGAGTATAAGGCTAATGGTAGGACTCTTAATAGTGTTGATGAACAGAGGGATCTTGATGTATACGTGCATAAATCCCTGAAAGTTAGCAATCAAGTCGATAAGGTTGTTCAGAAGGCATATGGAGTCTTAGCTTTTATTGGTAGGGGGATTGAATTTCGGAGCCGCAACGTCATGTTGCAACTGTACAAAACTCTAGTGCGGCCGCACTTGGAGTATTGTGTGCAGTTCTGGTCCCCACATTATAAGAAAGATGTGGAGGCATTGGAGAGGGTACAGAGGAGGTTTACCAGGATGTTGCCTGGTATGGAGGGCAGGTCTTATGAAGAGAGGCTGAGGGATTTGAGGTTGTTTTCGTTAGAAAGAAGGCGGCTAAGAGGAGACCTTATTGAAACATATAAGATGATTAGAGGTTTAGATAGGGTGGATAGTGATAGCCTTTTTCCTAGGATGGAGAAAGCTAGCACGAGGGGACATAGCTTTAAATTAAGGGATGGTAGTTATAAGACGAATATCAGAGGTAGGTTCTTTACCCAGAGGAATGCCCTGCCTGCTGCAGTTGTAGATGCGCCAAGTGTGGTGGTGTTTAAGAGGTTAGTAGATAAGTTTATGGACGAAAAGGGAATGGTTTAGTTTGGAGGGCATTGCTTTTTCCTAATTGGTCGGCGCAACATCGAAGGCCGAAGGGCCTGTTCTGTGCTGTAATGTTCTATGTTCTATGTTGTACTACGGATTTGCAGCAGACTGAAAAGATTGAGTACGTGGATATTAAGAAAGAGGATGTGTTAGAACTTTTAAATTCTATCAAGATAGACAAATTGCCGGGACCGGATCGGATGTACCCCAGGTTATTGTGGGAAGTGAGGGAAGTGATTACAGAGCCCCTGGTGATGATCTTTGCGTCGATGGAGACGGGAGAGGTTCTGGAGGATTGGAGGACTGCGGATGTGGTTCCTATTTTCAAGAAAGGGAACAGGGATAGTCCGGGAAATTACTGACCGGTGAGTCTGACCTCAGTGGTTGGTAAACTGATGGAGTGGCTTCTGAGGGACAAGATTTATGAATATTTGAAGAAGTTTAGAATGAACTAGTCAGCATGGTTTTGTCAAGGGCAGGTTGTGCCTTACGAGGCTAGTTGAGTTCTTCAAAAAATGTGACTGAGCACATTGACGAAGGATGAGTGGTGGACATGGTGTACGTGGACTTCAGTAAGGCGTTTGATAAGGTCCCCCATGGAAGACTTCTTGAGAAGGTGAGAGGGCATGGGATCCAAGGGGCTTTGGCCTTGTGGATCCAGAATTGGCTTGCCTGCAGAAGGCAAAAAGTGGTTGTGGATGGGTCTTTTTCTGCATGGAGGTCAGTCACCAGTGGAGTGCCCAGGGATCTGTTCTGGGACCCTTGCTGTTTGTCATTTTCATAAATGACCTGGATAAGGAAGTGGAGGGATGGGTTAGTAAGTTCACCGACGATACGAAGGTCGGTGGTGTTGTGGATGGTCTGGAAGGATGTCAGAAGTTGCAGTGGGACATACACAGGATGCAAGACTGGGCGGAGAAGTGGCAGATGGACTTCAACACGGATAAATGTGTAGTGGTCCATTTTGGCAGGACCAATGGGATGAAGGAGTACAATATCAAGGGTAAGCGTCTTAGCTGTGTTGAAGAGCAGAAGGATCTTGGGGTCCAGGTCCATAGGACTCTTAAAATCGGCCTCACAGGTGGAGAATGTGGTCAAGAAGACGTATGGTGTACTGGCCTTCATTAATCGTGGGATTGAGTTTAGGAGTTGGGAGGTAATGCTGCAACTTTACAAGACTCTTGTCAGACCCCACTTGGAGTACTGTGTGCAGTTCTGGTCACTTCACTATAGGAAGGATGTGGAAGCTATTGAAAGGGTGCAGAGGAGATATACAAGGATGTTGCCTGGATTGGGAGGCAGGCCTTATGAAGATAGGTTGAGGGAGCTGGGACTCTTCTCCCTGGAGAGACGAAGGTTGGGAGGCGACCTGATAGAGGTTTATAAAATGTTGAGGGGAATAGATAGGGTGGATTCTCAAAGGCTATTTCCCCATGCTGAAATGTTCGCTATGAGAGGACACAGATTTAAGGTGCAGGGAAGCAAGTACAGGGGAGACGTTACGGGTAAGTTTTTCACTCAAGGGTGGTGAGTGAAGGGAATCGGCTGCCGTCGGTGGTGGTAGAGGCGAACTCACTGGGGTCTTTTAAAAGACTTCTGGATGAGTATATGGCATCTAATGGGATTGGGGGTTACAGATAGGTATAGATGTGATTGGCTCAACTTGTGGGCCAAAGGGCCTGTTTGTGCTGTAGTGTTCTATGTTCTAACTCCTGATCCCTTGCCAATCAAAATCTTATCTATCCCTGTCTTAAAGACATTCAATGACCTGGTCTCCATAGCCTTCTGAGGCAAAGGGCTTCACAGATTCACCTGGCTGAAGAAATTCTTCCTCATCTCTGTTCCTAAGGACCATCCCTCTGGTTGTGCCCTCTGGTTCTAGTTTTTCCTATTAGTGGAAACATCCTCTCACATCCACTCTATCCAGGCTTCACAGTATCCTCTAAGTTTCAACAAGATCTCTCCCCACCCAACCCTTCTAAACTCTGAGTACAGCCCAGAGTCCTCAACTGTTCCTTAAACGACAAGCTCTTCATTCCAGGGATCATTATTGTAAACCTCTTCTTGACTGTTTCCAAGGCCAGCATGACTTTCCTTAGATATGAAGTCCAAAACTCCTCACAATACTTCAAACGGGGTCTTACCAGAGCGTTATACAGCCTTAGAAGTACATCCCTGCTCTTGTACTTTAGTCGTCTCAACATGAATGCTAACATTGCATGTGTCTTCCTAACTGTCTACTGAACCGGCACATTAACCTTAAGAGAATCTTGAACAACGAGTCTTAAGTCTTGTTGTGTTTCTGATTTCCTAATTTAGAAAATCATCTCAGTCTCCATTCCTCCTTCCAAAGTGCATAACCTCACTTTTCCACATTGTATTCTATCTGCCACTTCTTTGCCCGCTCTCCTAACCTGTCCAAGTCCTTTTGCCCTCTACATATCTTTGCATCACCTGCAAACTTAGCGACAGTGCCTTCAGTTCCTTCCTCCAAATTGTTAATGTGAAAAGTTGCAGTCCCAGCATTGTCCCAAGGCACATCACTAGTCACCAGCTGCTATTCTGAAAAATGACCATGCCAGAGTCTTACTCTTAACATCATGGGCACTTAATTTATTATTTGTCAAAGGCCTTCTGGAAATCTAAATAAATCATGTTCAGTGGTTCCCTTTTATCTAACTTCCTTATTACCTCCTCAAAGAGCTATAATAGATTTGTCAGACATGACCTCCCTTGATGAAGCTGTGCTGACTCAGTCCTACTTTATCGTGCATTTCCAAGCAGTCGGGATTCCATGTTTAATAATGAACTCTAAAATCTCACCAAACTCAGGCTGACCAGCCTATAATTTCCCATCTGCTTCCCTCCCTTCTTAAACAGAGGTGTTACATTAGCTACTCTCTAGTCCTCTGTTACCCTCCCTGCCTCCAGTAATTCCTGAAAGATCACCATCCATGCCACCACAATCTTCTCAGCGACTTCTCTTAGAATCCTAGGGTATAGTCCATCCAGTCTAAGTGATTTATCCACCTTCAGACCCTTCAGTTTCCCCGCAACCTTCTCCTTAGTGATGTCCGCTACATTCACCTGTGCCCTCCCGAATCTCCTGGAGCTCTGGCATCCCACTGGTGTCTTCCACTGATGCAAAGTAACTATTCAGTTCTTCTGCCATTGCTTTGTTTCCATTATTATTTCTCCAACTTTATTTTCCTATGGTCCAATGGCTACTCTTCGTATTTTCTTTTATGTTACTAACTAGCTTACACACATTTTATCTTCTCCCTCTTTATTGCTTTTTTAGTTGTCCTCTGCTCACTTTTAAAGGCTTCCCAATCCTCTGGCTTCCCACTTTGTTTGCTTTTTCTTTTATGCTGTCCTTGACTTCACTCATCAGCTATAGATGCCTCAGCTTCCCCTTAGCATTTTTTCCTTCCTCCTCAGAATGAATTTTTGTTGTGCCTCCCAAATAACTCTCAAACTGCTGCCATTGCTATTCCACTGTCTTCCCTCTAGGTTCCCTTTCCAATCAAGATTGACAGAAGTGGAGTAGGAGTTCCATGGAGAATCACTTCACCATCTGAGTGTCCCAGGCAGTCACTTGTACATGATATTGTGCAAATATCTGAGAATTTTATTTTTAAAGTGCTGTGAGCCAATATAAGTGACAATTTGAGATTAATTCCACGCTTTTCTCTGCACTCCATGTCACTTCAAATGATCGAACTAGAGCCTTTTCTCCCACTGAATTTTGTTCACCAGAGCTTGAAAAATCATTTCAGCTAATTTAATTGCTGAATTCCACCATAAAACAGAATCTAAGTAATAAGTGAACAGGTACAACTTGAGTTATAGACACTTTACCCTGCTTCCATTCAGGTTAATGACTAGGTCATACCCAAAGGATCAGGTTTACCCAGGCAGTGGAAATAATTGGTCAGCATGAACTACTTCCAGAGTAATTATTGTTAACACTGCACCTCACTAATCAGATATCATGATACAAATTAGAAAGCGTGATGGAAGTGAATCTTAACTCACTGGCATAATGTTTACCATAACTTGTCTTAGCTTATTCTCAAGTTGCAATTCATACTAGAAGTACAAATATGTGGTTAGGCTGCAACAAAAATTGCAACACACACTGCAACACACTTGACTTGCACTGACTTATACATTTTGATGTTCTACAAAAACAGTTAAATAGAGCAAGAGGAAACATTCATAAAACCAAAATTCTGTTCTACATTAAAGCCTGGTGATTTTGTAAATTGCCAGTTTGTAGAATAACATCCTAGCACACTAATCACATTAAGCTCCAAACCAAAAAACAAAAAGAGGATGTAATATAAAACACGCATGCATTCACTTTCTCCAAAAGCAGAAAACATTCTCAGGGTTGTGAAAAGGGGGCAAGTTATCTGGAGTACCAGAAGAAATCAGGCAGATGCCATGAGACCACAAAGCTCTAACTCTCACTGCACCTTCGTTCCCGCCCATTACAAACAAATCTTAAAGCGGTCTGACCAACAGGACACGAAACAGTTCTAGGTGTCAGCAGCTCTTCAGCATTGTGTAGAATTAGTTCAAGTTGATTGGTAAATCAAAACTGAGTTCAGGAACAAGTATAAGCCCAGAACTTTCCTCACTGAATGCCCCTCAAGAGTATTTTCTGCATTAAGATCAAGACCAGCTACCTGGTTGAGATTCTTCCCAATAGCACATTTGTAATTTTCAGAAACTCCACTAAAATCACCAGAAATTAGAGTGAACAGAATTAAAATATATTCTATTACAGAATTATAATAAATATGAACAAAATGGCACATTTATAGGAAAAATGGTCTGTTTCTGTGCCATAACGTCATTTTATTGTATATGTTGCTGTTCTAGCCAAAATTTGCCAACTGAATCAGTAAACTGAAGTACACACAGCATCGCTAGTGGTGGTAACAGAAGCAGATTCGATCAATTCACAAGTACTTCGGACAAATACAATTTAAATTTAGTAATGGTATTGAACAATACGATCCCAAACGGTTGCCATTTGAAGCTCTTTTATGATGAATATTCAAAAAGGGCAGAGTTTACATTATGAAGTAATTTTAAGGAAAACAGTAGCGACTGCAAACAATGAAATGCTGAAAAGTAGACCAGCACTGCAAAACACCGAAGGCAGGCACTTAAACAACTTCTTTGGGAATGGAAGGAAAAGTTTAACATTTACAATTTATCCTAGTAAACAAACTCACTGTTAGAGAAATTATGGTCAAAGTTGGAATGCTGAAAAACCCTGAGCACATGAAAAATTGTGAAGCCAGAGAGTAGTAATGGAGGATTGCTTCTCTGAGCAGAGGCCTGTGAATAGTGGTGTGCTACAGGGATCAGTACTGAGTCCACTGCTGTTTGTCATCTCTATCGATGATCTGGATGATAATGTGGTAAATTGGATCAGCAAATTTGCTGATGAAACAAAAATTGCAAGTTAGTGGACAGCGAGAAAGGTCTTCAAAGCTTGCAGAGGGATTTGGGCCAGTTAGAAAAATGGGCTAAAAAAAAAAAGGGCAGATGGAGTTTAATGCAGACACGTGTACTGCACTTTGGAAGGACAATCCAAGGTAGAGCATACAAGGTAAATGGTGGAATACTGAAGAGTGTAGTTGAACAGAGGGATCTGGGATTACAGGTACATAATTCCCTAAAAGTGATGCCGCAGGTAGATAGGATCATAGAGCGTTTTTGGAACACTGGCCTTTATAAATCAAAGTATTGAGTATAAGAGTTGGAATGTTATGATGAGATTGTATAAGACATTGGTGAGGCCGAATTTAGAGTATTGTGTGCAGTTTTGGTCACCTAATTACAGGAAGGATATTAATAAGGTTGAAAGAGTACAGAGAAGGTTCACAAGGATGTTGGTGGGACTTCAGAAACTGAGTTACACAGAAAGGTTGAATAGGTTAGGACTTTATTCCCTGGAGCGAAGAAGAATGAGGGGAGATTTGATAGAGTGTATACAATTAGGATGGGTATAGAGTGTGTGAATGCAAGCAGGCTTTTTCCACTGAGGCTAGGGGAGAGACAAAAAACAGAGGACATGGTTAAGGGTGAGGGAAGAAAAGTTTAAAGGGAATATTGTGTGGGGTGGGGGAGCTGCTTCACAGAGTGGTGGGAGTGTGGAACGAGCTGCCAGATGATGTGGTGAATGCGGGCTCACTTTTAACATTTAAGAAAAACTTGGACAGGTACATGGATGAGAGGGGTGTGGAGGGATACGGTCCAGGTGCAGACCAGTGGAACTAGGCAGAAAAATGGTTCGGCACAGCCAAGATGGGCCAAAAGGCCTGTTTCTGTGCTGTAACGTTCTATCTGGAAGTTATATTTCACTCTGTTGGGGAGGCGGTGATATAGTGGTATTGTCACTATAAATCATTAATGTAATCATTTATGGGCCAAATGCAGGCAATCGAGAATAGCTTAGGGATCTAAAAAGGGCAGCATGGACAAGTTGGCCGAAGGACCTGTTTCCGCGCTGTAAACCTCTGACTCTAGATGAGTAATCCAGAGACTCAGAGTCATGCTCCAGGTACCTGAGTTCAAATCCCATTACCGCAGATGGTGAAATCTGAATTCAATAAAAATCTGGAATGAGCAGTCAGATGATGACCATGAACCACTGTTGATTATCATCATTAAAACCCATCTCATTCACTAATGCCCTTTAGGGAAGGAAGTCTGCTGTCCCTACCTGATCTAGGCTATATGTGGCTGCAGATGCATAGCGTGTAGAACTAGTTAAGTGAAAACTATATTAGAGAACTATGCAAAATAGTATACAGTGAAAAGTATTGTTTCTTGCAAGCTATACAAAGCGTACTGTACATCGAAAGGAGAGTGCAGAATGTAATATTATAGTCATATAGTCACAGGATGCAGAGAATGATCAACTTCATGGGCAGTAGGTACATTCAAAAGTCTGATGGCGCAGGAAAGAAGCTATTCTTGAGTTGGTTGGTACATGATCTCAGACTTCTGTACCTTTTTGGATTTAGCAGCAAATAGTAGAGAATAGTATCACAAAAGATTTCCAAAATGATACAAACAATTTTCTGATCAGCACTGTACAAGATCTGGTCTCAATTCCTTGTACTTCATCTAATCACAGAGCTCTGTAAGCAGTATGGGTGAAATGGCAAAGCTGGACATCATTTGCAACATCACCGAAAGATTCACCAAGCTGGAGATGTCAGTCATGGATAGTGTGGGAAAAGGAAAAAGCATTTGACAAGTGAAGCAGGAATATTTCATCATAACTAATGTTCCCTTTAAGATACATACATGCGCAACAACCCAGAAGGTACCATGCAGGCCATTCACCCACTGAAAACATATGTATTTCAGCAGGGCAAAAAAATTTCAAGCATTGGTTGGAACAAGTCAGTCACAAAGGAAAATTCCAGCTGGACCCAGAGATTCATCTTATGACTGGAGGCACAGTAAAAACTCTCACAACATCAGGTTAAATTCCAACAGGTTTGTTTGGTAGCATGAGCTTTCAGAGCTGCTCCTTCATCAAGTGACTAGAAGATCCAGTTTTACTCTGTGCCACTGTCCTTTGTCTAACTTGGGAACACTGACAATGGTTACCCAAAAACCATCACCAACACCTTGGATTTTATGATTTCAACTTCATAAAAAGTTTATTTATAAAAAGAAAAAAAGTACCAAAACTGCTCCCAATTTTCAATCCAGGCAGATAGGACAAATCCTATTCCAAATCATGTAGTCCACATTGATAACATGCATTTTGCTGCAATTTTACAAAATTCACATTCCTCTAACCCACCCTCCACCTCAAAAATCACAGCAGAAAAATTCCAAGTCAGGCGCTGGGAATACTGCAAATGGTTTACATCTGACTCCCCAAAGCTGTCCACCATTTACAAAGCACAAGTCAGAAATGTGATGGAATACTCACCATTTACCTGGATGGATGCAGCTCCAACAACACATGCTTGATAGTATCCAAGACAAAGCAGTCTGCTTGACTGGCCCCACATCCATAAACATCCACTCCCTCCACCACTGAGGCTCAGTAGCAGCAGTGTGTACTACCTACAAGATGCACTGCAGCAATTCACCAAAGATCCTTAGACAACACCTTCCAACCCCGCAACTGATTCCATTTGAAGCACCCCTCTTCTAAGCGCCCCTCCAAATCACACACTATCCTGACTTGAAAGTACATTGCCGTTCCTTCAGTTACTGGGTCAAAATCCTGGAATTCCATCCCTAATGGCACTGGGTCAACCCACAGTATGTGGACTATAGCAATCCAAAAAGACACACCACATTCTCAAGGGCAACTCGGGATGGGCAATAAAAATTGGTCTGCCAGCGTGGCCCATGTCCCATAAATTAAGAAAAGGGTGACTATCGCCATAAAGGAAACAGAAGATAAATTATGACATATATCGAATATGAGTGCACATCAAGCCGCTGGAGGAAAATTGAGTCACGTACATTGAACATTACAGCGCAGAACAGGCCCTTCGATGTTGCGCCGACCAATTAGGAGAAAGCAATGACCCTCTAACCTAAACCATTCCCCTTTCATCCATAAACTTATCTACTAACCTCTTAAACACCACCAAACTTGGCACATCTACAACTGACGCAGGCAAGGCATTCCATACCCTTACCACCCTCTGGGTAAAGAACCTACCTCTGACATCTGTCCTAAAACCACCACCCCTTATTTTAAAGCTATGTCCCCTCGTGCTAGCTTTCTCCATCCTAGGAAAAAGGCTATCACTGTCCACCCTATCTAAACCTCTAATCATCTTATATGTTTCAATAATGTCTCCTCTTAGCCGCCTTCTTTCCAACGAAAACAACCTCAAATCCCTCAGCCTCTCTTCATAAGACCTGCCCTCCATACCAGGCAACATCCTCGTAAACCTCCTCTGTACCCTCTTCAATGCCTCCACATCTTTCTTATAATGCGGGGACCAGAACTGCACACAATACTCCAAGTGCAGCCACACTAGAGTTTTGTACGGTTGCAACATGACGTTGCGGCTCCGAAATTCAATCCCCCTACCAATAAAAGCTAAGACTCCGTATGCATTCTTAACAACCTTATCAACTTGATTGCCAACTTTCAGGGATCTATGCACACATACACCAAGATCCCTCTGTTCATCAACACTATTAAGAGTCCTACCTTTAGCCCTATACTCTACACATTTGTTAAAGGAACAAAGGGTACAGAGGAGGTTTACCAGGATGTTGCCTGGTATGGAGGGCAGGTCCTATGAAGAGAGGTTGAAGGATTTGAGGCTGTTTTCGTTAGAAAGGAGGCGGCTAAGGGGGGATCTTATTGAAACATAAGATAATTAGAGGTTTGGATAGGGTGGACAGTGATAGCCTTTTTCCTAGGATGGAAAAAGCTAGCACGAGGGGACACAACTTTAAATTAAGGGGTATGAGTTATAGGACGGATATCATAGGTAGGTTCTTTACTCAAAGAGTGATTAGGGAGTGGAATGCCCTGCCTGCAGCTGTTGTAGATGCGCCAAGTTTGGTGGCGTTTAAGAGGTTATTTGATAAGTATATGGATGAGAAGGGAATGGTTTAGTTAGGAGGGGCATTGCTTTTTATTTTGGTCGGCACAACATCGAGGGCCGAAGGGCCTGTTCTGTGCTGTATTGTTCTATGTCTATGTCTAAATTTCCTTTTGGTAAAAGGAAGTTACCAGAAGTGCAGACATTTTTTCATCAGCATCACCTTATAATTAGCCACCAAGATTGCAAAGTTTCATAACTCCTATAAGCTTACCCATAGCTATCACCTTTGATTTACTAACACTGCTCCTAAGTGTCTTAGTGCTCTAAGTAGACGTGTTGGTGGGCCTTCTTAACTATAGCATCAGCATGAAGGGACGAGGACAGATTGTTGATCAGTACACCAAGGAACCTGAAGCTTCTGATCACTTCCACTTCATTTGCTGATATAGATAGGCATGTTGTAGAGCAGAAGGATCTCGGGGTCCGGGTCCATAGGACTCTTAAATGGGCCTCCCAGATGGAGGAAGTGGTCAAGAAGGCGTATGGTGTATTGGCCTTCATTAATTGAGGAATAGGGTTTAGGAGTCAGGAGGTAATGATGCAGCTCTATAAGACTCTTGTCAGACCCCAGTTGGAATATTGTGCGCAGTTCTGGTCGCCTCATTATAGGATGTAGAGGCTATTGAGAGAGTGCAGAGGAGATTTACAAGGATGCTGCAAGATTGGGAGACAGGCCTAATGAAGATAGGTTGAGGGAGCTGGGACTCTTCTCACTGGAGAGACGAAGGCTGAGAGGCAACCTGATAGAGGTTTATAAAATGTTGAGGGGAATAATAGGGTGGACTCTCAGAGACTATTTCCCCGAGCTGAAATGGTCACTATGAGAGGACACAGATTTAAGGTGCAGGGAAGCAAATACAGAGGAGATGTTAGGGGTAAGTTTTTCACTCAGAGGGTAGTGAGTGAATGGAATTGGCTGCCTTCGGAGGTTGTTGAGGCAAACTCACTGGGGTCTTTTAAGAGACTTCTGGATGAGTATACGGAAACGAATAGGATAGGGGGTTATAGATAGGTCTGTGGATTGGTAGATGTGATCGGCGCAACTCGTGGGCCGAAGGGCCTGTTTGTGCTGTATTGTTCTATGTCCTCCACTACACTCCCCGAAGTTGATGACTATCTTCTCTGTTTTGTTGACACTGAGGGAGAGATTGTCATCACACTCATTCACTAGGTTCTCTTGCTCTTTCCTGTACTCCATCTCATTATTAGAAATCCAACCCACTACAGTGGTATCATCAGCAAACTTGAAAATGGATTTGATGGGGAATTTGACCACATAGTCATAGATGTATAGTAGGAGGCTGAGGACAATTGTGGAGGTGTTGTTGCTATCCTTACTGATTGCAATCTGTGGGTTAGGAAGTCTAGAATTCACAGAGGAAGGAGCTGAGCACAAGGCTACACAGTTTGAAGATGGGTTTTGTAGGAATAATGGTGTTGACGGCTGAGCTGTCAATAAATAGGTATCTGACACAAGTGTCTTTGTTATCCAGGTGTTTCAGGGTTGAATGTAGCAGATTAGTAAATCAGATGGGATTTTCAGACAAGCGACAACAGTTTCGTGATTATCAATAGGTTCTTAATTCCAGATTTTGTTTCTCCATTCGATTCAAATTCCACGATCTGCCATGGAGGGATTTGAACCCAGTCTCCAGAACATTAGTTGAGTTTCTGGATTAATAGTTTAGTGATAATACCACTAGGCCATTATCTTCCCAAGAAGAGACATTTTCAGCTCAACATTCTCTTGGCATTCTCTCAAACGTTCAAGCACTAGCCAAAGAAAGTTTAAATTTTAATTTCAAACAAGAGCAAATGCAGAGTGGGGCTGAGGCAAAAACCAATACATGAGTAGGGGTTGATCGCATTTGAATACCAACTGGAAACCAAAAGCATGTGCATCAATTTTTGCCATTATAAAGTACAACTGCTCTTTGGGGTTTTGTTTTTAATTTACAGATGGTCCTTTCATAGAACATAGAACAATACAGCACAGAACAGGCCCTTCGGCCTTCGATGTTGTGCCGACCAAAATAAAAAGCAATGCCCCTCCAAACTAAACCATTCCCTTCTCTTCCATATACTTATCAACTAACCTCTTAAACGCCACCAAACTTGGCGCATCTACAACAGCTGCAGGCAGGGCATTCCACTCCCTAACCACTCTTTGAGTAAAGAACCTACCTCTGATATCCGTCCTATAACTCATACCCCTTAATTTAAAGCTGTGTCCCCTCGTGGATTAATAGTTTAGTGATAATACCACTAGGCCATTATCTTCCCAAGAAGAGACATTTTCAGCTCAACATTCTCTTGGCATTCTCTCAAACGTTCAAGCACTAGCCAAAGAAAGTTTAAATTTTAATTTCAAACAAGAGCAAATGCAGAGTGGGGTTCAAATGCAGAGTTCCTGAAAGATATGGGGCAATTTGAAATGTCATAAGTCAGAACCTATTTTCCCACTAGAACAACTGAAAAAATGGGGGATTGGTTCCTGAACTAAGGCTAAAAATCACTCATGGGGTACCCAGTATTGTTAAATGCTCTTAACTCTTGCTATGTCAAGTCATTGTGGCAACTGCTGGTGTCTGCACGTATTAGTCAAAGTTACTTGGTTAGTGAAGGGGGATATAATAAAGACATTAATCACATTTTAAGTTTGAATGCCTGAGAATCTGAGTACTTAATAAATATGTGTATAACTACCTTAAAATCATAATAATGGTGTCAAGAGAAACTTAAACAGCATAAAACACTACAATTCGACCTGCTCAATCATACAAATGGGCAGCGCAGAATGTCAATGTGCACTTATGAATATGCTGGAATGGCATCGTAATATTGACATTGTCATGCCAAAATGGAGACGCAATTTATAAATGTTGCAAGTGTCCTTCATTGTAACTTGAACGCTAAAGTCAAGGATTGCCTGCGTCTTAAAAGTACCGTAGCATGAACCATGAGAAAATGGTAAAATTAAATGCTCAGCAGAGAATCCGTTACCTCCAAACTCTGGGTAAGATTTATTCCATCGATTAATTGAACCAGGTAGATTCAGAGCACAAATTAGAATCAAAATGTATTTTACAGCATTCAGTCAAGATAAACAGAAACACATTTTGCTCCAATTCAATTAGCACCATATTGTCCAATCTTTGGAGATAATCAGATGCAAAACATCAATTCTAATTCTCGCTGAAATAGCCTTTTGTAAAAATATAGAAAAAGGTTAATTCCAAAAACAAAGCAGCAATGCATTTCCAATTGGCTACAGAATCTGTTTACTTTATTCAAGAGTTTATCCAGACTAGTGGTGGGAATCCTCAAACCCAGAGGCCACATACAGTCCATCCAAGTTGCAAGTGCAACCCACAAGATGTTTTGTTGACAGATGCACATCCAGAATTGCCACATTTCTATGATTTCCATAGCAGTATAACTGGAGACATGTGCAAGTAAAGTTAACTGCTCACACTGACTGCAAGAGCTGTGCATTCACTGTGTCCAAAGTAGAAATATTTGTTTTATTTTTACCATTTGAAGTTTCGAAGAATGGAGGGAAGAACTCACTGAAACTTACAAACTGATGGGAGTTCAGTAGGTAGACACTGTTGCTTCCTTTGGTTGGGGAATTAAACAGATGAGGGGCTTATCATATCAAAGCCACATAGTGGCAATAGTGATTAGCACTCATGCTGCACAGCAGGGACCTGGGTTCAATTCTGCCCTTGGGTGACCATGTGGAGTTTGCACATTCTCTCCGTGTCTGCATGCATTTTCTCTGGGTGCTCTGGCTCATAGAAACATCGAAGACGAAGGCCATATGGCCCTTCAAACTTGCTCCATCATTCATCATGATCACAGCTGATCATCCAACTCAATAGCCTAATGCTACTTTCTCCCCTTAATCTTTGATTCCATTCACCCCAAGTGCTGTATCCAGCCACCTCTTGAATGCATTCAGTGTTTTGCATCAACTACTTCCTGTGGTAATGAATTCCACAGGCTTACCACACTGGGTGAAGAAATGTCTCCTCGCCTTTGTCCTTAATGGTCTACCCTGAATCTTCAGATTGTGACCCCTGGTTCTGGACTCCCCAGCCAAAAGGAACATCCTCCCTGCATCTACCTTGCCTAGTCCTGTTAGGATTTTATAACTCAGATTCCCCCCTCCTCCATTCGTCTGAACTCCAGTGAAAACAATCCTAACCTAATCAATCTCTCCTCGTACATCAGTCCCACCAGAATCAGCTTGGTAAACCTTTGCTGCACTCTCGAGCAACAGCATCCTTCCTCAGAAAAGGAGGAGACCAAAATGACACAACATTCTAGGTTTGACCATACCAAGACTCTGTATAATTGCAATACATTCCTACTCCTGTATTCAAAACCTCTCGCAATGAAGGCCAACATGCCATTTGCTTCTTTACTGCCAGCTGCACCTGCATGCTTAGCTTTGGCAACTGGTGCACAAAGACACTCGTCCCACTGCACACCTCCCCTCTCCCAACTTACAGCTAGGTAGTAATCTGTTTTCTTATTTTGTGAGGTCATTCACTTTGGAAGCATTTATCCAAATTATACAGCATGTACTAATGGTTTGGCCACTCACCCAACTTGTCCAGATCATTCTGCAGGATCTGTGCATCCTCGTCACAATTCACTCTCCCACCCAACTTGGTATCATCTGCAAACTTTGAAATGTTACATTTTGTTCCCTTATTCAAATCATTAATATATATTGCGAATAGCTGCAGTCCCAGCACAAATCCTGTGGCACTCTACTAGTTGGCAGGCAGTAACTTGAAAAGGGCCCATTAATTCCTACTTTTTGTTTCCTCTCTGCCAACCAGTTTTCTATCCATCTCAATACACTTTCCTCACAATCCCATGCACTTTAATCTTGCATGATAATCCCTTGTGCAGGATTTGTCAAACACTGAAAGTCCTAAGAGATCACATCGACTGGATCCCCCTTGTCAACTCTACTGGTTACATCTTTAAAGAATTCCAGAATTGTTAAGCATGATTTGCCCTTCATAAAGCCATGCTGATTCTGTCTGATCCTGCCACTGCTTTCTAAATGTTCTGCTATAAAGTCCTAGATAGTGGATTTGAGAATTTTCCTTACTACCACTGTTAAGCTTACTAGTTATAATTCCCTGTTTTCTCTACCTCTCTTTTTGAATATTGGAGTGACATTTGCTATCCTCCAATCTGCAGGGACTATTTAAGAGTTTATGTAATCCTGGAAGATGACCACCAACACATACGCTACTTCCTCCAGTACTCTGGGATATAGATTATCAGGCCCTAGAGATTTATCCGCCTCTAATCTCATCAATTTTACCAGCACCACTTCTCTAATATTGATCTCCCTCAGTTCCTTCTTCTCACTAAATCTTGCATTCCCCAACATTTCTGGTATTGGATTTGTGTTCTCTTTTATGAGGACAGAACCAATGTATTCAGTTGTTCGGCCATTTCTTTGCCTCCTATTATCTATCCCCCCGTTTGTCTGTAGGGAACCTACATTTGTCTTCGTGTATCCACAGGAACTCTTAGTGTCAGTCTTTATGTTCCCTGCAAGCTTACTTCCAAACTGTATTTTTACCCTTCTTAATCAATCCGCTCGTATTCCTTTGCTGAATTTAAACTGCTCTCAATCCTCAGACCTATTATTTTTCTTGGCCAATCTCTATGCTTCTTCCTTAGATCAGATACTCTAATTTCCTTTGTGAACCATAGATTTGTTTTTGTGCCAGACGAGGATAGAACATAGAACATTACAGCGCAGAACAGGCCCTTCAGCCTTCGATGTTGTGCCGACCAATTAGGAAAAAGCAATGACCCTCCAAACTAAACCATTCCCTTTTCGTCCATAAACTTATCTACTAATCTCTTAAACGCCCTCAAACTTGGCGCATCTACAACTGCCGCAGGCAGGGCATTCCATACCCTTACCACCCTCTGGGTAAAGAACCTACCTCTGATATCCGTCCTATAACTATCACCCCCTAATTTAAAGCTATGTCCCCTCGTACTAGCTTTCTCCATCCTAGGAAAAAGGCTATCACTGTCCACCCTATCTAAACCTCTAATCATCTTATATGCTTCAATAAGGTCTCCTCTTAGCCGCCTCCTTTCTAACGAAAACAACCTCAAATCCTTCAACCTCTCTTCATAGGACCTGCCCTCCATACCAGGCAACATCCTGGCAAACCTCCTCTGTACCCTCTCCAATGCCTCCACATCTTTCTTATAATGTGGGGACCAGAACTGCACACAATACTCCAAGTGCGGCCACACTAGAATTTTGTACAGTTGCAGCATGACGTTGCAGCTCTGAAATTCAATCCCCCTACAATAAAAGCTAAGACTCCGTATGCCTTCTTAACAACCTTATCGACTTGATTGCCACCTTTCAGGGATCTATGCACACATACACCAAGATCCCTCTGTTCATCAACACTATTAAGAGTCCTACCATTAGCCCTATACTCTACACATTTGTTATTCCTGCCAAAGTGAATTACCTCACACTTTTCCACATTAAACTCCATTTGCCACCTCTCGCCCAGCTCTGCAACTTGTCCAAGTCTCTCTGCAAACTATAACACCCCTCTTCACTATCTACCACTCCTCCGACTTTGGTGTCATCCGCAAATTTACTAATCCATCCTTCAATAACCTCATCCAGATCATTTATAAAAATTACAAACAGCAGGGGCCCCAAAACAGACCCCTGAGGTACACCACTTGTCACCGAACTCCACGATGAATATCTCCCATCAACCACCACCCTCTGTCTTCTATCTGCCAGCCAATTCCTAATCCAATTAGCTAAATCACCCTCTATTCCGCACATCTGCATTTTCTGTAGAAGTCTTCCATGGGCCACCTTATCAAACGCCTTACTAAAGTCCATTTATACCACATCAACCGCCTTACCCCCATCCACCTCCTTAGTCACTTTTTCAAAAAACTCAATGAGGTTAGTAAGGCACGACCTACCTTCACAAAACCATGCTGACTATCTCCAATCAATTCATTACTCTCTAAATAACTATAAATCCTATCCCTAATTATTCTCTCCAACACTTTGCCCACCACCGAAGTAAGACTCACTGGCCTATAATTCCCTGGAAGGTCTCTCTTCCCCTTCTTGAACAATGGGACCACATTCGCTATCCTCCAGTCTTCCGGCACTATACCCATAACCAACGACGACCTGAAGATCAGAGCCAGAGGCTCTGCAATCGCCTCTCTCACCTCCCAGAGAATCCTAGGGTAAATCCCGTCCGGCCCAGGGGACTTATCTAACTTCAACCCCTCAAGAATATCTAGCACATCCTCCTTATCTACTTCAATACTTTCCAGTTTTCAACCCTGTATCCCCGTGTTCTCCACAACTACATTTACATCTCCCTGCGTGAATACCAAAGAGAAATATTTGTTCAGTGCCTCTCCAATCTCTTCAGGCTCCACGCACAACTTCCCACTGCTGTCTATGACTGGCCCTAATCTTGCCCTAACCAATCTTCTATTCTTAACATATCTAAAGAAAGCTTTAGAATTCTCCTTGATCCCTTCAGCCAAAGTCTTCTCATGTCCCCTTTTAGCTCTCTTCAACTCACTCTTTAGCTCCCTCCTGGCTAATCTATAGCTATCCATTGCACTAACTGAGCCTTCAAGCCTCATCCTGACGTAAGCCTCCTTTTTCTTCTTAACCAGCAAATCAACTTTTTTCGTACACCAAGGCTCTCTTACTCGACCATTTCCTCCCTGCCTGACAGGGACAGACTTATCAAGGACTCGCAGCAGCTGCTCCTTGAATAAGCACCACATTCCAGATGTTCCCAGTCCCTCTAGTTTCCTAGTCCAATCTATGCACCCTAATTCTCTCCTGATGGCCTCATAATTACCATTCCCCCAGCTATAACTACTGCCCCCAGCTTCATGCCTATCCCTATCCATCACTAAGGTGAACGTAACTGAATTGTGGTCACTATCACCAAAATGTTCACCAACCTCCAAGCCTAACACCTGGTCTGGCTCATTGCCCAGCACCAAATCCAATGTAGCCTCACCTCTAGTTGGCCTATCTACATCCTGAGTCAAAAAACCCTCCTGCACACTTTGTACGAAAACTGACCCCTCTAACGAGCTAGAGCTATAGCTATTCCAATCAATATTAGTGAAGTTAAAGTCCCCCATAACAATTACCCTATTACTTTCACTCCTGTCCAGGATCGACCTTGCAATCCTTTCCTCTACCTCTCTAGAACTTTTAGGAGGTCTATAAAAGACTCCCAACAGGGTGACCTCTCCTCTCCTTTTTCTAATCTCAGCCCATACTACCTCAACAGACAAGTCCTCATCAAACTTCCTTTCTGTCACTGTGATACAGTCTTTGACTAATAATGCCACTCCTCCCCCCCCCCCTTCTACCTCCTTCTCTACTCCGACTGAAATAATCAGTCGGAGGATAATCAGTTGCTGCAGTTTTTTGAGTGATTGCCATTTGCTCCCATAATCTAAAGATGCGTTGGTTAGGTGGATCAGCAATAATAAATGCATAGGGATACAATGATAGGGATACTCTTTTGGTGAGTTGATACAGACTCAAGGGCCAAACGACCAAATCACTGTAGGGGTTCTATGGTTTATTCTGTGGTTAATTATTTAACACTGAGATGAGGAGAAATTGCTCCCAAAGGACTAAGTGTCTTTGGAATTCACCAGTTAATGATCCATGTTGAATACATTAAGACTGGGATAGGCAGATTTTTGATGTCATAGTCAGTCAGCACAGAAAAGACTCTTTAGTCCATCAAGTCTGCATTAACAATTATTACAGATAATGGCACATTAATCCTGTCTTCTTGCACTTGTTCCACATCTTCGAATGTTACTATATTTCAGGTGCTCATCCAAATACTTAAAGATTGTAAGGTTTCTAGCTTCCACTACTGCCTCAGGCAGTGCATTCTAGATTCCCACACCCAAGTGTAAATGTTTTTTCTCAAATCCTCGAATCTAAAGTTTATTTATTAGTCACAAGTAAAGCTTTCATTAACAATGCAATGAAGTTACTGTGAAATTCCCCTCATTACCACACTCCAGCACTGGTTCCAGTCAATGAACCTAACCAGCAGATCTTTCAGATTGTTGGAAGAAATCGAAGCACCGAAATCTGTCTCCGTACTGACAGCAACCCAAGCTAGGAATTGAACCTGGGTCCTGGGCACTGTAAGGCAGCAGTGCTAACCACTGTGCCACCTGTTCCTTGTTCTAAAACTATCCTTCCTATAGCGGTATTCCAGTTGTGGCCTAACTAGCACTCTGTACAGCTCCAACATCATCTCCTTGCTCTTACACTGTGGCAGAACTGATTAAAGCAAGTGTCCCATATGCCCACTTCGCTATGCTATTCATGTGTTCTGCTACCTTCAGGGATTTGTGAATAATTATCCCCAGATCCTCTGTTCGTCAGAGCTACCCGACATACTACGGAAGAAATAACTATAATGGAGTTAAATACTCCCTCATATCGTTACTTCTTCTAAAGTGTTCACCCTATTGCATTCACCAGGGTTAAATACCATCTGCCAATCCATCTGTGGTTCCTGTAACATCCAGCCATTCTCTTGGCTGTTAACTACCCTACTAATCTTGGCATCATACAAAGAACAAAAAAGTGTAGCAAAGGAATAGACCCTTCAGCCTTGCAAGCCCATGTTGATCATGATGCCCTAGCTAAACTAAAAAAAATCCTTCTGCCCTTACTGTATGTATATTCCTCTATTCCCTCCCTATTTACATACCCATCCAGGTGCCTCTTAAGTATTGCTAATACCTAAGGAAAGATGTGCTGACCTTGGAAAGGTCTTGAGGAAGTTCACAAGAATGATCACTGGAACAAAGAACTTGTCACATGAGGAGCAGTTGAGGACTCTGGGTCTGCACTTGGAGTTCAGAAGGATTGGTATTGGTGTTGGCGGCGGCCTTATTGAAACTTAAAGGTAATCCAAGGCCTGGATACAGTGTATCTGGAGAGGATGTTTCCACTAGTAGGTAAAAAACAGAACCAGAGGGCAAAACTTCAGACGAAAGGGATGATCTTCTAAAACAGAAATGAGGAGGAATTTCTTCAGCCAGGAAGAGGTGAATCTGTGGAGCTCTTTGCTGCAGAAGGCTATGGAGGCCAGGTCATTGAGTGTCTTTAAGACAGAGATAAACAGGTTCTTGATTGATAAGGGGATCAGGAGAAAAGAAAATCAGCCATGATTGAATGGTGGAACAGACTCGAGGGCTGAGCAGTCTAATTCTGCTCCTATGTCTCATGGTCCAATGTGTCTGCTTCCACCAGTTCCTTTGGCAGCACATTCCAGGCATCCACCACACTGCGTGGAAAAACTTCCCTGCACATCTCCCTTAAAAACTTTCCCCCTCTCACCTATGCCCTCTTATAATTGTCACTTCCATCCTGTGAAAAAAGCTCTATCCACGCCTCTCAATTTTGTAGATTTCTATGAGGTCTCCCCTCAGCCTCTGTCTTTACAGTGAAAACAATCCTAGTTTATTCAACCTCTCCTCATAGCTAATGCCTTAGAGACCAAGCAACATTCTGATGAGCCTTCTTTGCATTCTCTTCAAAGCTTCAACGTTCTTCTGGTAATGTGGTGACCAGAGCTACACACAATGCTCCAAATGTGGTCTAATCAAGGTTTTATATAATTGCAATATGATGTGCTAACTCTTGTACTCAATGCCCCAGCTGAAGAAGGCAAGCATATCATATGCCTTTTTTTATCAGTTTGCCTATTTGTATTGCTACATTTCGGGAACTGTAATCTGCACACCCAGATCCCTCTAAGTTAATGTTTATTCCCAAAGGTTCTGCCATTTATAGCACAATTCATATCTAAATTTGATCCTCCAAAATGCGTCACCTCGCACTTCAGAGTAAACTCCACCTGCCATTTCTATGCCAAAGTCCTGTTGTATCTTCTGACAATCCCCAGCACTATCAGCAATTGTGCTTAAAATTCCTTCATGTTTTCATCTGTATCATTTATGTACATAACAAACAATAAGGATCCCAATACTGATCCTTGTGGTATATCTCAGGATACCAGCCTCTAACCACTCGAACTCTGCCACTGCCTTTTACTTCCTATTTTACCAAGCTAGTTTTGGATCCATCTTGCTAAATTTTCATGTATCCCTTAATCTTCTCCATTAAATCGTTCTCCCATGTGGAACGCTGTCAAAAGCTTTGCTAAAACTAAACTTCATGCATTGACACTTGGTCATATTTTTGAAAAATTCTAACAAATTTATTAGGTATGACCACCCTGTGACAAATACTGACCATCCCTAATAACTCATGCCTTTCCCAGTGGGTGTTAATTCTGCCTGTCATAATTGTCTCCAATAGTTTCTCTTACCACTGATAAACTGTCATTTCCTGGTCATCTCTACTACTTGAAAAGTGGAATCACATTAGCCATCCTCCAGTCCTCTGGCATTTCCCTCATGACCAGAGAGGAATTAAAATGTGTCTAATGCCCCATAATTTCTTACCTCCTACACAGTCTGTCTAAGCAATCAAGGAATATGGGGAGAAGACCAGAAAATAGGAGTTAAAGTTCAAGAACATCCTTTATCATGAATGATAGAGCAGGATTGGACATGTGGTCTACTCCAAATTCAGGTCATGGGAAAACTGTACAAAAAATGACTGATCAGTATGTCGAACACTTTGGTATGGAGGATGTTATACTTCAAGATGAACACTGAACTCCATTCTCTTGGGAAACAGCCAAATGGAATTCAACTTCACTATTATCTTCCTTAATATTGAAATCCTTCAAAAATCTGTTCATCGGAACTGTGAAAATTCAAATCACATTCCAGCATTTACATTCCAGATTTCACTAACCTACATGTGAAAGAAAACATCTCCTTTCATTTCTAAATGACCTACCTTTAATTTTCAGGTTGCCTGGATTCCCACACCAGAGAAAATAGCTTTCTATCTGCTCCATTAAATCCTGCTGCTCCATTAAATCCTGCTGATCAATTAAAAGCTAAGTCAAACAAATACTAACGAAATGTCTCAATAATTTAAGCCTTCAAAGTAATTTAAGGCCGTGCTCTACCAACTTCAAATCAAGTATTGCTGAATTCATTAGGGATCAATGCACGTACATGGAGTCAAGAGCACAGAATGTACTCTTGAGAAGCGAACTTTAACATACATCATCTGAGAGTGACTTGGTAGCAACATTAAAAGCCAATCTTGAAGGTCATATCTACCATAGTATGCACTCAGAACAGATCCAGTAGCTCCAATGCAATGAACCATCAACAGAATTGTACTGCACTACTGAGGTGCAATCTTATAGAACACAGAACATCACAGCGCAGAACAGGCCCTTCGGCCCTCGATGCTGCGCCGACCAATTATGAGAAAAAAAAAAGCAATGACCCTCCAAACTAAACCATTCCCTTCTCTTCCATAAACTTATCAACTAACCTCTTAAACGCCACCAAACTTGGCACATCTACAACTGCCGCAGGCAGGGCATTCCACTCCCTAACCACCCCCTGGGTAAAGAACCTACCTCTGATATCCGTCCTATAACTATCACCCCTTAATTTAAAGCTGTGTCCCCTCGTGCTAGCTTTCTCCATCCTAGGAAAAAGGCTATCACTGTCCACCCTATCTAAACTTCTAATCATCTTATATATTTCGATAAGGTCTCCTCTTAGCCGCCTCCTTTCTAATGAAAACAACCTCAAATCCCTCAGCCTCTCCTCATAAGACAACTCCATACCAGGCAACATCCTGGTAAACCTCCTCTGTACCCTCTCCAATGCCTCCACATCTTTCTTATAATGTGGCGACCAGAACTGCACACAATACTCCAAGTGCGGCCACACTAGAGTTTTGTATAGTTGCAACATGACGTTGCGGCTCCGAAATTCAATCCTCCTACCAATAAAAGCTAAGACTCCGTATGCCTTCTTAACAACCTTATCGACTTGACTGCCTACTTTCAGGGATCTATGCACATATACACCAAGATCCTTCTGTTCATCAACACTATTAAGAATCCTACCATTAGCCCTATACTCTACACATTTATTATTCCTGCCTATCTTATGGCCTAGCATGTGCTTTACTTTACAACAGAGATACCAACAGCATACCTAAAAATGGAGTGCCAACCTGGTAAAGCCAGAACATGGAACTATATATGTCTTTGCTGCAAGTTCCACATTCTAAACACTTTCTGGATAAAGAGGTTTCTCCCCCCTGTTCTACATTGGATTTAGTGACCAATTATGCTGAACTTGCAATTAAGAAAGCATGGAAATGCAGGTGGGTTTGATCTCCTGAGAGTTAAAACTGTGAAGTATCACATTTACTGAATGTCTGAATTAGCCATTAGCAGCTGAGCAATACAATAAAGCCCAATTCTTGCACAGTGAGAATAAAGTTGCTCAGGATATTCTGCTGGCAAGTTAAAATCTGGCATGTTTGCAATGATTTCAACAGTTAGTTGGTGATGGCTGCAGGTCTTTTATTTTGACTGGTGAGCTAAAATTGTCTCCACATCTATTTATCTTACGGGATTGTAAACCTTTCCCTGGCAAAAGCAAATGAAGCTGACTGACATCCGATTCTCTAAATTAAAAAAAATCACATTCTCCACTAACTTGGGATCTTATCAAGTATAGTAATTAAATGCCAGGTCATCATACCAGCTTACTGCACTCTGCCAAATAACACATTGAACAAAACCAGATCCACAAACAGAACCCATTCTAAATAGCTCCTGGAAATGACCAGTTTTACCCTCATTTTCTGTTCAGCCCAAAGGCCAAACAGGTACTTTGGCCCAGCAATTTCATGCCAGTGCTCCATGGAGTAATCCAGTCAGTTTCATTTCCTTCTTTAATTCCTCTAGCCTTGCAATGCCTCATTTCCTTTTGAAATCATGTGGAGATGCCGACATTGGACTGGGGTGGACGCAGTAAGAAGTCTCACAATACCAGGTGAAAGTCCAACAGGTTTATATTGTAGCATGAGCTTTCAGAGCACTGCTCCTTCATCTGGTGAGTCACTGTGTCTTTGTCTGGCACTTCTCTGACAAATGCTAGCAGGCTGCTTCAGTAACTGGGGAGCTGTTTGCTCTTGTAAACTGTTTATAAAATCCAGGATTCAGTATTCCAATTTTTTACCCTGCTGTGCACCTTCAATCATGTGTGCATAAAAACTCTGCACTCTCCCACCTCACATGAGCTGAGCAAGAATGGGGATAGTTGCTAAGATGGAAGACAGAGAAAGGCTGGTGAATTTTTTTTTGTGCTAAGAAAATGTAAACTAAGTTTACTTCTGGTCACCATACATTTGGAAGAAAGGTCCATGAAAGAGTGCAGAGGAGATTTACCAGAATGCTTCCAGGGATTGGGCATGGGTTTTAGCTCCAAGACTAGATATAACGTAAGGCAGAAAAGGAAAAACTATTCATTTTAGCTAATGGTACAAACTAGGGGGTTATAGGCAGAATGTGAGGGAGAACCTGCTTCATGGTTGGTAGTGAATCTTGCTGATCATGAGGAGAACAGAAGTGAAATGATCAATGATTTCAAAGTAAGAAGTTTCACAACCTCAGGTTAAAGAGAGAAAAATCTAACCTTTGTCGTTCAATGACAAGTGTCAAATATCCTTTATCTATGCATACAAACATCTGGAAAAAAAGCCAGATTTTGAACTTTTTTGAATGGCTATAAAGTTAATGTTCATAGAGCTATGTAATAATGTTACAGAAGTGTTAACATTAAATAGGGCAAGAAAGTATTGGCAAATAGAGAAACAAGCTAGTATTTGTCGACAGCCAGCCTTACAATGGAAGTAAGCTTAGGCCATCTTATATATGGTAGATCTAAACATATTTGAATATCAAAACACATTCAATTCCAATGTCTTTAGATAAAAGATACTCAACCTGTATTGTCACTGGACTACTAAACCAGAGATCCAGGCCAATGCTCTGGGAACATGGAATCAAATCCCACCATGGCAACTAACAATTTAAATTTAATTAATAAATCTGGAATATAAAAAGCTAGTTTGGTAACCAAGACAAAGTCATCATTTTACATAAAGACCCATCTGGTTCACTGTCTTTGGGAAGGAAATCTGTTATCCTTACTTGGCCTGGCCTACATGAAACTCCAGACCTACTGCAATATGGTTGACTCTTAACCGTCCTCTGAAATGTTGAATGGTGACTTTGACAGTGACGCACGCACCCCACAAAAGGTTAAAGGAGGAATATGATGGAACATTCTCCACTTGCTTGGTACCATCCATTTGCAAGACAGAAACCTAAGAGAAAGGGCAGCTCAGTTAAAGCATGGCATTAGTACAATAGTGAGAGGGGATCTTTAAGTATCAAGATGTAAAATCAGTTTGGCTGGAAATACAAAAGAACATGGAGTACTTTATAGATTTCCCCAAATATACACTAAGACCAAGTGTACAGAAAGAAATAAGTGAAGGTTATTAAGAAAATGAATCATGGAAGATGCTAATCTACGTGTGATTGGCAGGAGCCCAGAAAATAAGTGTTTTTGGAACAGATTTTTTAGTGCAGCACATCTGGAGCCAGAGGTTTTCCTACATTTGGTAATTGGGGAGAATACTTGAGAAGAATACATTCTGGATTGAACAAAAGAACAGAATATTTTAGACTTGTAATGTACATGCCATGAATCAGCATTCATGAATTGTCTCTTCCTAAATTGTCTCAAATTCGGTTCTAATGCATAGATCTATAAATGTAGACAGGGATGACGGGGATCATGGCTAGAAGTGGGAACATCGAGGTGGCGGTGTGGGCTCATTGCGCCAAAGGGCCTGTTTCCTGTGCTGTTTTGTTCTTTGTTCGTTGAATGACCTCATAATAATTAAGCCTTCAGGTGGCAGTGACTGCAACACAATTACACAGGACATAGAACACTGCAGCACAAACAGGCCCTTCGGGCCACAAGTTGTGCCGATCATATCCATACCTACCCATAGAAGGCCATAGAACTATCTGTAACTCCCAATCCTGTTAAATCCTATATACTCATCCAAAAGTCTTTTAAGACTTCAGCGAGTTCGCCTCCACCATCTCTCTCGGCAGGCGATTCCACTCACTCACTACCCTGAGTGAACAACTTGCTCTTAACATCTCTTCTGTACTTGCTCCCCAGCACCTTAAATCTGTGCCCTCTTGTAGCGACCATTTCAGTCCTGGGAAATAGCCTCCAAAAATCCACCCTATCTATTCCTCTTAACATTTTATAAACCTCTATCAGGTCACCTCTCAACCTTCATCCTTCAAGAGACCTAGCTCTCTCAACTTATCTTCATAAGGCATGCCTCCCTATCCAGGCAACATCCTTGTAAATCTCCTCTGCAGCCTCTCAATAACTTCCACATCCTTCCTGTAGTAAGGTGACCAGAACTGCACAGTCCTCCAAGTGGGGTCTGACAAGGGTCTTATAAAGTTGCATTACCTCCCGACTCCTAAACTCAATCCCACGATTAACGAAGGCCAGTACACTTTACCTTCTTGACCACATCGTCCACCTACGAGGCCAATTTAAGAGTCCTATGGACCTGGACCCAAAGGTCCTTCTGCTCAACAGTGCTAAGACTCCTCCCCTTGATATTATACTCCTTCATCCCATTGGGGGATCTGCCAAAATGAACCATTACATATTTATCCACATTGAAGTCCATCTGCCACTTCTCTGCCCAGTCTTGCATCCTATAAATTACGTTATATTAGTTTCAGGGTCAGAAATGTGGGTCTAAGAGTGTTATAAATTCATAATGTGAAAATTACAGCAGGACAAGGACTCCTATCAGCTCCCATCAAAGAGGATTCCACCTCCCAGGCCAAGGCTCTCACTCTCCCAGTCTCCACTGATCCTGATGGCCAGACCAACAAAACGAGAGGCAGGGCCTTTACGTTACTGACCCCCAACTCTTCTGATGCAGACAGTTGTGACCTTCTGCCAGCCCAAAGCACTCCCCACATTTTTAAAAATCAACTTCCACTGTTCAAGTTTACTTGCAGATGTAGAGATACTCTGATCTCCAAAGGAAGACCCTAAAGGAAGACTGGCAGTGAGCCAGTGGACCCTAAAACGTGGGCCTGCCCATTGGCTTATACATAAGCCAAGACATTATCCACTTACCAGGCTTCGACCAGTCCGTGCTAGAGCGTGGTCTGGACATCCTCTGACACCTGAAGCCAAACTGCACTCCAGCAATGTAAACCTATCTACCAATGCAGAAACTGCAAATAAGGCAACAAATCCTCCATCCACACATTGAAAAAAGCAAAGAACTTCACAGGTCACACTTATACTTTTAACACTGCAAACTACGTTCACCATTTCACAGGCATGAAAAGTAGCAGTCACTCCAGGAAGCATGGGAAACGTGCAGGCCTGCATACGATAGTGAAAAAACGTGGTTCCCCAGACCCTCCTTCCCAGTTTACTCCGGGCAAAATAACCAATATCTGGAAAACAAGCTAGGTTCACTTTTCAAGAAACAACCGAGAGACTGCCGTGTGCTCTGTTTCGCGGACACATGGCTCACCCCTGCTTCACCAGACTTCACCCCACAACCAAAGGGCTTCTCAATCCACCATACGAACTGTACTGTAGCCTCAGGCAAGATGTGGAGACACCAGCATTGGACTGGAATAAACACAGTAAGAAGTCGCACAACAGCAGGTTAGAGTCCAAGGTACTGTAACACAACCTTAGTCTCCATGATTACCTGTAACCACTGTGACTTGCCTGGGCTTGCAACATCTCATTTATTGTCCTGTCTGAAGACAATACACATCTCTTTAGACAATGCTTAATGCTATCGCCACTCACATGGCCTCGCCGCACCGACCCGCAACCTGCGGGCGCCTCGCCGCACCGACCCGCAACCTGCGGGCGCCTCGCCGCACCGACCCGCAACCTGCGGGCGCCTCGCCGCACCGACCCGCCACCTGCGGGCGCCTCGCCGCACCGACCCGCAACCTGCGGGCGCCTCGCCGCACCGACCCGCAACCTGCGGGCGCCTCGCCGCACCGACCCGCAACCTGCGGGCGCCTCGCCGCACCGACCCGCAACCTGCGGGCGCCTCGCCGCACCGACCCGCAACCTGCGGGCGCCTCGCCGCACCGACCCGCAACCTGCGGGCGCCTCGCCGCACCGACCCGCAACCTGCGGGCGCCTCGCCGCACCGACCCGCAACCTGCGGGCGCCTCGCCGCACCGACCCGCAACCTGCGGGCGCCTCGCCGCACCGACCCGCAACCTGCGGGCGCCTCGCCGCACCGACCCGCAACCTGCGGGCGCCTCGCCGCACCGACCCGCAACCTGCGGGCGCCTCGCCGCACCGACCCGCAACCTGCGGGCGCCTCGCCGCACCGACCCGCAACCTGCGGGCGCCTCGCCGCACCGACCCGCAACCTGCGGGCGCCTCGCCGCACCGACCCGCAACCTGCGGGCGCCTCGCCGCACCGACCGCAACCTGCGGGCGCCTCGCCGCACCGACCCGCAACCTGCGGGCGCCTCGCCGCACCGACCCGCAACCTGCGGGCGCCTCGCCGCCACCGACCCGCAACCTGCGGGCGCCTCGCCGCACCGACCCGCAACCTGCGGGCGCCTCGCCGCACCGACCCGCAACCTGCGGGCGCCTCGCCGCACCGACCCGCAACCTGCGGGCGCCTCGCCGCACCGACCCGCAACCTGCGGGCGCCTCGCCGCACCGACCCGCAACCTGCGGGCGCCTCGCCGCACCGACCCGCAACCTGCGGGCGCCTCGCCGCACCGACCCGCAACCTGCGGGCGCCTCGCCGCACCGACCCGCAACCTGCGGGCGCCTCGCCGCACCGACCCGCAACCTGCGGGCGCCACTTGAACATCCATCATTATCCGAACAGCACCCATCTCTAAGTTTGCGCTCTGGAGCTCAGCTCCTGCCTCTGCAACTGGATCGTAGATTTCCTAATTCTCAGATTACAATCGGTAAGGATAGGCACAACAACTCCTCCATGATCATCTTCAACACCGGTGCCCCAGAAGACTGTGTCTCAGCCCCGTATTATACTCCTTATAAGCCCACGACAGTGGCCAAATTCCCCTCCAACTCGATTTTCAAGTTTGCTGCTAACACCAACATAGTGGGTCGGATCTCAAATAAGGATAAGACAGTACAGGAAAGAGAGAAAGACAAAGAATCTGGTGAATTGATGTGACGACAATAACCTCTCCCGCAATGTTAACAAACAAAGCAGACATGCACTGAAGAATAGTGGAGTGCATGTCTGTGTACGTGAATGGGGGTGAAATAGAAATGTTTGCAAACTTCAGGTTTTTTAGGTGTCCAGATTATCAACAATCTGGTCTCCCTATGCTGATGCTGTAGTTTAAGGAAGCCCACCAATGCCCTCTACTTTCTCAGGAGATAAGGAAATTTGGCATATACACTTCAACTCTCATCAACTTTTCAGATACACCACAGAAAACGTTATTTCTGGTTGTATCACAGCTTGGTGCAATCCTGCTCGGCCCAAGGTTGCAAAAAAACCACAAAGATTCAGGAATGATACCCAGTCCATTACTCAAACAAGCCTCCCAACCACAGACTATCTATACTGTCTCAGAACAGTAACTAGCATAATTAGGACTCCAGGCACCCCATACATTCTCTCTTCCATGTTCTTCCATCAGGAAAAAGATACAAAATTCTGAGATCACATACCAGCAGGCTTCTTTCCTGCTGCCAGACTTTTGAATGGACCTACCTTGCATTAAGTTGACCTTTGTCTACACCCTTGCTATGACATTTTGCATTCTCTTCTTTCCTTCACTAGGTACAGTATATTTGTCTGTATTGCAAGAAATAATACTTTTCATTGTATACTAATATATGGCAGATGGCGTATAACGTTAGCAAACGTGAGGTTATCCACTTTGGTAGAAATAATAATAGGAGGGATTATTATTTAAAGGGCGAAAATCTGCAGCATGCTATGGTGCAGAGGGACCTGGAGGTCCTTGTGCACAAATCGCAAAAACCCAGTCTGCAGGTGCAGCAGGTGATCAAGAAGGCGAATGCAACGTCAGCCTTTATAGTGAGGGAGAAGAATTAAGATTAAGAACATAAGAAATAAGAGCAGGAAGTAGGCCATCCAACCCCTCGAGCCTGCCCCACCATTCAATAAGATCATGGCTGATCTGTAGTGGTTCAGTTCCACTTTCCTGCTTTCTCCCCGTAACCCTGAATTCCCTTGTCAATCAAAAACCACTCTCGGCTTAAATATATTCAGCGAGGAAGCCTCCACCACTTTTTCAGGCAGAGAATTCCAAAGATTCACCACCCTTTGCGTGAAGAAATTCCTCCTCAACTCTGATCTGAACCGCTCCCCCCCACTCCTTATTTTGAGTCTGTGCCCTCTAGTCCTGTTATCTTTGTTAAGCGGGAAGAGTCTCTCAACCCCTCCCCTATCTACCCCCTTCATTATCTTATACGTCTCTATAAGATCCCCTCTCAGCCTTCCAAACTCCAAAGAGCACAAACCTAGCCTATTCATTATCCAATGCCCTCATCTCCAGTATCAGCCTAGTGAACCTTCTCTGCACCTCCTCCAAGGCCAATATATCCTTCCTCGAATGCTCAGCCAAAACTGCACACACTACTCCAGCTGCAGCCTCACCAGTATCCTATACAGCTGCAAAAGTACGTCCCTACTTTTATATTCTATTCCCTAGCCATAAAGGCCAACATTGCATTTGCCTTCTTAATCACCTGCAGATTGTGTTTTTGCGATTCGTGCACAAGGACCCCCAGGTCCCTCTGCACCGTCGCATGCTGCAGCTTTTCTCCATTTAAATAATAATCCTTCCTACCAAAGTGGATAACCTCACACTTGCTAACATTATACCCTATTTGCCAGTTCCTCACCCACTCACTCAACCAATCCAGATCCCTCTGCAGGCTTTCCACACCCTCCACGCAATTTGCTTTTCCACTCATCTTCGTGTCATCAGCAAATTTCATCACCCTGCACTCAGCCCCTTCCTCCAGATTATCTATGTAAATGGTCAATAGTTGAGGTCCCAGCACTGATCCCTGGGGCACTCGACTAGTCACCAGCTGCCAATCAGAATGACACCATTAATACCTACCCTCTGCTTCCTATTAGGCAACCAATCCTCTATCCAGTCTAACCCCCTACCCCCAACCCCCTGCAGCAATCTTTTGAGACACTTTATCGAACGCCTTTTGGAAATCCAAAAACACCACATCCACTGGTTCCCCTCTATATACCGCACTAGTCACTTCCTCAGAGCTCCAATAAATCCGTCAGGCACAATTTCCCCTTAATGAATCCGTGCTGCGCCTGCCTGATCAAACCGTTCGTATCCAGGTACCTCGTTATTTCTGATTTAATGATAGATTCAAGCATTTTTCCAACTACAGACGTTAAACTAACTGTCCTATAATTCCCTGCCTTCTGTCTGCTACCTTTTTTAAACAGCGGCGAAACATTAGCTGTTTTCCAATCTTCCAGCACTTTCCCAGAGTCCAGCGAATTTTGAAAGATAATTACTAGGATATCAGTTATCATTTCCTTGAGAACCCTGGGATGCATTCCATCCAGTCCCAGGGACTTATTTATCCTCAGCCCCATTAGCCTATCAAGCACCACCTCTCTAGTGACTGTAATCTCATCAAGGACCTCATCTCCTCCCCCCACCCTTCTATCCTTAATTTCGGGCAAGCTATTTACATCCTCCTCTGTAAAGACAGACTATATATAAAAGCAATGATGTCTTGCTGCAACTGTACAGGGCACTGATGAGGCCACAACTGGAGTACTGTGTGCAGTTTTGGTGCCCTTATTTGCAAAAGGGGATATTGGCCTTGGAGAGAATACAGAAAAGGTTCACCAGGCTGATACCAGAGATGAGTGGGTTAGCTTATAAAGAGAGATTGAATAGACTGGGTCTGTACTCAGAGTTTGGGGGATCTTATAGAGACGTATAAGATAATGAAGAGGCTAGATAGGGTAGAGGTAGAGAGAGATTCTTCCTACTTAGAAAGGATAGCAAAACTAGAGGGAACAGCTTCAAAAGCCGGGGGGGGGGGGGGGCAGTTTAGAACAGAGTTGAGGAGGAACTTCTTCACTCAGAGTGGTGAATCTCTGGAATTCTCTGCTCATTGAAGTAGTGGAGGCTACCTCACTGAATATATTTAAGTCACAGGTAGATAGATAAGGGAATTAAAGGTTATGGGGACAAAGTGGGAAAGTGGAACTGATCTACTTCACATTAGCCTTCTTATTGAATGGTAGGGCAGACTCGAAGGGCTAGATGGCCTACTCCTGCTCCTATTTCCTATGTTATGTGACAATAACAAAAGAAACTAAAACAAGAGGTGGCTGAAGTGAAATGGGAAATGAGGTTCATGGCCATCTCAGTAGAAACAGTTAAGGAGTCATTTCACAACTCAGCAAAAATACATTCAAGTGAGAATGAAAGATTCTCAGAGATGGATGCAACACAGGCAGATCTACAATACAAGCACAGCCTCTTGGCCCATTTCCTCTGCTCTGGTCTAAAACATCTAACTATTCTAATACCATTTTCCAGCACTTGGTCCATCTGTGAGTAGTTTAAACATTAAACTAAAACAAAAAGCCTACAATATCGCATAGATTAGCGGCAGAGCAGAAGATTGGACAGAAGTTACAAATCAGAATACCTAAAAAGTGAACAGATATTTTGTGCCTGTCTCAACTGTAGAAGACAAATAGCATCCCAGAAATACTTGTAAATCAAAAATCAATTACACTAGAGCGAACTATTAGAATTAAAAGCTGACAAGTACTCTGGTCCCAATGGCTTACACCTTAGTATCTTATAAAGTGGTTGTGGAAATGGCAGATGAATTGGTTGTAATTTTCCAAAATTTCCTACATTCTGAAAAGTTCTCATTAGATTGAAAAACAGTGAAATCTCTTCAAGAAACGAGAGACAGGAAACTGTAGGCCAATTAGCCCAACATCTTAGGCTGATTGGGAAACAAATTGACCCTATATTGAGATTCTTCCATATTAGGAATAACCTAAAATTAGAATAAGAAAATGGAATTGTTACTATAAAGTTATGACGGCGGCGCGGGCTCGTTGGGCCGAAGGGCCTGTTTCCTGAGCTGTGTTGCTCTTTGAAATCAGTCCCAAGGAAAATGCCGGAATCAATCAGTAAAGAGGATTTACATTTAGAAAATCATAATGCAATCAGGCAGAGCCAAATGGTTCTGTGAAGGGAAAAATCACGTGGACTAATTTATCAACAGCTCTTTGAGGAAGCAATATGGATAAAAAGAACCCACAGATTGATTTACAGAAATATTTGTCACATCAAAGACGACTTTCTGATATAACTGGTAGTATCACTATGGATAGAAACATATGACATAGGAGCAAAAAGTAGGTTGTTCAGTCCCACAAGCCTCTTCACCATTCAATTACTCAACATCATATCCCCCAGTGAAATTCTTATAATCTCTCGACGTCTTTACTATCTAGAAGTTTATCAAATGCAGTCTTGAATGACTGAGCCTCCATAGCTATCTGGGGCAGAGAAGAAATAACTAATTGGTTTGCCTTTTATTCCGAGACTTGGTCACTTGATTCTAGACTCCCCACTGCAGCCAGGGAAAATATCTGTTCTGTATATAACACGTGAAGCACTATAAGAATGTTGTATGTTTGAATGAGATCACGTCATATTACTTAAAGTGAATCACAGAATACGACAGCGTAGACGAGGTCTTTGTCTACTGGGTCCATACCGATGTCTGAAAGGCTCTGGTCTGTTCACCTAATCCCATGTGCCAGCACTTGACCATATTCTTGAATGTTATGATGTGCCAAGAAATCATCCAGGTACTTTTTAAAGTGTGCGAGGCTTCCTGTCTCCACCTTCTCAGTAAGAAGTCTCACAACAACAGGTTAAAGTTAAACTAATTTATTTGGTAGTAATCCCACAAGCTTTCGGAAATTATGTTCTTTCGTCACGTGTGTGGAAGGTTCTGATCAGAGAAAGGCATATAAAGTCACACAGTTTACAGAATACTGATTAGGATGCAAGTCTTTATAGCTAACTTGCTATCCAGGAAGGTAACAGTCTTGCCTGATGATTGTCAAGTGATGTTCATTCATCCATTGTCATAGTGCCTTCCTGTTGGCTAACACTTCAGCGGTCATGGGCATTCGGTCTCTCATCTTCAGGCAAGCATTCTCCAAGACAGCCTTCACGACACACGACAGCGCAGAATCACTGAGCAGATACTGATAGCCAAGTTCCACACACACGAGCACGGTCTCAACCGGGATCTTGGGTTCATGTCACGCTATCTATAACCCTCATGACTTGCCTGGGCTTGTAAAATCTCACTGTCTTGTCTGGAGACAATACACATCTTTTTAACCTATGCTAATGCTTTCTCCACTCAAATTGTCTGCATCTTTAAGACTTAAATAGCAGGTTAGCTGTAAACACTTGCATTCTAATCAGTATTCTGTAAACTGTGTGTGTCTTTATATGCCCTTCTCTGATCGAAACCTTCCACACCTGACAAAGGAACACAGTTTCTGAAAGCTTGTAGGATTATCAAATAAATCAGTTGGACTTAAATCTGGTGTTGAGAGATTTCTTAGTGTGTTTACCCCAATCCAACACTGGCATCTCCACATCATGTCCACCTTCCCAAGCTGTGCAGCATTCCAGACCATCACCAGGTGAAAAGGTTTTTCCTCAAATCCCCCCTGAACCTCCTACTCCCCCCTTTTAACTTGTGTTGCCTTGTAACTGACTTTTCAACTAAGGCGAACAGCTGCTCCCTATCCACCTTGTCCACGCACCTCTATCTTGAACATCTTGATTAAGTCTCTCCTCAGTTTTCTCCGGAGCACAGAAGACAACAACTGCTAAAGAATACAGGCTTATTTGATAGTAAACTCACAAGCTTTCGAATACTATCAAATAATTCAGCTGGACTTAAACCTGGTGTTGTCAGACTTCTTACTGTGTTTATCCCAGTTCAACGCTGGCATCTCTACATAAAGAATACAGGCTCAGAGTCTTCAACTCTCCTCATTAGGACAATCCCATCACTGGGATTAGTCTGGAGAACCCTTGTTGCACTTTGTCAGTGGAAAGTATATCCTTCCTTTGGTAAGGAGACCAAATCTGTACACAATACTTTCATGTCTGATCTCACCAAAGATTCTAGATAATCGCAGTAAAACAAATCTCTTGCGATGAAGGCCAACATATAATTTACCTTTTCAACTGCTTGCTGCACCTGCTTTCAGTGACTGGTTAACAAACACCAAGTCCCTTTGGGCATCAGTCAACATTTGCCAGTCTCTCACCATTTCGGAAGTGCTCTGCATTTCTATTTTTCCTAGTGGTGTATTGTATTCCAGCTGCCATGTTTGTGCCCACTATCTAACTCTCTTCAAAAACTCTTTAGAATCCTCCTCAATTCACATTCCCTTCTAGCTTATATGAAAAGCAAACTTGGAAGCATGATGTTTTGCCCCCAAATTCAAATACTTAGTAGTCACAACTTGCAAACCTGAGAACCTCAGTTTTGTCCTGTTTTCTGTCATGAACCTCAATCCATGCAAGTATATTATGTCCAATCTTATCTACTAATCTCACGTGGAATCTTGTCAAGAAGTCTTCTGAATATTCAAGTACATCACATTCACTGATTCCCACTTATCTATTCTGCTAGTTATATCCGCAAAACATCCTTCAGAATGCTTGACAAATATTATTTCCCTTCCATTAATCCATGTTGCCTACCACTATTTTCTAAGTGTATAGTTATCATACCCTTCACAACAGATTGTAGTATTTTCCTACTTACGTCAAACTAAGACATCTGTTTTTAATTTCTCTCTCCCTCTTTGAATAAACAATGCGATTGACTGTTAGTTTACTAACAAAAGGCAGAAAGGGATAAATGGGCCATTTTGGGTTGGCAACCTATAAGTAATGGAGTATCAGGGATCAGTGCTTGCAGGCTCAACTATTTATAATGTATCAATAACTTGGATGAACGATTGCTTCCTTATTTGCTGAAAACACATAAGGAGGAGAATAAATTGTGAAGCCATAGATAGGTTAAATAAGTCGAGAAAAAAACTGGCAGATGGAGAATGATGTGGTAAAACATGAACTTGCCATTTTGACAGGGAGAACAAAAAAAGGACATTTATTGAAATGGAGTGAGATTGCAAAATTCTATAGAAGAGGGAACTGGGTGCCCTGGTACATGAATCTTGACAGGTACAGCACAGGGTTAAATACAGAGTAAAGCTCCCTCTACACTGTCCTGTCCTGGGACAGTGGAATGGAATATTGGCATTTACTGTCAGGGGAACGTGAGCAAAGCAGGGAATATTTGCAACAGTGGGACCACATCTAGTGTGCTGTGAAAGAAAGGCCTAATTATATTAGAAGTCATCCAAAGAAGATTCACTCAACTTAAGATTCATTAATGCCCTCGAATGAAATCTGCCATTCTTACCTGGTCTGACCTACATAATTCCAGAGCTATGTGGTTGAGTCTGAAATGCCCTCCATAGGCAACTAGGGATGGGCAATAAATGCTGTCCATCCAGTGATGCCCATGTCCTACAAATGAATAAAAA
This sequence comes from Sphyrna mokarran, assembly GCA_024679065.1. Lineage (NCBI taxonomy): Eukaryota > Metazoa > Chordata > Chondrichthyes > Carcharhiniformes > Carcharhinidae > Sphyrna > Sphyrna mokarran. The sequence goes on from JAGIQG010000005.1 coordinate 3,243,890, forward strand.
AAAGCTGTCTTCTGGAATGAATGAATTATCGTATGAGGCAAAAGTGAGGCATGTATCCACTGGCATTCAAAAGATTGAGAGGTGATCTTACTGAAACAGTAAGATCCTAAAAGGACATTTCTCCATCTGGGAGAGGCTAGAACTCATAGGACACAATTTGAAAAACAAAGGATCTCCTATTTATGACAGAAGAAACCCTTCAGGGAGCTGTTAATCTGTTGAATTCTCAATCACAGAGCAGTGAAGGCTGAATTCAAGAACCAGAGTTCAGAGTGAGAGTTAAAGCTGCAATCAGATCAAGATAATCGTACAAAATGGCAGAGCAGACTCAAAAGTCAGATTGCCCACCCCTGCACCCAAATCATATGTATCAAAATACACAGTGTAACAAGTTACTAAGCCTTCTTTAAGAGCACCTTACAAAGTCATAACCTCCGCCTAGAGGAACACTGATAGTAGACAAAGGAGCAGCAGCATCAGCAACCTTCTCTCCAAGTGACTCATTTTCCTGACTGGGAGCAAAATTGCCATTCCTACATAGTGCCTGGGTTTCACCTAGTGACAATCTCTGGTGGATCTACACCACATACAATGAAGCAATTCAGGAAGACAACGCAAGATACCTTCTCAAGTGCAATAAGGAACAGGCAATAAATGCCAGTCAGGGAAACTAGCTAGGGTAAATGCATGGGGGGGGGGAGAGATTGTGGTTGGTACAAACTTGGTGGGCCAAATGGCCTCCTTCTGCACTGCAGGATTCTATGATGGGCTTCAGTTACATGGGTAAATTGGTAAAGCTCAAATGGTTCTCTTTAGAAGACTGACAGATTTAATTGAAGTGTTTAAAACCATGAGGGGTCCTACAGGTACTTTGGTCCACCTTGTTGTCTGACAAGGGGCATACACGTGATGGGTCACGAGAGGGCTGCTCTTGGATTTTTCAAGAGTAGCCTAGTGCATCACGTCGTTAGTGTACGCTTGAACTGGCCCAGTTGATGGGCAACATGACAGCTCAATGTTTATTGCTGTGCTGTGCAGATACATGGATTTGGTCTGTTGGAACATAGAACAATACAGCACAAACAGGCTCACGAATAGCACTGATCACATCTACCAACCCACAGACCTATCTATAACCCCCTATCCTATTCTTTTCCATATACTCATCCAGAAGTCTCTTAAAAGACCCCAGCAAGTTTGCCTCAACAACCTCCGACGGCAGTCGGTTCCATTCACTCACCACCCTCAGTGAAAAACCTACCCCTGACATCTCCTCTGTATTTGCTTCCCTGTACCTTAAATCTGTGTCCTCTCAGTGACCATTTCAGCTCGGAGAAACAGTCTCAGAGTCCACCCTATCTATTCCTCTCAACATTTTATAAACCTCTATCAGGTCGCCTCTCAACCTACGTCTCTCCAGTGAGAAGAGTCCCAGCTCCCTCAACCTGTCTCCCAATCCAGGCAGCATCCTTGTAAATCTCCTCTGAACTCTCTCAATAGCCTCTACATCCTTCCTATAGTGAGGCGACCAGAACTGCGCACAATACTCCAACTGGGGTCTGACAAGAGTCTTGTAGAACTGCATCATTACCTCCTGACTCCTAAACACTATTCCTCGATTAATGAAGGCCAGTACACCGTACGCCTTCTTGACCACTTCCTCCACCTGCAAGGCCGATTTAAGAGTCGTATGGACTTGGACCTCGAGATCCTTCTGCTGTACAACACAGCTAAGACTCCTACCCCTTATATTGTACTCCTTCATCCCAGTATTTCTACCAAAATGGACCACCACACATTTATCTGCGTTGAAGTCCATCTGCCACTTCTCCGCCCAGTCTTGCATCCTGTCTACGTCCTGCTGCAACTTTTGACATCCCTCCAGACTATCCACAATACCACCGACCTTTGTATCATCGGCGAACTTACTAACCCATCCCTCCACTTCCTCATCCAGGTCATTTATGAAAATGACAAACAGCAGGGGTCCCAGAACAGATCCCTGGGGCACTCCACTGGTTACCGACCTCCATGCAGAACAAGACGCATCCACAACCACTCTGTGCCTTCTGCCGGCAAGCCAGTTCTGGATCCCATGCCCTCTCACCTTCTCCAGAAGCCTTGCATGGGGGACCTTATCAAACGCCTTACTAAAGTCCGTGTACACTACGTCCACCGCCCTTCCTTCGTCAATGTGTTCAGTCACGTTTTTGAAGAACTCAACTAGGCTTGTAAGGCATGACCTGCCCTTGACAAAACCATGCTGACTATTTCTAATCAGTCCAAACTTCTCCAAATGTTCATATATCTTATCCCTCAGAAGCCTCTCCATCAGCTTATCAACCACTGAAGTCAAACTCACCGGTCGGTAATTTCCTGGACTATCCCTGTTCCCTTTCTTAAAGATAGGAACCACATCCGCAATCCTCCAATCCTCCGGAACCTCTCCCGTTTCCATGGACGATGCAAATATCATCACCAGGGGCTCTGCAACCACTTCCCTCACCTCCCACAATAACCTGGGGTACATCCCATCCGGTCCCAGCGACTTGTCTATCTTGATAGAATTTAACTGGTCTAACACATCCTCTTTCCTAACATCCACATACTCAATCTTTTCCGTATGCCTCAAACCTGCAGTGCAATCTCCCAGTTCACTTTCCACCGTGAATACCGAGGCAAAGTACTCATTAAACACCCCTGCCATTTCTTCCGGATTCACACAGACTTTTCCCCCTTCACCTTTTATAGGCCCTATCCCTTCTCGTCTCAACCTTTTACTTTTCACATATTTGTAGAAGGCCTTGGGATTCTCCTTAATCTTACCTGCCAAGGCCTTCTCGTGACCCTTTCTGGCTCTCCTAATTTCCTTTTTAAGTTCCCTTTTACACACCTTATACTCCTCTAAATCCCTAACATCCCCTAGCTCTCTGAACCTTTTATATACCACTTTTTTCTTCCTAACTAGGTTCACCACTACCTTCGTGCACCACGGTTCCCGCGTCCTACCAAAACCTCTTTGACTCCTCGGAACGTTGTCTTGCAGTGCCCTAGACAAACATTCCTTGAAAAACCGCACTTTCCTTCTGTACTCTTCCCCAAGAACACCTCCTTCCAGTTTATGCGTCCAATTACCTGCCTAATATTTCCCCTTACTCCAGACATACACCTTCCTAGCCTGCCTGATCCTATCTCTTTCCATCACTATTGTGAAAGAGATAGATTTATGATCTCCATTCCCAAGATGCTCACCTACCGTGAGATCCGACACCTGCCCTGGCTCATTAGCAAGCACCAGGTCAAGTACAGCCTCTCCTCTCGTAGGCTTTTCCACGTACTGTGTCAGGAAACCTTCCTGAACACACCTTACAAACTCCACACCATCCAAATCCCTTACCCTTGGGATATTCCAGTCAATGTTTGGGAAATTGAAATCTCCCATCACGACAACCCTGTTATTTCTACATCTGTCTAGGATCTGTTTCCATATCTGCACCTCAAGCTCCCTGTCACTATTGGGCGGCCTATAAAATACACCCAGCAAAGTTATCGAGCCTTTGCTGTTCCTAACTTCCACCCATAGAGACTCCATAGACATTCCCTCCCCGTCTTCCACCTTCTCAACAGCCATGACACTGTCCCTGATCAACAGTGCCACACCACCTCCTCTTTTGCCCCCAACCCTGTCCCTCCTGAAGCATCTGAATCCCGGTACCTGAAGTACCCAGTCCTGTCCCTGAGACAACCAGGTCTCTGTGATGGCCACCACATCACACTCCCAAGCAGCAATCCACGCCTTAAGCTCATCTACCTTATTTACTATACTCCTGGCATTAAAATAGACACACCTCAGCCCTTCAGTCAGGATATTTCCCTTTTCCACCACCTTCCTAGCCCCCCTCTCAGGGTGCCTACAGTCCTTTCCTACTTGGGAGCTAACCTCCTTATTCACCGTCCCATCGGTATTCCCACCCCCCAGCTTTTCTAGTTTAAAGATCCCCCAGTAGCTCTAGCCAGTCTACCTGCCAAGATATTAGTCCCCCTAGGGTTCAAGTGCCACCTGTCCTTACTGTGCAGGTCGCACCTGCCCCTAAAGAGGTCCCAATGATCCATGAACCTGAATCCCTGAAACCCTGCCCCCTGCCCCAGTCCCTCAGTCATGCATTCATCCTCCACCTCATTTGATTCCTGCTCTCATTCTCCTGATGCGCAGGCAGCAATCCTGAAATTTTCTCTTCCTCAGCTTCCTACCCAGTTCTCTATAATCCCTTTTGATGACTGCCTCCCTCTTCCTGCCTATGCCTGCAGTACCTATATGCACCACTTCAGGTTCCTCACCTTCCCCTTTCAGGATGTCTGGGAAGCGTCCAGAAACATCCCGGATCCCAGCTCCAGGAAAACAAACCACAATCCGCGACTCTAGCCTGCGTCCACAAAAACGTCTGTCTGAACCCCTCACAGTGGAGTCCTCTATTAGTATCGCCTTGCCTCTCTCTTCCTTAGATTTCTGGCGTACTGGCTCAGGTTTAGAGAGCGGGCCACTGCTTTCTCCCTCAGACGAGTTGCCCCCCCAGTACTACTCAAACAGGAGTACTTATTATGAAGGGGGACACCCTCCGGTGTGCTCTCCATCACCCGAGTTTTCCCTTTCCTGATAGTCACCCACACACCTTCTTCCCATTGTCCTGGTGCAATCACCTGTTGATAACTCCTGTCAATTATCTCCTCGTTCTCTCTGATGAGCCGAAGACCCTCAAGCTGCATCTCCAGTTCCTTAACCTTGTCCCTTAGGAACTGCAGCTCTACACACCGAGCACAAGTATAGATGTCTGGCAAACCAGTAGTCTCCAAGACCTCCCACATGTGGCACTGGCAACAACATGCTGGCCTCACACCCATTATTTGCCCTCCTCTAGAAACACAGAGGAAAAAGTAATAAAAACTTATAACTTACCCTGTCTCACCCTTTATGCTTAGGCCCTGTGAGCCAAAGCCCTTACAGCCACACAAAAAAAAAAGATTGTTTTTCTATCTTACCTGCCTTCTCTCTCTTTTTTTTAGGTTAGAGGAGCGGGGAGGGTGGGATACTCTACCTGTGTAGAGTATTGGGATTTCCCACAGCTCCAATTTATAGTAAGCTTAAAAACTACACTACCCACGTGTCTTTGCGACACTTACCAGCCTCCGGTAAAATTTTTTTTTTAAAAAAGTGAAAAATAAATAAATTGTACAGAAAAATCGCAGTACTCACCCACACAAGCTCTCCACTAGGAAATCGCTGCCTCTCTTCAGTGTCCCCAAGGAACAATGAGACCGAATCCCAGAGGTGAGTAACTTTTTAAACTTGAAAAAAAACTACACTACCACGTGTCTTTGCGACACTTTCCAGCCTCTGGTAATTTTTTAAAAAAACTAGAATTTGCACATTCTCCCCACGCTTGCGTGAGTTTTCTTGGGGGGCTCCGGTTTTCTCCCACACTCCAAAGATGTGCTCTTAGGCTGATTGGCAAAACAAATTCTCCCTAAATTGTCTTGCAAATTTGGTTCCAATGCATAGATCTATAAACATAGACAGGGATTATGGGTAGAAGTGGGAACAGTGGGGTGGCGCGCAAGCTTGTTGGGCGGAAAGGTCTATTTCCTGTGCTGTTTTGTTCTTTGTTCAGACAAAACAGATAGGGAAAATCCATTCCCATTGGTAAACAAGTTAACGAGAAGATATAGATGTGATTGGTAGAACAACAACGGCAAGAAAATATATTTTTAAAAGGGAGTAGCTCAAGTGACCTCAACTTTTGTATCCTTTACCCGCCGGAAGAAGGTGCAAGAGAGAATGTCCGGGATGCATGGGGTCCTTAATTATACAGAGTACTGGATGGAGGCGAGGTAAATGATAAAGGGTAGACCTATTAAGAGTATAGAAACGCAGAGGGACCTGGGGGTACAGGTGAACAAGTTTCTGAAGGTGGCAGAGCAAGTGGAGAAGGTTGTGAAGAAAGCATATGGTATGCTAGCCTTTATAGGAAGGCGTACAGAGTACAAGAGCTGGCCTTTAATGTTGCAGTTGTATAAAATGCTGGTTAGACCTCATTTGGAATACTGCGTCTAGTTCTGGTCGCCCTACTATCGGAAGGATGTGGAGACTCTGGAGAGAGTGCAGAGGAGGTTTACCAGGATGCTGCCTGGTATGGAAGGTCTGAGTTACCAGGAGAGGTTAGGCAAATTGGGACTGTTTTCCTTAGAAAGATGTAGACTTAGAGGAGATCTAATAGATGTGTACAAGATTATGAGGGGTATAGATAGAGTAAATAGGGTTAAGCTTTTTCCTAGGATGGACTCGAATAGCACGAGGGGTCACGGGCTTAGGGTGAGGGGGGTAAGGTATAATTTGGATGCTAGAGGGAATTTTTTCACACAGAGGGTGGTGGGGGTATGGAATGCGCTGCCAAGTAAAGTGGTGGAGGCAGGTACTCTGGAGTTATTTAAGAAATACTTAGATGGGCACATGAACAGAATGGGAATGGAAGGGTGTAGAAAACTGATTTAAAATAGGGATCATGAGCCTTGGGAGTCCCTGAGAAGTGTGTAAATAGATGATGATATTGATGTACTTGTTTTTATCCTCCAGGTGCTTTGGTCCACCTTGTTGTCTAACAAGGGACATACACGCGATGGGTCGTGAGAGGGCTGCTCTTGGATTTTTTTTGAGAGTATCCTAGTGCTTCACGTCGTTAGTGTACGCTTGACCTGGACCATTTGATGGGCAACACGACAGCTCAGTGACTATTGCTGTGCTGTGCAGATACATGGATTTGGGCCTGTGTCTGTGGGAGTTTGCGCATTCTCCCCGTGCTTGCATGGGTTTTCTCCAGGTGCTCTGGTTTCCTCCCACATCCCAAAGATGTGCTCTTTGGTTAATTGGCAAAGCCAATTCTCTGTAAATTGGCTCAAATTTGGTTTTAATCCATAGATCTATAAACATAGACAGGGATCATGGGTAGACAGGGACAGGGAATATCGGGGTGGCGGTGCAGGTTAGTTGGGCTGAAGGGCCTGTTTCCCCTGCTGTTTTGTTCTTTGAGACTGGTTTGAGTTATCAAACTTTGTAGTTTCTTACGATCTTGGACAAAGCAGGGGCATACCAAGCTGTGCTCCAACCAGAAATATTTCCTATGGTGCATCTGTGAAAATTGGTGAGTCATAGGGAATATGCCAAAATTCCTGAGTCTTCTGAGAAGAGAGAGACATGGCAGGCTTCCTAACTATAGTGGTTGGAGGGATTAGGGCAGGTTGTTGGACAGATAAAAATCTGAAGCTCTCAAGCAAGTTTTCTACTTTGTCCCTGTTGATGTAAACAGAGGCATGTCTGCTACACTTCCTGAAGTTGATGACTATCTCCTGCTTTCATTGACATTCACGTGTGCATTATCAATCAGAACTACATAGAAAGGGCATGGGAGCGGAACTGGTGGAGTTGCTCAGACAGCTGGCAGAGCACAAGGGAACATTTTATGCGAGATGCAATTAGAATAAATTCTAAAGAATACCAATCCAATATCATAATGTGGACAAATTACCTGCAAATCCTTCAAATATCTTTGGCAGTTATGAATAATCCATAAAAGCAGAATTCTAGTGCAAACGTATCTGCTTCACATTCTGAACGCAGCACCTCACCAAAGCAGAAACTAAGGCTTAATCCTCACAACCCAGCCGCCATTATCCCCTACCCCCACCTCCAAATACTGGAGCCCAGTGAACAGAAATAGTGTTTGGTGCGTTGGGACTCGATTTTAATCCGAATGCAATTGCGGATAGGTGGGAGTGTAATATTTGTATCAGTGTTTAGGGGATTCTTCCCAGCAACCACAATGATATTCCCATGACGGGGGTTGAATGCTGCATTCCCCAGGAGGACGCGATCCATCACGCCCCCCCCCCGCCTCACTCTTTCCCCCCGGGTCCTCCTCCCACACAACCCAGCCCGGAGCTGCAGCACTTGCACTGACACAAAAGGCAGGAGGGCGGACAGGAGGCGGAGGAAGACCGTGCGGTGGCGGTGAGGGTGGGGCGGCGGGCTGAGGGACGCTAGTAGCCGGCCTTCATTTTTCTTACCTCCTCGGTGCTCTCGGCGGCATCCTTACCGCCGCTCTTGGAGGTCTTGCTGGATTTATTGGGCTCCTGCAATGGAGAGAAAGATAATTACCATCATGTCAGTGCAGGGCGGCTGAGTGAGTGGGGATGGCCGCAGGGAGGGGGATTGTATCGGGCAGTCAGAGCTGAAGCCGCCACAGGGAGGGGGAGGTTTGTGTCGGGCGGGGGGTTTGTGTCGGGCAGGAGGAGGAGGGGTTGGTTTGTGCAGGGAGGGAGGGGGGGGTTTGTGTCGGGCAGGGAGGGGGGGGGTTTTTGTCGGGCAGGAGGAGAGGGGGGGGGGTTTGTGTCGGGCAGGGAGGAGAGGGGGGGGGTTTGTGTCGGGCAGGGAGGAGAGGGGGGGGGTTTGTGTCGGGCAGGGAGGAGAGGGGGGTTTGTTCGGGCAGGGAGGAGGAGGGGGTTTGTGTCGGGCAGGGAGGAGGAGGAGGGGGTTTGTGTCGGCAGGGAGGAGGGGGGGTTTGTGTGGGAGGAGGGGGGGGGGTTTGTGTCGGGCAGGGAGGAGGGGGGGGTTTGTGTCGGGCAGGAGGAGGGGGGTGGTTTGTGTCGGGAGGGAGGAGGGGGGGGGTTTGTGTCGGGCAGGGAGGAGGGGGGGGGTTTGTGTCGGGCAGGGAGGAGAGGGGGGGGTTTGTGTCGGGCAGGGAGGGGAGGAGGGGGGGGGTTTGTGTCGGGCAGGGGGAGGAGGGGGGGGTTTGTGTCGGGCAGGGAGGAGGGGGGGGGGGGGTGTGTTCGGGCAGGGAGGAGGGGGGGGGGTTGTTTGTGTCGGGCAGGGAGGAGGGGGGGGGTTTGTGTCGGGCAGGGAGGAGGGGGGGGGTTTGTGTCGGGCAGGGAGGAGGGGGGGGGGGTTTGTGTCGGGCAGGGAGGAGGGGGGGGGGTTTGTGTCGGGCAGGGAGGAGGGGGGGGGTTTGTGTCGGGCAGGGAGGATGGGGGGGGTTTTGTGTCGGCAGGGAGGGGGGGGGGGGGGGTGTGTCGGGCAGGGAGGGGGGGGTTGTCGGGGCGGTTTGTGTCGGGCAGGGAGGAGGGGGGGGGGTTTGTGTCGGGCAGGGCGGAGGGGGGGGGTGTCGGGGCCGGGAGGAGGGGGGGGGGTTTGTGTCGGGCAGGGAGGGAGGGGGGTTTGTGTCGGGCAGGGAGGAGGGGGGGGGGGTTGTGTCGGGCAGGGAGGGGGGGGGTTTGTGTCGGGCGGGAGGGAGGGGGGGGGTTGTGTCGGGCAGGGAGGAGAGGGGGGGGGTTTGTGTCGGGCAGTCAGAGTTAAAGCCGCCGCAGGGAGAGGGGAGTTTGTGTCGGGCAGTCAGAGCTAAAGCCGCCGCAGGGAGAGGGGAGTTTGTGTCGGGCAGTCAGAGCTAAAGCCGCCGCAGGGAGAGGGGAGGGATCGTATCGGGCAGTCAGAGCTGAAGCTTTCTACCTTGTCTTTCTTGCTTTTATTCGGCATTTTCCGTTGCTCCTTGCCGCGCGCTCCGCCCGCTTTTTTCCCTTCCACCGCTCGAGCTGCAGGCCGCGCATGCGCGCAAGCACACAGAGACTGATTGGCTGAACCCGCTGCGGAACCTGTCGCCCATTGGCTGGAAAATCTTATCTCGAACGCCGACTGGACAGGTTCTGGGATAGACGAAATCCATTGGACAGGTCTATCGACGGCTCTAATTGGCTGAATCCCGGCCTCTGAGCAGCTCTGATTGGTTCTATCCCGGCCTCTCAGCGTTGGCTCCAGGCTGAGGCTTTTACCATTGGTTGATTCACGAGCCTGAGCCCTGAGCTGATTAGACTTCAGCTCTGTCTGTCTGTCGCATAATCAGTGTTTCCATTGAGGAAGGAGAGCTCCCTTCATTGAATCCCGACAGTACAGAAATAGGCCATTCAGCCCATCAATCTGCACCAACTTTTACCCACTCCCTACTCTCATAACTCCAAGTAACTCTGCTAATCCTCCTAACCTACATGTCTCGGGAAGCTAATTTGGGCAATTTAGCATGACCAATTCTCCTAACCTGCGCTTCTTCAGGCTAGAGCTGAACATAGCTAATTCCAAGATGAACACAGAATATAATCATAGATTACAGCAAAGGAAGAGGCCTTTCAGTCCATCAGATCTGTACTGGCCTTCTGCAAGATCAGTTCACCTAATGGCACTAATGTTTGAATCTGTTCAGGAAATTTTAACACCGCACTCAGGAAAGTATTGTATAATTTGAACAAGTCAACATAGAACTCAAACTATTAACTCTTTCTCCTGGTAAATGACAGAACTGAATTTTTTCACTGTCCTCTTATATGAATTTGGTTTAAAGTTTATTTATTAGTGTCACATGTAGGCTTACATTAACACTGCAATGAAGTTACTGTGAAAATCCTCTGGTTGCCACACCTTTCAGATACACTGGGGGAGAATTTAGCGTGGCCAATGTACCTACCTAACCTGCATACCTTTCAGACTATGGAAGGAAACCATGGCATAGGTGGCAGAGTGGTTAGCATTGCTGCCTAACAGTGCCACGAACCCTGGTTCGATTCTCAGCTTGGGTCACTGCCTGTGTGGAGTTTGCACGTTCTCCCCTTATCTGCATGTTTCCTTTGGGTGCTCCGGTTTGCTTCTACAGTCCCAAAGACATGCTGGTTAGGATGCACTGACCTGAACAGGTGCCGGAGTGTGGCGACTAGAAGAATTTCACACTAACTTCATTGCAGTGTTAATGTAACCCTTACTTGTGACTAATAAATAATAAAAAATTTTTGACTTTAACCAGAGCACCCAGAAGAAACCCAACCGTTATAGGAGAAATTGCAGACTTCACACAGACAGTGATCCAAGCCAGGAATCGAATCGGGATCCCTGGCATTGTGAGGCAGCAATGCTAACCGCTGTGCTGCCCATACAGAAGCAAGAGTAGACATTATGCCCATTAAATCTATCCTGCCATTTGAGCGTAGCCTCAACTCTACCCTCCCAATAATTCACACTGTTCCTATCAATAAAATTCTATCTAACTCAGCCTTCAATAAATTCAGTGACCAAGCCTCAACTGATTTACCTAGTGCAGAAGGAAGGCAGGGGTGTCAGGGAGGGGTAATAACTCTGCTGAGGGAACATGTCGCATCCTTGCAGGGCGGTTTGTCCACTCTTTGTCCTCACCTGGCAGTCAGCTCTCACCTGTGGCTCCCTGTAGCTGTTTGCATGCGACAGCGGCCACGCCCCAGGCAATGACCTCAACAAGCCGGCTAAACCAGGTGAGGGTAGCCAACGGGTCTCAACCCTCAGGGAGATAGAGAGATGTCTATCCCAGCATGTGAAGACAGACTCCAGTGGATTGAGCGGAAGAGACCAATGGAAGTCCAACATTCAAGAAGGTAATCTCTGCAAGTGTTGTGGAACACAAAAAGAACAAGGTACAGAAGATGTCCTGGTCATCCATTGCACCTAGTCCCATCTCTAGTTGTCTTAATTCTTGTCTTGCCAGTGGATCTAGTTGGGAATTGGGAAGAGAGAGTGATGCTGACACTGTGCAACTCTCCCTCACTTTAATCCAAATCAAGCGCTCGTTTGGACACCATCATCATGTGTCCTGCTCAATCCTTGAAGTCCTGTGGCGATGGATGAGCGATGAAGCAGCGGGTGTGGATACACTGGGAGCTGTAGTCACGGACCTGCACGCAGGCAGCTCAGGTCTAATGGTCATTTTCTACTGACCGAAGCAGCAGTGAAACTCAGCATTTACCTAGGCGACTGAGCAGACCTTTTCAGGAATGCATTGCTCACCTCCGTAGAATGAGGAAGGGGCTAGAAAAGGTGCCCTAAACCTTGGCTGATTCACTACCTCCTGGCCAGCTTAGGTGGGCATCACAGTTTGCGGTCAAACAAAATAAAACACAAGGTGACATCACTCACCGTTGGCACTTGGTTGACATTTTTGGACAACTCTACAGCAGAGAGAAGAACAGCCTTAGTTGCCAGAAAACAGAGAGAACAGCTTTAGTTGCCAGAGAGCTTGCAAGATACAACATTGACATTGTAGCCCTGAGTGAAACTCATCTTGCCAACGTAGCTCAGTTGACTGAAACTGGTGATGAATACACTTTTTTCTGGAGTGATCGCAGCAGCAATGAGCATCGTGATGCTGGAGTTGGATTTACCGTCAGGAGTCACCTTATTTAGCAACTTGTTCGTCTACCCAAGGGTGTGAACGACCGGCTCATGACATTATAGCTTCTGCTACAGAACAGAAGTCAAGCCATCCTGATGAGCACCAAAACCCCACAATGAACAACCCGGACGAGACGAAAGATAAGTTCTTCGAAGAACTAGATGCCTTACTATCAGCAGTGAGCAGTACTGATTTCAATGCAAGAGTAGGGTGTGACTCTGCAATCCGGCAGGGTATTACTGGGAGACATGGAGTGGGCAAGTGTAACAGTAATGATCTACACTTACTGAAGATCTGTGCAGCACACAAGCTCCTCATCACCAACACAACCTTCTGTCTACCTCCCCATAACAAGACCTCCTGGATGCACCCCCGCTCTAAGCACTGGCATCTTATTGATTATGTCATTGTCAGGAGAAAAAATAGGCAGGATGTCAGAGTAACCACAGTCATGTGTGGTGCTGACTGTTGGACAGATCACAGGCTCATTGTTTCCAAAATGAGGCTCCTCATCAGACCCAAGAGACAACCACAAGGAAGCAAGGTTATGAAAAGAATCAATGTGGCCAAGCTAAAGAACCCCAGCATAGTTTCAGCACTGGCTGAAGACTTAGAAATCAAGCTCACTGACCTACACCTCGCAGGCAGCACTGAGGACGTCTGGGAATGCGTCAGAGATGCTATCCATACATCTGCGCTGAACACACTCAGGCCTTCTACCTGCAAGCAGCATGATTGGTTTGATGAGAATGATGAGGAGATATAGGCTCTACTTGTTGAAAAGCACCGTCTTCATCGAGCCTGTCAGAACGACCCATCATCAGCTGCCAAGAAAAATGCTTTTACCAGTGCTCGCAGGACAGTCCAGAATAAACTGTGTGAAATGCAGGATGCCTGGCTGAGCACCAAGGCAGGTGAAATACAGAGGTACACTGAGAGAAATGACTTGAAATTGTTCTATGAAGCCCTCAACATTCTCTATGGACCTTAATCGCTCAGGAGTTTCCCCTCCTGATTACAGATGGTACAACTCTCATTACAGAGATCCTGCAGAGATGGGATGAACACTGACTGTCATCTATTAATGATGAGGCACTAGACAGGATTCTCCAGGCTGATATCAACAGCGCCATGGATGACCCACCGGTTGTAGCCAAAGTCACAAAAGCTGTCAGCCAGCTATCTAGTGGCAAAGCCCCAGGAGCAGATGCCATGCCCGCAGAGATCTATAAAGCTGCTGGTCCTGTGCTTATCGAGAATCTCACTGAGTTGTTCCAGTTCTTTTGGAAGCAAGGATCCATTCCTCAGGAGCTTAAAGATGCTTCCATCGTATACCTCTACAACAGGAAGGGCAATCGGCAAGTATTCGACAACCACCGAGGAAATCTCGCTGCTCTCCATCAGAGGAAAAACTCTTGCAAGAATCCTGCTAAATTGTCTGGTCACTCATCCAGAGCTAGGCCTGCTTCCAGAGTCACAGTGTGGCTTCTGCAAAGGTCATGGGACTACTGACATGATTTTTGCTGCATGCCAACTTCAGGAGGAGTGTCAGGAACAGAATCGTGAGCTCTACACAACCTTTGTGACCTCGCGAAAGCCTTGGATACTGCCAGCCAACAAGGCCTGTGAAAGATCATGTCAAAGTTCGGCTGCCCCCGCAAATTCATTCAGATGCTACACCAGTTCCATGAGGGCCAGAGTACTGGATGGCGGAGAATCCTCTGAGGCACTCCCAGTCACCAATGGTGTCAAACAGGATTGTGTGTCACACACACACTGTTCAGCATGATGTTTACTGCCATGCTGAATGATGCCTGAATGAGGACAGTGTTGCTGGAATCAGCCTCAATTACAGAGTGGATAGAATATAGAACATAGAATATTGCAGCTCAGTACAGGCCCTTCTGCCCTCGATGTTGCGCCGTCCAATGGAACCAATTTTATGACCCTCTATCCTAAACTATTCCAATGCTATCCATATGCCTATCCACTGACCATTTGAACAGCCTTAAACTTGATGAGGGTTGTGAGTCCACAACTGCTGCAGGCAGGGCATTCCATGCCCTTACTACCCTCTGAGTAAAGTCTCTGAGGAGTCTTCAAGCCATTACCAAAGTGAAGGAGAGATTTCCTCTTTGCCAATGGCTCTGAGCCAGTATACGGGGCACAGTCAGAGATGCAAGTCAGCATGGACAAATTTTCCATGGCTTGTGACAACTTTGGACTCACCATCAACATTAAAAAGACTGAAGTCATGCATCAGCCTGCTCTTCATGCACTATATACAGAACCCATAAGCACAATCAAAGAGCAGAAACTAAGGTAGTGGACCAGTTCACTTATCTTGGCAGCACCCAAACAGTGACTGTTGATACAGAACTTAATTGCAGAATAGCAAAGGCAAGTCCTGCTTTCGGTAGACTGTGCTCTACTGTATGAGAATGTCGAGGAATCAGCCCAGCAACAAAACTGAAAGTCTACCTCCTCTATGGCTGTGAAACGTGGACTGTGTATCGAAGGCATGCCGGACAGCTCAATCATTTCCACATGACTTGTCTTTGCAGAATATTACACATCAGATGGCAAGACAAAATACCAGACACTGACGTTCTCTCTAGAGCAAGTCTACCATCAGTCCGCAGACTGCTGATGAGAGCGCAGACGCAATGGACAGGTCATGTCATCCGTATCTCAGACGAATGCATATTCAAGCAGCTCCTTTTTGGGGAACTCTCTGCTGAAAGACGCTCGCATGGAGGGCAGAAGAAACATTTCAGAGACACACTCAAAGTCTCCCTGAAGTTACTTGACATAGACACAACCACCTGGGAAACGCCGGCACAAAACCGCCTACCTGGCATTGCCTCATCCACAAAGGCTGACAAGCTCACAAAGCAAGGTGTTTTGCTGATGCACAACTTAAGTGTGAGCTGCACAAGTCCAGAGCCACCAGTGCAACAACTACAATGACTACACAAATCTGTCCAATATTTGCCAGGACATTCCATGTCCGAATTGGCCTGATCAGTCATCTCCAGACACACCACAATCAGCTTCAAAATGACTAATGGTGTTGAGGCCCTCATCGATGACAATGGACGAACAACAACAGAAGGAAGACATTAGGCCATCAAGTCTGCACCGCCTTTCTGAAAGAGCATCCTTACCCATACCAACTCCTCTCCCCACCCCCCCACCCCAAACCACCTCATCCTATCCCCCAAACCCCTTAATCCTTGGACACTAAGGGGCAATTTAGCATGGCCATCCAGATACCGTGCACAACTTTGGACCGGGGGAAGAAATTGGAACACCCAGAGAAAACCTGCACAAACATAGAAAGCACATTCAAACTCCACAGTCACCCAAGACCAGAACTGAACCTGGGGCCTTCATGCCACCATGTTGCTCTCAAAAAAAAACGCTGGATGTCAATGGCTGGACCAACATTTATTGCTCATCCATAACTGCCCTCCACTTCAGAGCACATTTCCGAGTTCACTACATGGGCTGTGAATCTGGAGTCACATGTAGGCCAGACCAGGTGAGAATGGTAGGTTTCTTTTGCATCTGAAATGATGCTATTGGGAAATTCTCTACCTGGAAGAAATGTAGCTATCTTATGATTCGGTCATGTCCTGAAGTGACAATCTCAATAAGGCATACTGTTCTGAACTCCAATATTTGATTCTTAATCGTGCACTGATAATATCAATGCCCATCTTTATAGACAACTTGGGTAATGATAGAATTCCCTAGTATGGACTGCAAATAATTACCTGCAGTAGATCAACAAAGTAAATTGTCTGCCTTCAAGGATTGGTGAAATTGTTTAATGCCAAATATTATGCTGAGTGCTTCTTTCTCAAATTGTTATGTTATTCCGAATAGTTGGTGCTTATATTGGAACAATCCCTTGTGCGTGACAATTGTTAGTAGTGCTTGTGACTCAGTTGTCACCCTTATCTGGACATGCTTAAAGCAAGTCTATTTTGCTAAACTACTAACCACCAAACAATCCAGTGAATAGGTCCTTGACTGGTGTCAACACAGTACTGGATTTATGAACATCTTAAAGTTCCTGCAGATATGTACAGGAAATGACAATTAGGAGTGCTCAATTTCTTGTTGTTATAGATTCAATCACTTCATTCTTGACTTTTTTTTTAGTTCCACTTCTACCTTCAGTTTAACCACTATAAGGTACAAGTTCATGCCTCGAAGGATCTAGGGTTGATATGAGGTTTGATCTTGAGCTTCCACTCCAGTCATGGATCCTAGAGTATTCTCAGTGGTGCAGTGGTCAGCACTGCTACCTCATAGCACCAGGAACCCAGAATCAATTCCAGCCTCAGATGACCATCTCTGTGATGTTTACATGTTCTTCCCAAACCTGTTCAGGTTTCCTCCGGCTGCTGCAGTCCAAAGATGTGTGGGTAAGGTTGATTGGCCATGCTAAAATTAACCCTTAGTGTCAGGAAGATTTGTGTTCTTGTGTTTGCACATTGGGATTGCAAAATCTGTCATGTCCAACATATCTTAGTTGTGTGGCCTTTCCTGCCATAGCTTCTACATCTATTTTCGCTACTCCAACATTTATGTGGAGAGTGCCCCACCCGAGCAAACCTATGGCATGTTGTATTTCAATATATTTCTTCCTGTCTGTTCTCATCCTGTCTATTTTGATTGCAATTATAATTAAATAAGCTTCTTTTGTGGTCAATTGCATGAACACCACAATCTCAATAGCAAGTTCTAGTGTTAGAGAACTTTCAGTGAGCAAGTGTCTTTGAATGCTTCATTTCAAAGTCCACAAACAAATCTGTCTCAGAGTGTCTTCGCAGGTCAAGCCAAACTTGTAGTTCTTCATTAATGTTTGCATCACTGCAACAAATTGCGATATATATTCACCCTCTTATCTTTATCAATGAAATCCGAATCTCTCAGAAATTATCCATGGTTTAGGCAAGAAATTACTCTCAAGAATCTGAGTCAGTTCCTGGTAGGTTTTTTCATTAGCCTTCTCAGAGTGAACAAGGCTCGCTTAAGAAAGTGACTACTTTAAGTCCATTTGCTATTTTGTTAGCACAGTGAGGAGTCTCACAACACCAGTTTAAAGTCCAACAGGTTTATTTGGTAGCACAAGCCACTAGCTTTCAAAGTGCTGCTCCTTCATCCAGTGAGTAGGAGTTCAGTTCATAAACGGGGCATATAAAGACACAAACTTAATTTACAAAATAATGCCCCTTTGTTAGCACGAGGGGACACAGCTTTAAATTAAGGGGTATGAGTTATAGGACGGATATCAGAGGTAGGTTCTTTACTCAAAGAGTGATTAGGGAGTGGAATGCCCTGCCTGCAGCTGTTGTAGATGCGCCAAGTTTGGTGGCGTTTAGAGGTTAATTGATAAGTATATGGAAGAGAAGGGAATGGTTTAGTTTGGAGGGGCATTGCTTTTTATTTTGGTCGGCACAACATCGAAGGCCGAAGGGCCTGTTCTGTGCTGTAATGTTCTATGTTCTATGTAATGGTTGGAATGTGAGTCTTTACAGGAAATCAAGACTTAGAGGTGCAGACAATGAGTGGAGAGAGGATTACGCATAGGTTGAAGACACGTTATTGCCTCCAGCCAGGACAGTTAGTGAGATTATGCAAGCCAAGACAAGTCATGAGGGTTACAGATAGTGTGACATGAACCCAAGATCCTGGTTGAGGCCATCCCCATGTGTGTGGAACTTCATCTATTTCTCCATCCTGACACACGAGCCAGGTGTGGGGATCAAATTTGCACCTCATATGCCAACATCTTCATGCACAGGTTTGAACGAGAGCTCTTAACCACACAGGACCTTAAGCCAATGCTATACACTACATCTATCGATGACATTTTCTTCCTTTGGACTCATAGCCAACAGTCACTGAAACAACTATATGAATACATCAACAAATTTCATCCCACCATCAGACTCTCCATGGACCAGTCTCTGGAATTGGTTGCATTCTTGGACACATGCATCTCCATCAACGATGGTCACCTCAGCACCTCACTGTAACACACACCTACGGATAACCTCACGATGCTCCACATCTCTAGCTTCCACCCTAAACACGTTAAAGAAGCCATTCCCTACAGAAAAGCCCTCTGTATACACAGGATCTATTCAGAGGAGGATCACAATGGACACCTCCAGATGCCGAAAGATGTCCTCATAAGAACAGGACATGGCGCTCAACTCATCGATTGACAGTTTCAATGCGCCACAGCGAAAAACCGCACCAACCTCCTCAGAAGACAAACATGGGACACGACAGATTGAGTACCCTTTGTCATCCAGTAATTCCCCAGAACACAGAAGCTACGAAATCTTCTCCAGAGCCTTCAATATGTCATTAATGAAAACGAAAATCTCGCCAAGGCCATCCCACACCCCCACTTCCTACTTTAAACAACCGCACAACCTCAAACAGACCACTGTCAGCAGCAAACTACCCAGCCTTCAGGAGAACAGTTACCATGACATCACACAACCCTGCACAGCAATCTCTGCAAAACGGACCGGATCATCAACATGGATGCCATCATCTCATGTGAGAACATCCACTAGGTACACGGTACATACTCTTGCAATTCAGTCAACACTATCTACCTGATATACTGCAGGAAAGGATGCCCCGAGGTTGGTACATTGGGGAGGCCATGCAGACACTACAATAACAGATGAATGAACACCACTCGACAATCACCAGACAGGAGTACACTCCTCTTCCTGTTGGGGAACACTTCAGCAGTCACGGGCCTTCAGCCTCTGATCTTCGGATAAGCATTCTCCAAGGCAGCCTTCACGACACATAACAACTCAGAATCGCTGAGCAGAAACTGATAGCCAAGTTCTGTGCACATGAGGACGGCCTCAACTGGGATCTTAGGTTCTTGTCACACTATCTATAACCCCCACAACTTGCCTGGGCTTGCAAAATCTCAGTAACTCTCCTGTCTGGAGACAATACACATCTCTTTAACCGGTGCTTAACCCTCTCTCTACTCATGTTGTCGGTATCTTTAAGACTTGATTTACTCTAAAGATTCGCATTCCAACCATTATTTTGTGAATTGAGTTTGTATCTTTATATGCTCTGTTTGTGAACAGAACTTCTCCAGCTTCAACCCTAAACACGTTAAAGAGGCCATTCCCTACGGACAAGCCATCCATATACACAGAATTTGCTCAGATGAGGAGGATAGTGACAGACACAAAGAACAAAGAACAAAACAGCACGGGAAACAGGCCCTTAGGCCCAACGAGCCCGCGCCGCCACCCCGATGTTCCCACCTCTAACCGTGATCCCTGTCCACATTTATAGATCTATCGATTAAAAACAAAATTTGAGACAATTTAGGGAGAATTTGTTTTGCCAATTAGCCCAAGAGCACATCTTTGGGATGTGGGAGGAAACCAGAGCACCCGGAGAAAACCCACACAAGCACAGGGAGAATGCGCAAACTCCCACAGACACAGGCCCAAATCCATGTATCTGCACAGCACAACGATAGTCACTGAGCTGTCGTGTTGCCCATCAAATGGTCCAGGTCAAGCGTACACTAACGACGTGAAGCACTAGGATACTCTTGAAAAAAACCTGAGAGCAGCACTCTCACGACCCATCGCGTGTTTGCCTCTTGTTAGACAACAAGGTGGACCAAAGCACCTGTAGGATAAAAACAAGTACATCAATATCATCATCTATTTACACACTTCCCAGGGACTCCCAAGGCTCATGATCCTATTTTAAATCAGTTTTCTATACCCCTCCATTCCCATTCTGTTCATGTGCCCATCTAAGTATTTCTTAAATAACTCCAGAGTACCTGCCTCCACCACTTTACTTGGCAGTGCATTCCATACCCGCACCACCCTCTGTGTGAAAAAATTCCCTCTGGCATCCAAATTATACCTTACCCCCCTCACCCTAAGCCTGTGACCCCTCGTGCTATTCGAGTCCATCCTAGGAAAAAGCTGTTTACTCTATCTGTACCTCTCATAATCTTGTACACCTCTATTAGATCTCCTCTAAATCTACGTCTTTCTAAGGAAAACAGTCCCAATTTGCCTAACTTCTCCTCATAACTCAGACCTTCCATACCAGGCAGCATCCTGGTAAACCTCCTCTGCACTCTCTCCAGAGTCTCCACATCCTTCCGGTAGTAAGGCGACCAGAACTGGACGCAGTATTCCAAATGAGGTCTAACCAACGTTTTATACAACTGCAACATTAAAGGCCAGCTCTTGCCGGATCATTGACATGGATGACATCATCACACGTGAGAATACCATTCACCAGATACACGGTACATATTCTTGCAACTCAGCCAATGTTGTCTACCTAATACGTTGCAAGAAAGGATGTCCCGCAGCATGGTACATTGGGGAGACCATGCAGACACTACGACAGCAGATGAATGAACATCGCTTGACAATCACCAGGCAAAACTATTCCCTTCCTGTTGGCAAACACTTCAGTGGTCACGGGCATTCGGCCTCCGACCTCTGAGTAAATGTTCTTCAAGGGGGCACTTACGACACACGACAGCGCAGAGACACTGAGCAGAGACACTGAGCAGAGACTGATAGCCAAGTTCCGCACACATGAGGACAGTCTTAACAGGGATCTTGGCTTCATGTCACACTATCTGTAACCCCTATGACTTGCCTGGGTTAGCAAAAAACCTCACTTACTGTGCTGTCTGGAGAAAATACACATCTCTTTAACTTGTGCTCAGTGCTCCTTCCACTCACATTGTTAGCCACTTTAAGACTTGAATAGCAGATTAGGTGTAAAGATTCACATTCTAATCAGTAATCTGTAAACTGTCTGTGCTGATATCTGTTGGAGACCAGAACACCTCATTCATCTGACGAAGACCATAGGTCGAAAGCTTGTGAGATTACTATCAAATAAATCAAAGAACAAAACAGCACGGGAAACAGTCCCTTCGGCCCAATGACCTGCGCCGCCACCCCGATGTTCCCACTTCTACCCGTGATCCCTGTCTATGTTTATAGATCTATGGATTGAAAACCAAATTTGAGACAATTTAGGGAGAATTTGTTTTGCCAATTAGCCTAAGAGCACTTCTTTGCGATATGGGAGGAAACCGGAGCTCCTGGAGAAAACCCACGCAAGCACGGGGAGAATGCAACATGCTAGAGGGAGTTTTTTCTGGGGGGATGGAATGCGCTGCCAAGTAAAGCGGTGGAGGCAGGTACTCTGGAGTTATTTAAGAAATACTTAGATGGGCACATGAACAGAATGGGAATGGAGGGGTATAGAAAACTGATTTAAAATAGGGATCATGAGCCTTGGGAGTCCCTGGGAAGTGTGTAAATAGATGATGATATTGATGGACTTGTTTTTATCCTACAGGTACTTTGGTCCACCTTGTCTAACGAGGGGCATACACGCGATGGGTCGTGAGAGGGTTGCTCTTGGATTTTTTTTGACAGTATCCTAGTGCTTCATGTTGTTAGTGTATGCTTGACCTGGACCATTTGATGGGCAACATGACAGCTTAGTGACTATCGCTGTGCTGTGCAGATACATGGATTTGGGCCTGTGTCTGTGGGAGTTTGCGGTTACGTTCGAGTTATCGCAGAGGGCTGGGGGAGTGGCGGCGTTGGGTTAAGAGAGAAGGAGGGATTCTGCGGGAGGGGGAAGGGTGCCCACCTCTTGCCTGCGAGAGACAAACTTGTTTTCAGATCATTTGGCATGGGTCGCACGAGCCCATTCCCCCAGGAATGACACCTGGATTTAAACCTAGTGTTGTCAGACTTCTTATTGTGAACAGAACTCCCAGCCACCTGATGAAGGAGCACACTCTGAAAGCTTATAGTGTGTGCTACTAAATAAACCTGTTGGACTTTAACCTGGTGTTGTAAGACTTCTTACTGTGTTTACCCCAATCCAACGCCAGATCTCCACATCTTGTTAGCAGAGAGATAAGACTGAAGTCTCTCTTTGTAAGCAAGCATGTTTCCACAATTTCTTCAAACACCTCTATTTTGGCTTAAAACCAATCTTGCTGTCAGTTTTGCCTTGTTCTGTACGTGAAATTGTGACAACAAGGAAAAAGGATTTTTCACAATGTGGGACGTTGAAACAAATAATGCAGCTTTATTGATAAGGTGTTCCCTGACTGAAGTCCAACATGGAAGAGAAATAAAAACATGCAAATGCCTCTGTTGAGCTCACATGTCATGTGACTAATCAGAGAAGTGCTCTACTTTGCAATACATAACACTACAAAAGTATTAATCTCACATTTATCCGCGTTACACAGCATTCACTATGCAGTGATCTTTCTGCCCTTTTCTGAACTGGTGATTAGCGTGTCAAGGTAGGAAAATAGTGCGTGAAACAAACAATCAAATTTGCGCCTGCCATCAAATGGTTTGTTATCTTCCCGGCCACTTTCTCCTGGCACAAACTGCTTTGAGCCCAAAATGGATTTGAAGCCTGTCAGCATGTCTTTGATTGCATTTCAATATATTAATGAGTTCGGCATGACCATTTCCCCCCCTCTTTGACCTCTAGTGGGAAGCTCAATGAAGGGACTTCGAGTTAATGAAAAAGTTTCTAAATAAGAGCGGTACCATATGCCTTTTGTTCAAAGGTTAAAGGAAACTAATTGCAATTTGCTAACACTAGTGTGTTAGAGCCATTTATAATAAGTGACTGTGCTACACTCTTCACAGGAAACAGATAGAAACATAGAAACTGGAAGAAGGAATAGGCCATTTGACCCTTTGGCCTGTTCTGCCATTCATTTTAATCATGGCTGATCATGCAATGAAATATCCTGATACCCTCTTCCACCCATCTTTCTTGATCCCTTTAGCTATATTTCATTTCTTCTTAAAATCACACAACATTTTGGCCTCAACTACATTCTGTGGCAGTGAATTCCACACATTCACCAACCTTTGGGTGAACTCATTTCTCGTCATCTTAGTTCTAAAAGATTTACCCCCTATCCTCAAACTATAACCCCTAGTTCTGGATTTCTCCACTATTGAGAACGTTCTTCCTGAATCTAACCCTTTAGAATTTTATTAGTTTCTAAGAGATCCCTCTCATTCTTCTAAATGTTTCTTCAGAAGGAACTCTTCAAATGCAGACAATAAAAAACATAACAAAACTTACTCCAACTTATAAATCGAAGAAAGGGTTTAACTTCATTACTCCAAACTTGGTGCTTCACTCTGGGCCACTCCAAGCTCTCCGCAATTTCCAACAGGATCTTATTTACAGTGAGTCAGCTGACCATCACATCATTCTGTAAGTGGTTCCATGATTTTCTGGGTCAACTGACCCTTATAGCTTGTTACCACTGGACACATTACATCCAATACAAAGTTGTCACTGGTTACATTCTAGCAGATTCCCTTTATTTTAATTTTTTTTCAAAATAATTTAAGACAACCATCCTACAATATTCTTAATAACCTTCCAGTATCTCTTTTTGTAAAACAGTCAGAAATCTGTAGATTAGCACCAACCCAGTTAAGTTTGGAAACTTCCTTGTTTTCCAGCATTTGTTTAATGCTGGCTAAATCAATTCTTAGTCGTTTTTCTCTTACATTTTTTGTTCAGTGAACATTGTCCCACAAAGACCAATTGTCCACATCACACTCAACTGGTAGTTTCTTACTCGATGTGCCCATAAAAAATAATTCTGTGAATGTGTCTGCTGGGATAGCCATAGTATTAGACAGTTAGATGGAGAGAAATTAGTTGAGTGTATTCAGGAGGAATTTCTCCTTCAGTATGTGCATGGCCTGACTGGAGGGGGCAAAACTTGATCTCTTGGGAAATAAGAAAGGGCAGGTTACAGAGGTGTCAGTGAGAGATCACTTTGGGGCCAGTGACTATAATTCTATTGGTTTTAAGATCGCTATGGAGAATAATAGGTCTGACCTTAAAGTTGAAATTAGCAAGGCCAATTTTGATGGTATCAGGCAGAAACGTTCAAAAGTTAATTGGGGGAATCTGTGGGAAGGCAAAGGGACGTCTGGTAAATGGCATGCTTCTGAAAGTGTGTTAACCGGGGTTCAGGGTAAATACATTCTTTTTAGAGTGAAGGATAAAGCTGGCAGAAACAGGAAGTCCTGGGTGACTGAGAATATCGAAGCCCTGGTCAAGAAGAAAAAAGAGGCACATTACATGCATAGGCAGCTGGGATCAAGGGAATCCTTTGAAGAGTATAGAGGGTGTTGGAATAGAGTTGAGAGAGAAATTGGGAGGGCAAAAAGGGGACATGAGATTGTTTTGGCAGATAAGGCAAAGGAGAATCCAAAGAGCTTCGACAAATACATAAAGGGCAAAAGAGTAACAAGGGAGAGAGTAAGGCCTTTTAAGGATCAACAAGGTCATCTATGTGCAGATCCACAAGAGATGGGTGAGATCCTAAATGAATATTTCTCATCAGTATTTACTGTTAAGAAAAGCATGAATGTTCGGGAACTTGGGGAAATAAATAGTAATGTCTTGAAGAGTGTACATCTTAGAGGAGATGGTACTGGAAATCTCAAAACGCATCAAGGTAGATAAATCCCCTGGACCAAGTGTATCCCAGGAGATTGTGGGAGGCTAGGGAGAAATTGCACTTCCCCTAGCAAAGATATTTGAATCATCAATAGTCACAGGGGAGGTGCCTGAAGATTGGAGAGGGGCAAATGTTGTGCCTTTATTTAAAATGGGTAAATTGTTGGAAGGTATTTTCAGAGACAGGAAGTACAAGCATTTAGAGACGCAAGGATTGATTAGGGACAGACAGCATGGCTTTGTGACTGGAAAATCATGTCTCACAAACTTGATTGTGTTTTTTGAAGGGGTAATCGAGAAAGTAGATACATAGACTTTAGCAAGGCCTTTGACAATGTACTGCATGATAGGTTATTGCATAAAGTTAAATCTCACTGTATCCAGGATGAGGTATCAAAATGGATACAAAATTGGCTTCTTGAGAGAAGCCAGACAGTGGTTGTAGAGTGTTATTTTTCAAACTAGAGGTCTGTGACCAGCAGTGTGCCTCAGGGATCAGTGCTGGGCCCAGTGTTTTTTTTTCATTTATATTAATAATTTGGATGAGAATATGAGAAACATGGTCAGTAAGTTGGCAGATGACACTAAGATTGGTGGCATAGTGGACAGTGAAGAAAAGTATCTCCAATTACAACAAGATCTTGATCAATTGGGCCAGTGGACTGATGAAAGGCAGATGGAGTTTAATTTAGGCAAATGCAAAGTGATGCATTTTGGTAGATTGAACCAGGGCAAAACTTACTGAGTTAATGGTAGGGCATTAGGGAGAGTTACAGAACAAAGAGATCTAGAACAAAGAACAAAGAACAAAACAGCACGGGAACCAGGCCCTTCAGCCCAACAAGCCCGCACCACCACCCCGATGTTCCCACCTCTACCCGCGATCCCTGTCCATGTTTATAGATCTATGGATTAAAAACCAAATTTGAGACAATTTAGGAAGAATTTGTTTTGCCAATCAGCCTAAAAGCACATCTTTGGGATGTGGGAGGAAACCAGAGCACCCGGAGAAAACCCACGCAAGCACGGGGAGAATGCGCAAATTCCCACAGACACAGGCCCAAATCCATGTATCTGCACAGCACAGCGATAGTCACTGAGCTGTCGTGTTGCCCATCAAATGGTCCAGGTCAAGCGTACACTAACGACATGAAGCACTAGGATCCTCTCGAAAAAGATCCAAGAGCTTTCCTCTCACGACCCATCGCGTGTATGCTCCTCATTAGACAACAAAGTGGACCAAAGCACCTTTAGGATAAAAACAATTACATCAATATCATCATCTATTTACACACTTTCCAGGGACTCCCAAGGCTCATGATCCCTATTTTAAATCAGTTTTCTATACCCCTCCATTCCCATTCTGTTCATGTGCCCATCTAAGTATTTCTGAAATAACTCGAGTACCTGCCTCCACCACTTTACTTGGCAGTGCATTCCATACCCCCACCACCCTCTGTGTGAAAAAACTCCCTCTAGCATCCAAATTATACCTTACTCCCCTCACCCTAAGCCCGTGACCCCTCGTGCTATTTGAGTCCATCCTAGGAAAAAGCTTAACCTTGTTTACTCTATCTATACCCCTCATAATCTTTAGAGGTACATGTTCATAGCTCCTTAAAAGTGGACTCACAGGTGGATGGAGTGGTGAAGAAGGTATATGCCATGCTTGGTTTCATCGGTCAGAACACTGAATACAGGAGTTAGGACGTCTTGTTGAAGTTATACAAGACAGTTGGCAAGGCCACACTTAGAATGCTGTGTGCAATTCTGGTCACTCTATTATAGAAAGAGTATTATTAAACTCGAAAGAGTATTATTAAAGTAGAAAGCAGAAAAGATTTACTAGGAAGCTACTGGGACTTGATGGATTGAGTTAGAAGGACAGGCTGGATAGACTGGGACTTTTTTCTCTGGAGCATAGGAGGCTGAGGAGTGATTTTGTAGCTGTCTATAAAATCTTGAGGGGCACAGATCAGCTAGACAGTCAATACTTTTTCCCAAAGGTAGGGGAATCTAAAACTAGAGGGCAGAGGTTTGAGGTGAGAAGGGAGAGATACAAAAGTGACTAGAGGGCAATTTTTTTCACACAGAGGGTGGTGGTGAGTGTCTGGAACAAGCTACCAGAGTTGTAGTAGAGGTAGGTACAATTTTGTGTGCATAGCCAATTTAACTATCATATTCTTCTTTCTGTTTCCTTTTCATTGGCCCATTCTTCTTTTTCCATTGACCTTTCTCCAGTGATGGGGACGGGATCAATACTGTTTAGATATCCCTGTTGACTCATCATTACACTAGATGTACTTTGTCGGATATCAAGACCAAGATATCAAAAAACACCAGCTGCTTGACTCCCTACTTTAAATTCTGTTTTCAGCTTCTCAATTGTCCTTTTTTTAAATTCTTTTGTGCCACCTGTTAGAAAATCATCCACGTACATTACTAAAATTCCAGCTAATTTTCCTTTAGCCTTTCAGTAAAACATGCTGGATCTGCTTTTAACTGGACACAGTCAGTCTTTAGCAATATAGATCATACAGAGAAATACCAAACCCTTGATGCATCACTTAACCCTTATACTCATTTGTTCAGTTTTCACAAATGTCTATATAATACTTATTTCTTTGGGTGGCCTCAAAAAAACTTTTCTCCGAAGTGCTTTGCCCTGCAGAAATGCTGCTTTGATATCTATTGATTTCCAATTTTTAGATGCTAGAGCAACGAAAAAAATTCCAGTGCCACTTTCCCTGCTGTGAGTGAATCAACCCTAATGTATCTCCCATTCAAATGCTACTCATATCCATATGCTATTAATCTGGCTTTAGCTTTATACGTCCCATCTTGCAAAACTTTCTCTGTGCAAACCCACCTATGGGACAAAGCAGATTGTCCTTCAATTCAGATTGCCCCATGGGACAAAGCAGATTGCAGATTGGCCTTTATAGCAAGGGGGGATAGAATATAAAAGCAGGGAGGTCTTGCTGCAACTGTACAGGGCACTGGTGAGGCTTCAACTGGAGTCCTGTACGCAGTTTTAGTCCCCGCATTTGCAAAAGGACATACTGGTCTTGGAGGGAGTACAGAGAAAGTTCACCAGGCTGATACCGGAGATGAGGGGGTTAGCTTATGAGGAGAGATTAAATAGACTGGGCCTGTACTTGTTGAAGTTTAGAAGGCTAAGGGGGGATCTTATAGAGACTTACAAGCTAATGAAGGGGATAGATCGGGTAGAGGTAGAGAGATTCTTTCTGCTTAGAAAGGAAAACAGAACTAGAGGGCACAGCCTCAAAATAAGCAGTTTAGAACAGAGTTGAGGAGGAACAACTTCTCTCAGAGAAGTTGCTGAACCTCTGGAATTCTCTGCCTGTTGAAGTGGTGGAGGTTACCTTGTTGAATATGTTTAAGTCACAGTTAGATAGATTTCTGATAGACAAGAGAAGAAAGGGTTATGGGGAGCAGGTGGGAAAGTGCAACTGATCCATTGCAGATCAGCCATGATCTCATTGAATGGTGGGGCAGGCTTAAAGGGCTAGATGGCCTACTCCTGCTTCTATTTCTTATGTTCTTCATTTCGTATCTCGGTGTACATCCCAAACTTTTTCCAACTCTTTGTTTGCCTCCCTTACTTCTGCAATTTCTATTTTGTTAGCAGCTATCAACACTTCCTTTATCATGAGGGCTTCTATTCTGATTTCCATCATTAGTTTGATTCCGAGCCCTCATCATTAAACTCTGGCCGTTACTGATGTGTCTGTTTCTGTCAGGGCTGGTGCTCTCACATCACTGTTCCCTATTGATGTAACTTTGCTCACAGATGCATGACTTTCCTGGGTTCACAAATGCTTACTGTATCATCCTCAGATCTTAGGTTTTGTTTTTTTTGCTTTCATCTGTCCAAACTATTTTCCCAACCTGTAATTTTGGCTTCTTGCCCTTGCTCTTGGATGTTGAGCCAGTATTTGTCCTTTCCTACTTTCCCAATTATAATAGCATCTCTCCATTCGCTTGACTCTTTGAGTATGAGTGGTACCACTGTGCCTATTTTGGGTAGCTGAACATTTTGAAGTAGCAGTTTCATCCCCTGCTTCATGGATAGTTTGTTGATCATCAGATTCCCTTTATCTACTGTTGACTGCTTCTCATAATAACTCAGGGTCCATGCATGTCAGGTACAGGGTGTCTTCTGCACTTTTCCATCTTGTTCAGGTGCTCCAAATTCATACCCAATTCCCTCTACTCTCAAAAAGTGGGCTTGCACTGTCTGGTTACCGTGTTGTAATATATATACCTTGCCAAGTCTTCCTATCATTTTCCCAGGCCCTTTCTACTCTTTTTTGCCCTCTCTCTTATAGTACACCCCAGCCCCTTTCTCAAACTTTCTCCAATGATCTTATACAATGTCTTAGGGCTCTTCTTATTGGTTCTGAAACCTCAGCCTTAATGAGGTTTCTCCCTGCATGTTTAACATTTAAGTGTGCAGAAAACATGGAACAAATGCTTGTCCCTTCTAATGCTGGGGGAGCATCCGTTAATGTTAATACTGATGGCAACTTTGGATTCCTTCCCTATACCAACTAGTATGGACTATAGCCACCCCCCACCATCTGTGACAAATTTTTTGCATGTACTGCCTATGCTAATGCAACCTGCAATTTACAGTCTGGTTGATCTGCCAAAATTTTATGCAACATGTCATCTGTAAGTATATGATTCCTTTTACAGAGGACATTGCTGAATGGGCTCTCTGCTGTCGTGTGCACTATTACAATATTTAAATTTTTGCAATAAATTTAAACTCATCATCTGCGAATTCACCCCTATTATCCATCAAAAATTTAGGTGGTGCCCCAATCCTGTTCCAATCCAGCGGGTCATAATTTTATCTATCATGGTCTTTTTATTTTAGCTGTAAATCTCCATGGATATGCTAAATTGGGTGGCCATGTCCATGGGGTGCAATAGATAGCTTTTGTCGTTATCCCATATCTTTAGATCCATCGCCACTGCATCATTGAAATCTCGTACCAGTGGTAGACTCACGACTGGACATGAAGTGTCCTATATTTTATGCAAATTTCACACTGGGCTGATATTTAGAACACAGAACACTACAGCATAAACAGGCCCTTCGGCCCACAAGTTGCGCCGATTGTATCCATATCTACCAGACCTATCTGTAACTCTCAATCCCACGTACTCATCCAGAAGTCTCTTAAAAGACCCCAACGAGTTTGCCTCTATCACCACCAATGGCAGCCGATTCCACTCACTCACCACCTTCTGAGTGAAAAACTTAACTTTTTCTTTGAGATCATTCCATCCTTTGTCCAGCATACCTGTATCCTGCAACACTGCTCTCAGTCTCTGTGGTGCTGGATGACCAAACTACTTACCAGAATAATCTTTTTGTCCATCATGCTGTTGTGTCTGTAAGCGATATTAATGCCTCACGAATCCTTTAGTCGGATAATTTCAGTTTGCTTATAGTCAGATCTTGTAAAATATAGGTCCACAGTTTTCCCAAATATCACAGCTTTATCCTGTTTCAATCGATGGTCATCTGAGCTTT
This sequence comes from Sphyrna mokarran, assembly GCA_024679065.1. Classification (NCBI taxonomy): domain Eukaryota; kingdom Metazoa; phylum Chordata; class Chondrichthyes; order Carcharhiniformes; family Carcharhinidae; genus Sphyrna; species Sphyrna mokarran. The sequence goes on from JAGIQG010000005.1 coordinate 3,274,343, forward strand.
CTTCATCATAGATCTGCTTAACAACAAAAGTATATCACTGGAAACTACATTTGTATTTATAAATAAACTGATTGCCGCAATCCTACAGGGAAGTATTACCTTTATGGAGGACGTCAAAGTGTTGTCATCTCAAAATCTAATGCAGGTGGGACTATCATGTTCTTTTACTTTCTTTTGGTATTAATGCTCAGGAGACGCTAAATAACAAGTTGATCAATCTTGACCGCAGTGGATGTAAATCCACTATCTAAAACAGCACATCAGTGCGTTCATTATGGGACTCAACTTTTCTGCCACCAAAACAATGCTTTGCTGGCCTTTATCCTCGACATTGTCGGTTTCCATGCTTTCTGTGTCACATGTGCTTTCAAAGACACGATTTCTTCTTTTTGGACAGTTTACGATGTAGTGCTATGGGGAATCACATCAAAGCAGTGATTCACAATTCCCTCTGGCATTCTTCGATTTAAACGTCTTTTATCAGCTTGTGTTTTCTTTCCCCTTTTCAAATCAGTTATAACTGTGTTTTGACACTAGGTCTAATATTAACGTAACATTTGTTCATTGACTCCTCTGTACTGGGTGCTATGGCATTCTGGTCTGTATTGATCAAGGTGGCAGGGAAGGATTGTTTCCCAAAAAACTTCTTAATGATACTGTCATTTGATCAAAGAGGGGCTTTAATTGTATTCTTCTCATTGCTAAAACAGTATCCATTTATGACAGACATGCACAGAGTAACTACTTAAACAATATCTGGAATCTCCAAATTAAATTTCATTTGTCTGTTATGGCCTTATCAAAATCCATGACATACTCTTTCCATGGACTGGATATTTTGTCTCCTAATTCTGTCAAACATCACCATCCTTCATAATTCTCCAAGACCTTTTTGGTAAAATCTATCTCGGTATTGTAGCAGGACTGTAGCCCTTCTTCTCTATTTAGGGCATCTGCCATTCAATCGGAAAATACTTTGCTCCTTATCTTGCTCCTAATTGGAAATGATAAAGCTAATGCCATACTTTACTTTTTTTTCGGCTTTACGGTAACAGGATCCACATTTCCACCACTGCCTTCCTTTGCCAATACGGTTCAGCATCTAAAGAGACAAGGGGACAATCAAATTCCACAGTTTTACTTCCACCTTTCGCCATTGTTGTAGCCCTTCTTCAAAAATAAACACCAAGTTATAATGGGTTTTCCTCTGCTACCAATGTTCCTCCTCAGAAGGTATCTTTCAAATGTAGACAATAAAAATATAACAAAATTAATCCAACTTATATATCAAGGAATGGTTTAACAAAAAAGCTTCATTGCTCCAAACTTGGGGTCTCACCCTGGGCCACTCTATGCTCTCCACAACTCCCAACAGGTTCTTATTTGTAGCGAGTCAGCTGGTCAGCTGAACCATCACATCACGTTGTAATTGGTTCATGGTTTGCTGGGTCAGCTGACCCTTACAGCTTGTTACCGTTGGTCACATTAAATCCAATACAAATTTGTCACCAGTTACATGCTAACATTAAACTCCAGTGAATATAATCCGAATCAGATTAGTTTCTCCTTATCTGACAGACCTGCAATTCCAGGAATCAGCCTGAATGTTCACTGTACTCCGTCTATAGTAACAACATCCTTCCTCAGATAAGGACACCAAAATTGCACTCAATACTCCAGGTGTGGCCTCACCAGCATGAGGATACCAAGGTATCGCTGCGTATTCACCTCTCTCAATTTACACCTATTCAAGTAATAATCTGTCTTCCCATTAGTGCTACAAAAGTTAAAAACCTCAGATGTATCCACATTATATTGCATCTGCCACATATATGCCCACATACCCAGTCTGTCCAAATCATGCTGAAGCTTCTCTGTATCCTCTTCACAGCTCACCCTCCCATTCAACTTTGTATCATCTGCACATTTGGAGATAATACATTCAGTTTCCTTTTCCAAATCATTGAGATATGTTATGAACAGGTGGAGCCTTAATACCGATCCCTGCGCAACCCCCACTAGTCCCTGACTGCCAATCAAAAAAAGACCCACTTATGCCAACTCTTTGCTTCCTATCTGCTAATCAACTTTTGATTCATCTCAAGGCATTACCTGCAATCAAAAAAATAAGGGGAGCAGATTTAGGACTGAGTTGAGGAGTTTTTCACACAAAGGGTTGTGAATCTGTGGAATTCCTTGCTCAATGAAGTAGCTGAAGCTACCTCATTGAATGTTGTTAAGGCAAGGATAGATAAATTTTTGAATAGTAAAGGAATTAAGGGTTATGGTGAGCAGGCAGGTAAGTGGAGCTGAGTCCACAAAAAGATCAGCCATGATCTTATTGAATGACAGAGCAGGCTTGAGGTGCCAGATAGCTAATTCCTGCTCCTAGTTCTTATGTTCTAATTCATCTATTTTAATTTTACACAGTAATCTATTATGTCAAAAGCCTTCTCAACATTTAAATAAATCAGATCCACTGGTTTTCCTCAGTCAACTCTACTAGTTACATACTCAAAGAATTGTAATCGATTTGTCAAGCATGATTTCCCTTTTGTAAATCCATGCGGACTTTGTCTGATTATACCACTGCCTTCCAAATACTGAGCTCTGAAAGCAATTTCCCCACTACCAACATTACGCCCACTGGACTATAGTTCCTTGTTATCTCTCTACCTCCCTTTTTGGATAGTGAGCTCCAATCTGTAGAACCAGTCCCGAGTCCAAAGAATTTTGCAAAATAACTACCAATGGATCTATTATTTCCAGGGTCACTTCCTTAAGTACTCTGGGATGAAGATTATCAGGACCTGGAAATTTATCCACCTTCAATCCCATCAATTACTCCAAAATCCTTCTTCTACTAATGCTGATTTCTTAAGCTCCTCACGAAAACCTGTTCCTCTCAGCACTTCTGGTACATTATTTATGCCTTCCTTTGTAAAGACTGAAGCAAAATACAAATTTAATTCCTTAGCTATTTGTTTGTTCACCATTATGAATTCTCCAATTTCTGACTGTAAGGGCCTACATTTGTTTTTGTCAATCATTTTCTCTTTACATACCGAGAAAAACTTGTACATTCAGTTTTTATGTTGTCCGTTAGTCTACTTTTATACTCTATTTTTCCCTTCATAATGCTTTGTCCTCATTTGCTGAATTTTAAACTGATCCCAATCCCCAGGCCTATTGCTTTTTCTTGCCAATTTATATGCTTCTTCCTTGAATCTGATATTATCTCTAGTTTCCCTTGTAGGCCATGGTTTGGCCACAATTCTCTTACAGCTCTTGCACCAAATAGGAATAAGCAACTTCTTCTATTCCATCAATTTGTTCTTTAACTGCCATTGCCTATCCACTGCCCCTCTTTTCAGTAATGTTTCCCAATCCATCATGGCCAAATCATGCCTCATACCACCATAATCACCTTTATTGAGATTCAGGACCCTGGTCTCAGAATCACCTACATCACTATCAACCTTCACAAAGAATTCTACCATATTACGGTCACTCATCCTCAAGAGTTCTCTCACAACTAGATTGCCAACTAATCCTTTCTCATTGCACAACACCCAGTCCAAGATAGCCGGTTCCTTTGTTGGTTCTTCAATGTATTGCTCCAGCAAACCATTCTGTATACATTCTAGAAATTCGTCCTCTGTTGTACTGTAACTAATTTGGCTCTCCGAATCTAAATGCAGACTATAGTTGCTCATGATCACAGATGTTCCTTTAATCCATGCATCTCTGATTTTTTTTATCTAATGTTTTTTTCAATATTGCCATTACAGTTTATTGGTCAGTATACCACCCCCACCAAGGTATTTTGCTCCTTATTGTTTCTTAACTTGACCTCTGCAGATTCCACATCATCTGTGCTAATATCTTTCCTCAATATCGTCTTCAATCAACAAAGCCACTCATTAACTTTTCCTTTCCGTCTGTCTTTCCTAAACACTGAGTAGCCCTCAATATTTAGTTCTTATTCTTGGTCACCTTGGAATCACATCTCTGTAATGCCACTATATCATACCCTTTTACATTTATCTGTGGAACTAATTCATTTTGTTTCAAATGCTCCAAATATTCAAGTACAAAACCTGAAAGTGAGCATCTTTAACATTTCTTTTCTCTTTCCTACTGTTTTTCACTTGGTCTGTATCTGAATCTGGCCCTTGGTTTCTCTGCCTATCACTTTCATTACTTTCCTCAGTATTTTTTCCTCTTATTCTTAATTCCCCCTTAATTGCAAAGGTTCCAATCTCCCTGCTGTATTAGTTTAAACCCTGCCCAATCACTCTAGCAAATACTATCTCCAAGGACCTAAGTCCCGATCCTGTCCAGGTATAACCCATCCAATTTGTACAGGTCACACTTCTCCCAGAACCAGTCCCAGTGCCCTATCAATTTGAAACCCTCTCCATCACATCATCTTTTCAGCCACATATTCATAGAACACAGAACAGTACAGCACAAACAGGCCCTTCGGCTCAAGTTGCGCCGATCATATCAGTACCTACCAGGCTATAGAACTATCTGTAACCCCCAATCCCATGTACTCATCCAAAAGTCTTTTAAAAGACCCCAGCGAGTTTGCCTCTACCACCAACAATGGCAGTCGATTCCACTCACTCACCACTCTCAGTGAAAAACTCACCCCTAACATCTCCTTTGTACTTGCTGCCCAGCACCTTAAACCTGTGTCCTCTCATACCTTTTCAGCCCTGGGAAATAGCGTCTGAGAATCCACCCTATCTATTCCTCTCAACATCTTATAAATCTCTATCAGGTCGCCTCTCAACCTTCGTCTCTCCAGGGAGAAGAGACCTAGCTCCCTCAACCTATCTTCATAAAGCATACCTCCCAATCCAGGCAACATCCTTGTAAATCTCCTCTGCACCCTTTCAATAGCTTCCACATTCTTCCTGTAGTGAGGCGACCAGAACTGCACACAGTCCTCCAAGTGGAGTCTGAAAACAGTCTTATAAAGTTGCAGCATTACCTCCCAACTCCTAAAGTCAATCCCTCGATTAATGAAGGCCAGTACACCATACGCCTTCTTAACCACATCCTCCACCTGCGAGGCCAATTTAAGAGTCCTACTGACCTGGACCCCAAGTCCTTCTGCTCCTCAACATTGCCAAGACTCCTACCCTTGATATTGTACTCCTTCACCAAAATGGATGTCCTGCCAAAATGGACCATGACACATGAAATCCATCAGCCACTTTTCTGCCCTATCTTGCATTCTATCTATGTCACGCTGCAACTTCTGACAACCCTCCAGACTATCCACAACACCACCAATCTTCATATCATTGGCAAACTTACTAATCCATCCCTCCACTTCCTCATCCAGGTCATTTATGAAAGTGACAAACAGCAAGGATCCTAGAACAGATCCCTGGGACACTCCACTGGTTACCGGCCTCCATGCAGAAAAAGACCCATTCACAACCATTCTCTGCTTTCTGCCGGCAAGCCACTCTGGATCCACAAGGCCAAAGCCCCTTGGATCCCATGGCCTCTCACCTTCTCAAGAAGTCTTGCATGGGTGACCTTATCAAACGCCTTGCTGAAATCCAAGTAAACCACATCCACCGCTCTTCCTTCGTCAATGTGTTCAGTCACATTTTCAAAGAACTCAACTAGGCTCCTAAGGCACGACCCGCCCTTGACAAAGCTGTGTTGACTATTTCTGATCATACTAAACTTCTCAAAATGCTCATAAATCCTGTCCCTCAGAATCCTCTCCATCAACTTACCAACCACTGAGGTCAGACTCGCTGGTCGGTAATTTCCCCGGCTATTCCTGTTCTCTTTCTTGAAAATAGGAACCACATCCACAATTCTCCAATCCTCTGGAACCTCTCCTGTCTCCATCGACAACGCAAAGAATGTCGCCAGGGGCTCTGCAATCATTTCCCTCACCTCCTACAGTAACCTGGGGTACATCCCATCCGGGCCCGGTGACTTATCTACCTTGATGGAATTTAACAGTTCCAACACATCCTCTTTCGTAACGTCCACATACTCAATCTTTTCAGTCCACTGCATACCTGCAGTACATCTTCCCAGATCACTTTCCACCTGAATACCGAGGCAAAGTACTCAATAAGCTTCTCTGCCATTTCTTCTGGTTCCACACAGACTTTTCCCCTTCACCTTTTATAGCTCCTATCCCTTCATTTCTCATCCTTTTACTCTTCACCTATTGGTAGAACACCTTGGGATTCTCCTTAATCTTACCTGCCAAGGCCTTTTCATGACCCCTTCTGACTCTTCTAATTTCCTTTTTAAGCTCCTTTCCACAAGCCTTATACTCCTCTAAATCCTTAACATCTCCTAGCTCTCTGAATCTTTTGTATGTCTTTCTTTTCTTCCTAACTAGGTTCATCACATCCTTTGTGCACAACGGTTCCTACGACCTATGAAAACCTCCTTGTCTCATTGGAATGTGTCGTGCAGAACACCAGACTAACATTCCTTGAAAATCCACCACCTTTCTTCAGTACTTTTCCCCAAGAACACCTCCTTCCAGTTTACTCTTCCAATTTTCTGCCTGATGTCTTCATATTTCCTCTTACTCCAGATAAACACTTTCCTATCCTGCCTGATCCTATCTCTTTCCAATGCTATCGTGAAGGAGATAGAATTATGATCACCATTCCCGAGATGCTCTCCTACCGAGAGATCCGACACCTGTCCTGGTTCATTAGCCAGCACCAGGTCAAGTACAGCCTCTCTCCTCTCTAGGCCTATCCATGTGCTGTGTCAGGAAACCCTCCTGTATATACCTAACAAACTCCTCACTATCCAAACCCTTACCCTGGGGATATTCCAGTCGATGTTTGGGAAGTTAAAGTCTCCCATCACGACAACTCTGTTATTGGTTTTCTGTTAACAACTCTGTTAATAACAACTTGTTAATAACAACTCTGTTATTGGTTGTACTTGGTTTCGTGAAGGGTAGGTCATGCCTTACTAACCTCATTGAGTTTTTTGAGAAAGTGACCAGAGAGGTGGATGGGGGTAAGGCGGTTGATGTAGTATATATGGACTTTAGTAAGGCTTTTGATAAGGTGGCCCATGGAAGACTTCTACAGAAAATGCAGATGTGTGGAATAGAGGGTGATTTAGCTAATTGGATTAGAAATTGGCTGGCAGATAGAAGACAGAGGGTGGTGGTTGATGGGAGATATTCATCGTGGAGTTCGGTGACAAGTGGTGTGCCTCAGGGGTCTGTTTTGGGGCCCCTGCTGTTTGTAATTTTTATAAATGATCTGGATGAGGGTATTGAGGGATGGATCAGTAAATTTGCAGATGACACTAAAGTCGGTGGAGTGGTAGATAGTGAAGAGGGGTGTTATAGTTTACAGAGTGACTTGGACAAGTTGCAGAGCTGGGCCGAGAGGTGGCAAATGGAGTTTAATGTGGAAAAGTGTGAGGTAATGCACTTTGGCAGGAACAATAAATGTGTAGAGTATAGGGCTAATGGTAGGGCTCTTAATAGTGTTGAGGAACAGAAGGATCTTGGTGTATGTGTCAATAGATCCCTGAAAGTAGGTAGTCAAGTGGATAAAGTTGTTAAGAAGGCATATGGAGTCTTAGCTTTTATTGGTAGGGGGATTGAATTTAGGAGCCGCAGCATCATGTTGCAACTGTACAAAACTCTAGTGCGGCCGCACTTGGAGTATTGTGTGCAGTTCTGGTCCCCACATTATAAGAAAGATGTGGAGGCATTGGAGAGGGTACAGAGGAGGTTTACCAGGATGTTGCCTGGTATGGAGGGCAGGTCCTATGAAGAGAGGTTGAAGGATTTGAGGTTGTTTTCGTTAGAAAGGAGGCGGCTAAGAGGGGATCTTATTGAAGCATATAAGATGATTAGAGGTTTAGATAGGGTGGACAGTGATAGCCTTTTTCCTAGGATGGAGAAAGCTAGCACGAGGGGACACAGCTTTAAATTAAGGGGTATGAGTTATAGGACGGATATCAGAGGTAGGTTCTTTACTCAAAGAGTGATTAGGGAGTGGAATGCCCTGCCTGCAGCTGTTGTAGATGCGCCAAGTTTGGTGGCGTTTAAGAGGTTAATTGATAAGTATATGGAAGAGAAGGGAATGGTTTAGTTTGGAGGGGCATTGCTTTTTATTTTGGTCGGCACAACATCGAAGGCCGAAGGGCCTGTCCTGTGCTGTATTGTTCTATGTTCTATGTTCTATTACTACATCTCTCTAGGATCTGTTCATCTATTCATCCTATGCATCTTGCTGTTGCTATGCTGGCTAGCATGTGGAACAGGTTGTAATCCTGAGATCACTACCTTTGAGATCCTACTTTTCAGCTTGCTTCCTAGCTCCCTGTATTCTGCTTTTAGGACTTATCTTTCTTTTTAAATCTATCATGTACAACAATACTGGTTGTTCATCCATCTCTTCAGAATGTCCTACAGCCACTCTGAAACATCCTTGACTCCAGCACCAGGGAGGCAACATACCATTCTGGAATCTCGTTTGTGGCCACATAAATACCTATCTTTTCCTCTAACAATTGAATCCCCCAAAACTATTGCATTCCCATACTTTTTAACTCCTCCCTTCTGCAGCAGAACCAACCATAGTGTAATGAGTTTGGCTGCTGCTGCTTTCCCGAAAGAGTTCATTCCCCTCAATGGTATTCAAAACTTGGGAAATGGCCACAGGAGATTCCTGTATTGCCTGCCTAGCTCTTTTGCTCTGTCTGGTGGTCACCTATTCCCTTCCTGTGGAGTCTGAGCCTGTGGTGTGACCATCTCTCTAACGTGCTATCCATGATACTCTGCCTTGCGGATGCTCCACAGTGTCCCAGCCACTGCTCTGGATCTAAAACGGGGCTTCAGTTTGTACTTGTGGTGGTTTTAAAACAATCATCAATCAAGTGTTGTATGCTGATCAATATCTGCTTTCTTTAATTGAAGCAGAAACTGCTGGAAAATCTCAGCAGGTCTGACAGCATCTGTGAAGAGAGAATAGACCCAATGTTTCAAGTCTGGATGATGCTTTGTCAGAGTTGAAGACAAAGAAAAGGAGGTTTAAATTGTAAGGGGTGGGGATGGGAAAGAGAGGTGTCAATGACCAAGATGTCACAGACAGAAATACAAAGGAAATGTAAACAGGTAAATGGTTGTGATAAAGGCTGAGAATGGCACTAGTAGCATCCAATAAAAAGGTGGAATGTATAGATAGTAGAACAAAGGTGCATATTGTCAAAGGACAACTCCACCATCATCCACATTCAAAGGATCATCTTCTGCTATTTACGCCAAATCCAGCATGATAGCACCATATTTTCCCTTTACTCCCTCTGTCAGCATTCCCAGAGACCATTCCCTCTGGGACACTTTGGTCCACTCATCCATTACACCCAAAACATCACCCAGCGCCCAAGGCACCTTCTTTCTAGGATTAGTAATTCTGGCAAATTTGATCCTAACAGCTACATTATTGAAACTATTGCATAATATACTATGTCAAAATAGTCATGTGACTGGACAACAGAATGTGAGTGCCTATATGGATGTCAAAGATGCTTTGTATTGGTTAAGTACCAATACTTAAGTATTGGTACTTAATTGGTACTTATTGGAACCAATACTTAAGTATTGGTTCATTTTAATCTGAAGAAATCATTCCAGTTTGCTTGCAACACTTCACCTCATGGAGTTGGAGCAGTAGTTTCACACATTATAGCTTTGCGAGAAAAATGACCAATAACTTGTACTTATGTTAGATTCATGCTGAATCTAACTATGCTCAACTGGTAAAAGAAGCATTGAGTATAATTTTTGGTATTTGAAGGTTTCATCTTGCTGCCCTTGTTTGATTCAGCAGTTGCGATAGGGACTGTGAAGGTAGCAGGGCAGCATGAAAACTGTTCATTGGTTGGTGTTTGGGGACCGAGTCCCACCCAACCAGAAAACTATGCCTGAAAATCCAAAACAATGCTCTTTCTAGCAAATTGACATTAGTTCTTGAAAAACCTCTGTAGGTGCAGAATTCAAGAAGAGGGACTTATGGAAGAGAAGGGAATGGTTTAGTTAGGAGGGGCATTGCTTTTTATTTTGGTCGGCACAACATCGAAGGCCGAAGGGCCTGTTCTGTGCTGTATTGTTCTATGTTCTATGTTCTAAACTTGCACAGTTAAAAAATGGGGAATATCTGAGGCTCTGACAGTTTTAAAAATGACTAATTTCCTGGCCTCGATGAATTACATCCCAGACTGCTGTGGAAGGTGAGGAAATAAATTGCATGGGACCTGATACAATTTCTAATTCCTCTGTCCACAGGGAGGTGCCAGAGAACTGGAGAACAGTTCATGTGGTTCCACTATTCAAGAAAGAGATGAATGAGAAAATTATAGAGCAGTGAGTCTCACGTCACTGGCAGGGAACCCACTGGAGAAAATTCTGAAGGAGAGGATTAGCATCCACTTGGAAAGGCATGCGTTAGTTCAGGATAGTCAACATTGCTTTGTTAGTGAGAGGTCATGCCTATCAAATTTGTACAATTTTTCAAAAATGTGACCAAGTGTGTAGACAAAGGAAGTTCATTTGGTACAGTTTATATGGATTTTAGCAAAACTTTTCACAAAATGGCACATGGGAAACTGATTCAGAAGGTTAAAGCACATATAATTCAGGGATATTTGGCAAGATGGATCAGGAACTGGCTTAATAATAGGATACAAAAGTTCGTGGTAGAAGGCTGTTTGAGTGACTGGAAACAGTGTCCAGCGATGTACCATAAGGATCAGCACTGGGATGCTTATTATTTGTTTTACGTAAATGATGCAGATGAAAATGTGGGGTGAATGGTGAACAAGTTTGCAGGTGATACCAAGATTGGTAGGGTGTTTAATAATGAAATAGATGATTGCAGATTACAGGAAGATATAAATGATTTGATCAGATGAGCAGAGCAGTGACAGATGATATTTAACCCTGATAAGTGTGAAGTGATGCACAATTGAAAAAAAAGACAAGGGACTAGTTAATGAATGGCAGGACACTGGGAAGTTCAGGAAGAACTGATGGTTCTTGGGGTAATTGATTCCTGAAGATGGGTGCATATGTGAATGGAATAGTTAAGAAGGCACATGGAATACTTGTTTTAATTGTGGTATAGAGTATAAGATTAAAGGAGGTAATGTTGAAGAGCATTGACTAGGCTGCAGCTGGAGTTCTGTGTGCAGTTCAGGTCATCTCACTATCAAAAGGATGTGATAGCAGGAGAGGGAGAACAGAGGAGGTTCACCAGGTTGTTGCCTGGGATGGAGCATTTGAACAATAAGTAGGGACTAGATAGGCTTGGATTGTTTTCTTTAAAGCCGAGAAGAAAATAGCATGATTGAGATGTATTAGATTATGAGGGGTATGGACAGCGTGAGCAAGGAAGAGCTGTTCCCTCTGGTTGAGGGGTTAATCATGAAGTTATAGGTTGCTTTAAGAGCTAAGTGATTTAATGTTAATGCCATGAGGATATTTGCAAAGGCTGCTGTTTTCTTTACAGTTTGTAGTCTGAATAGGGAATATTTTTGTATCAATTGAATCTATATGTTTTAACCACAGCTTTCATTTTTCTGTAAAACCCACAACCTTGAACATAATTACATCTACCTAGTTCCCTCAATTCTTGCTGTATAATCTCGTCCCTTTTTCTACTTTGTTGTTGATTCACTTATGTCCTTTAGGGAAAGACAGCTGTCATCCATATCTGGTCTGGCCCATGTGACTCAAGTCAAACAGCAAACTGACTGACTTTTAAATGAACATCTGAAATCACCTAGCAAGCCACTGATTTGTATTAAACTGCTCCTGAGTCAAACAGGAATGTAACTAGTCAGACTATCGGACAAACAATGAAATAACGACAGCACACCACCTGTCAACCCTGCAATGTTCTCCTTATTAACAACTAACAGTTTATGTCAATATTGGGAGGGCTGTCACACAGAATAGTCAAGCAACAAGTTGTCATAGTCATACTCATGGAATTATGGCTGACAGACAAAGTTTCAGACACCATCATGACTAATGCTGGGTATGTCTTATCTCACCAGCTAGCCACACATACCAGAGGTGGCAGCATAGTGATCTACAATCAGGAGAGAGTTGTCCTGGCAATTCTCAACATCAACTCTGGGCCCCATTACATCAATGGCATTCGGTGCAACATGAACAAGGAAACCTACTATTGATTATCATTTACTGCCCTCCACTCCCAACTCTGCTCTTGAATCAGCACCATTTGCACAAAGCACAAGAATATAACATTTTCCCTGGGTTGGGGAAAGTACTACAACAGAACAAAGAAAATTACAGCACAGGAACAGGCCCTTCAGCCCTCCAAGCCTGCACCGATCATGTTGTCAGGCTGAACTAAAATCCCCTACCCTTCCAGGGACCATATCCCTCTATTCCCATTCTATTCATGTATTTGTCAAGTCACCTCTTAAAAGTCACAATCGTATCTGCTTCCACTACCTCTTCTGGCAATTCCAGGTATCCACCATCCTCTGTGTAAAAAACTAGCCTCGTACATCTTCTTTAAACCTTGCCCTCGCATCTTAAACCTGTGTCCTCGAGTAATTGACTCTTCCATCCTGGGAAAAAACTTCTGACTATCCACTCTGTCCACGCCTCTCATAATCTTGTAGACTTCTATCAGGTCTCCCCTCAACCTCCGTTGTCCAGTGAGAACAAACCAAGCTTCCCAACTTCCCCTCATAGCTAATGCCCTCCATATCAGGCAACATCTTGGTAAATCTTTTCTGTACCGTCTCCAAAGCCTCCACATCCTGCTGGTAGTATAACAATCAGAATTGAACACTATATTCTAAGTGCGCCTTACTAAGGTTTTATGAAGCTGCAACATGACTTGCTAAACTTTAAACCCAATGCTCCGACTGATAAAGGCAAGCATGCAATATGCCTTCTTGACCACCTTCTCCTGCATTGCCGTTTTCATGACCTGTATAACTGTTCACCCAGATTCCTCTGCCTACCAATACTCTTAAGGATTCTGCCATTTACTGTACATTTTCCATTTTGTATTTGGCCTTCCAAAATGCATGACCTCAAATTTATCAGGATAAAACTCCATCTGCTATCTCTCTGCCCAAATCTCCAATCGATCAGTATCCTGCTGTATCCTCTGATGGTCCTCATCACTATCTGCAATTCCACCAACATTTACAAATCATATCAATTACATTTTCCTCCAAATCATTTATATGTATTACAAGATCGCACTGACGTAATGCTCATTGGCCTATAATTATCTGAATTATCCTTGCTGCCCTTCTTAAACAATCCTCTGGGACCTCCCCTGTAGCCAAATTAGATACGAAGATTCCTCAATAGCCTAATTCTGCTTTCTCCCCATAACCTTTGATCACATTCATCCCAGAGGATAGCAGTAGAAGGGTGTTTTTCTGAATGTAGGTCTATAATTAGTATGTTCTACAGGGATCGGTGCAGGGATCTCTGCTGTTCGTAATATATATAAATGACTTGAAGAAAACATAGCTGGTCCAATTAGCAAGGTTGCAGATGATACTAAGATTGGCAGAGCTGTGGATAGTGATGAATATTGTCGGAGAACACAGCAGGATATAGATAGGCTGGAAAAATTGAGCAGAGAAATGGTAGATGGAATTTAATCTGGATGGACATGAGGTTTGCATTTTGGTGGATCCAATTCAGGTGGGATCTATTAAATAAATGGCAGAACCACCAGGAGCATAGACAGACAGAGGGATCTGGGAGTACAGGCCCACACTTCCTTAGAAGTAGTAGGACAGGTGAAAAAAGTGGTGAAGAAAGCATATTACATGCTTGCCTTCATTGGATGGGGCATTGAGTACAGAAGTTGGCAAATTATATCACAGTTATATAAAACGGTTCAGCCACATTTGGAATACTGTATCCAATTCTGGTCACAAGTCTGCCAGAAGGACATGGAGACTTTGGAGGGAGTACAGATAAGGTTTACCAGGATGTTGCCTGTTATGGTCTTAGCTATGAGCAGAAACTGAAAAAACTGGGATTGCTCTTCTTGGGAAGACGGTGGCTGAGGGACAACCTGATAGAAGTTTAAAAAATTTTGAAGGATATGGATAGGACGAACAATTGGAAGCTTTTTCCCAGGGCATAAATGACAATTACAAGGGGGTATAAGTTCAAGAGTGGAAAGGTTCAGTGGAGATGTGCAGGGAAAGTTTTTTTTTTACACAGAGGGTTGTGGGGGCCTGGAATGCACTGCCAAGAGAGGTAGTTGATGCAGATACGTAAGTGACATTTAAGACTTATCTGGATAGGCACATGAACATGTGGGGAATAAAGAGATACAAGTAGTTGGTCTAGATAGGACAAAATGAATGATGAAGGCTTGGAAAGCCAAAGGGCCTGTTTCTGTGCTGTATTGTTCTTTGTCTTTTGTTCTAAATGCTATATCCAGCCATCTCTTAATACATTCAATGTTTTAGCACCAACTACTTCTTGTGATAATGAATTCCACAGGTTCACCATTCCTTGGGTGAAGAAACGTCTCCTCATCTCTGTCCTAAATGGTCTACTCTCAATCCTCAGACTGAGAGCCCTCATGGATGCTGCTTACAAACTCAGTGCTAGGGGTCCAACTGTCTCAGCTGTTTCATCAATAACTATTTCTCCATCAGAACTGTGGATGTTGCTGATGACTGCACAATGATCAGCACCATTTAAGACTCCTCAGATGATGAAGCAGTCCCTGATCATGTGCTGCAAGACTTGGACAACATTCAGGTCTGAGCTGACAAGCTTTAAGTAACATTTGTACCAGACAAGTGCCTGGCACTTCAATCACCCCTTGACACTCAATGGCATTATCTTTTTAAATCCCTCACTATCACCATCCTGGTGATTATCATTGACCAGAAACAGAACTGGACTAGCCATATCAATACTATGGCAAGTCAAAGGATGAGGATTTTTCAGCGAATAACTCACCTCCTGACTCCCCAGAGTGTGTCTACCATTTACAACGCGTAAGTGTGATGGAAAATTCACCACTTGCCTGGCTGGCTGCAGCTCCAACTCAAGAAGCCTGACATCATCCAGGACAAAGCAGTTGTTTGATTTACACCCATCAACCACCTTCAATATTTGCTCCTTCTACTTCTAACGCACAGTGGCAGCATTGAGTATCATTCACAAGATACGCTGCAGCAACTTGTCAAGATTTCTTTGACACCACCTTCCAAGCCTGTGATATTTATCATCTAGAAGCAAATATGTTATGATCTGAGTTGATGTCACTAGTGGTCAAAAAGATCCCAGAGTGGAACACTGGCTCAAGACCACAACTTATATAGTTTTTTGAAAATGTGAATTAACTAAGTCACAGGGCTACCAATTAGCTTTTAACAACAACAATTATTAAATATGAAAGTTTTGACTATAATACAATATTACTTCATTCTTACTTGTCTTCTCAAATGTGCACAGATTGTAAGGAGAACACAAGATACAAAATATATCAGCCTATATAACATGTTCAATAACCACACAGAAACCATTAAACCCACAAGCTGACATTGGTCAGACAACACCCTGTTCTGAAACCAAATGGCAGACATCGCTTAGTCAATCATATATAGATTGTTCCTCAAATATCCCCTAGATGATTCTCACACATTACTCTTAAAAAGACATCCATTAAAATTGTCTTTTAAATTATGCTCTCAGCTCTTTTCATCAAGGATCCACCACCAGATTTTCTAATTATACTTTCACTTGCAGCTTTAGTTGGCTGTTTTAGCAACAAAGATCTACTTCCAGGTTTTAGAACTCTCTTTTGTCTTGAATGCTTTTATACAAACTCTGAAATCTAGCCATCAATTGTCCCAGAAAGCTAAGATATCATAAACCTTGGATTCACTTCCGATATCTTTTTGGCTTCTCAATAGTCAACTCATCACAGAACTAGCTGACAAGACTGAACTGTGCCAGTTTCCTCTGTTCTTATGCCTTTAGGCATCCTGGAAAGTTATCTTCATTTCTTTACAATCATAGAATGCTACAGTGCAGAATGAGGCCATTCGGCCCATCGAGTCTGCACTAACCCCAATCCCACCCAGGCCTTATCACCATAACTCCATGCGTTTACCCTAAAAGCCCCTGATACTAAACCACAATTTAGCATGGCCAATCCATCCAACCTGCACATCTTTGAACAGTGGGAGGATACCAGAGCACCTGAAGGAAACCCATGCAGACAAATGGAGAACGTCCAAACTCTATACAGGCTGGGTCCATGATGCTTGAGGGAGCAGCGCTAACCATTCTGCCACCATGCCACCCCTGATTGCCTTAACTAGCTGATCTTTAGTTTTCTGGCACTTGCTCCCTTGCTCCTTACTCCATTGTATGGCTTTTCTTCCAGCAAAGTTGAGATGCTCCTTCTCCACTGAACTCATTAAAACAGAAGTCTAAAATTCTTCAGGTGTCCCTTGTTGCTAAGCAACATCTCTTTTTCTAAACTTATGTTTAGTTTTTATGCCACAAACTCTCTAAGCACAACAGCAACATAATTTGAACTGAAACCAAACCCCTATACATGCAAACATCTTTGTTTAACATGGATTTAACCAGAATTGTACCCTCTCGTGCACAAAATACCAAACCTATATAAATCTATACCTTATTTGTAATGTTCAACAATACAACTATAAATCATTAAATATTACCTCTGCTCCTTGACAAAAATGCATGGGAAACAACCACCAGGAAGTGCCCTCCAAAGTCATTTACCATCCTGACTTGGAAATATATCACCGTTCCTTCACTTTCACTGGGTAAAATCCTGGGACTCTCCTCTAACAACACTGTGTGAATACTAACACCACATGGACTGCTGTGGTTCAATTTTCTTGAGGGCAACTAGGGATGGTCAATCAATGCAATACACACATCCTGTGAAATAATCAAAAAGTATGCTACCTTAATTAACCCCTGCAGCAATATCATGGAACTGAGATATTCCACTTCGAATAGTCCTCGCTAACTTTCCTGATGCTGGGGATAGCTCTATTCACTAAAGTGTGTTCCCTCTGATTCCCATTAACTTCAGTTTTGCCAAGGATCTTTGATGTTACTTCCAGGCAAATGCTGCCTTGATGTCCAGGATGGTGCTGCTTACTTCACCTGTTGAATTCAGTTCCTTTGTCCAAGTTTGGACCAACAGTTACGTGAGTGCTGCAGAAGGTTAGGGTGCAGGGAGTCGGGGGGTAGGGTGTTAGACTGGATAGAGGATTGGTTGTCTAATAGGCAGCCGAGGGTAGGTATTAATAGGTGCTATTCTGATTGGCAACTGGTGACCAGTGGAGTGCCCCAGGGATCAGTGCTGGCCCTCAACTATTTACCATTTACATAGATGATCTGGAGGAAGGGGCTGAGTGCAGGGTGACGAAATTTACTGTTCTCACGAAGATGAATGGAAAAGCAAATTGCGTGGAGGGTGTGGAAAGCCTGCAGAGGGATCTGGATAGGTTGAGTGAGTGGGTGAGGACCTGGCAGATGGAGTATAATGTTAGCAAGTGTGAGGTTATCCACTTTGATAAGAATAATGTTAGGAAGGATTACTATTTAAATGGCAAAAAGCTGCAGCATGCGACGGTGCAGAGGGACCTGGGGGTTCTTGTGCACGAATCGCAAAAACCCAGTCTGCAGGTGCAGCAGGTGATTAAGAAGGCAAATGCAATGTTGGCCTTTATGGCTGGGGAATAGAACATAAAAGTAGGGACGTACTTTTGCAGCTGTATAGGATACTGGTGAGGCTGCAGCTGGAGTAGTGTGTGTAGTTTTGGTCAAGCATTCGAGGAAGGATATATTGGCCTTGGAGGAGGTGCAGAGAAGGTTCACTAGGCTGATACCGGAGATAAGGGCGTTGGATTATGAGGAGAGACTGAATAGGCTAGGTTTGTACTCGCTGGAGTTTAGAAGGCTGAGAGGGGGATCTTATCGAGACATATAAGATAATGAAGTGGATGGATAAGGTAGAGGTTGAGAGACTCTTCCCACTTAGTAAAGTTAGCAGCCTCAAGATTAGGGGGGGGCATTTCAGATCAGAGTTGTGGAGGAGTTTCTTCGTGCAAAGGGTGGTGAATCTTTGGAATTCTCTGCCTGATGAGGTGGTGGAGGCTTCCTCACTGAATATGTTCAAGTTAAGAGTGGATAGGTTTTTGATTGACAAGGGAATTAAGGGTTACGGGGAGAAAGTGGGAAAGTGGAACTGAACCACTACAGATCAGCCATGATCTTATTGAATGGCGGGGCAGGCTCGAGAGGCTGGATGGCCTACTCCTGCTCCTATTTCTTATGTTCAACCCACTATGGTGGTATTATTAGCAAACTTGAAAATCAAATTGGAGAATTTGGCCACACAGTTAAGTGTATAAGGGTAGAGTGGGGGGCTAAGTACAGAGCCTTGTGGGGCACCGGTGTTGAGGATAATTGTGGGGGAGGTGTCGTTATCTGTTCTTCCTGATTGTGCTCTGTGGGTTAGGAAATTTTGGATCCAGTCACAGAAGGAGGAGTTGAGCCTGAGGCCACGGAGTTTTCAGATGAATTTTGTCGGGATAATGGTGTTGAAGGCGGAACTGTAGTCAGGAGTTAGAAGGGCAACTGGAGTTAGAAGGACAAAAAGGGGGCATGAAATGATTTTGGTGGATACGATTAAGAAAAATCCAAAAGCTTTTTACTCCTATGTTAGGAATAAAAGGGTGGTTAGAGGAATTGGACCTCTTAGAGACAGAGGAGGGGAACTGTGCTTAGAGCCCGAGGGAATGGCGGAGATCCTGAATGAATACTTTGTGTCGGTATTCACAAAGGAGAGGGGTTTGTTGACAGCTCCTGTCTCTGAGGGAGCTGTGGACCAGTTGAGGGAAATATCCATACCGAGGGAGGAAGTGTTAGAGCTTCTAGGTAGCATTAAAACTGATAAATCTCTGGGGCCTGATGGCATTTATCCCAGACTGCTTAGGGAGGTGCGAGGTGAAATTGCTGGGCCTCTGACACAAATCTTTGTCTCTTCTTTGGACACAGGTGAGGTCCCAGAGGACTGGAGAATAGCTAATGTTGTACCGTTGTTTAAAAAGGGTAGTAGGGATAACCCTGGAAATTATAGGCCAGTGAATTTGATGTCGGTGGTAGGGAAGCTGTTGGAGGGGATTCTTAGAGATAGGATGTATAGGCACTTAGAGCGTTGTGATCTGATTAAGTATACACAGCATGGCTTTGTGACGGGGAGGTCGTGCCTTACAAATCTGGTAGAATTTTTTGAGGAGGTGACGAAAACGGTCGATGAAGGGCGAGCCGTTGATGTCGTCTATATGGATTTCAGTAAGGCGTTTGACAAAGTCCCTCATGGGAGGTTAGTTGAGAAGGTCAAGGCTCATGGGATACAAGGATAGGTAGCTAGATGGATAAGTAACTGGCTTGGTAATAGGAGACACAGAGTAATAGTGGAAGGCTGTTTTTCTAGCTGGAGGTCGGTCACTAGTGGTGTGCCGCAGGGCTCGGTACTGGGACCTCTTCTATTTGTAATATATATAAATGACTTGGAAGAGGGAGTAAGTGGAGTGATCAGCAAGTTTGCAGACGATACAAAGATGGCTGGACTTGCGGATAGTGAGGAGCATTGTCAGGCGATGCAGCAGGACATAGATAGGCTGGTAGCTTGGGCAGATAGATGGCAGATGGAATTCAATCCTGATAAATGTGAGGTGATGCATTTTGGGAGAAAGAATGTAGGGGGGAGGTATATGATAAAGGGTAGACCTATTAAGAATATAGAAACACAGAGGGACCTGGGGGTGCAGGTGAACAAGTCTCTGAAGGTGGCAGAGCAAGTGGAGAAGGTTGTGAAGAAAGCATATGGTATGCTAGCCTTTATAGGAAGGGGTATAGAGTACAAGAGCTGGCCTTTAATGTTGCAGTTGTATAAAACGTTGGTTAGACCTCATTTGGAATACTGCGTCCAGTTCTGGTCGCCTTACTACCGGAAGGACGTGGAGACTCTGGAGAGAGTGCAGAGGAGGTTTACCAGGATGCTGCCTGGTATGGAAGGTCTGAGTTACGAGGAGAGGTTAGGCAAATTGGGACTGTTTTCCTTAGAAAGACGTAGACTTAGAGGAGATCTAACAGAGGTGTACAAGATTATGAGGGGTATAGATGGAGTAAACAGGGTTAAGCTTTTTCCTAGGATGGATTCGAATAACACAAGGGCTCATGGGCTTTGGGTGAGGGGGGTAAGGTATAATTTGGATGGTAGAGGGAGTTTTTTCACACAAAGGGTGGTGGGGGGATGGAATGCGCTGCCAAGTAAAGTGGTGGAGGCAGGTACTCTGGAGTTATTTAAGAAATGATTAGATGGGCACATGAACAGAATGGGAATGGAGGGATGTAGAAAACTGATTTAAAATAGGGATCATGAGCCTTGGGAGTCCCTGGGAAGTGTGTAAATCGATGATGATATTGATGGGTGACCGCCAAAAGAGACAGGAGGTAATGCAGGAGCCTCTGTGGCTGTTCCCCTTTCAAACAAGTATACCATTTTAGATACAGTTGAGGGGAATTGCCTGTCAGGGGGAAATCCCAGCTGCAGCCAGGCCTGTGGCATCACACCTGGTTAAGTGCATTGGCCATGCTAAATTCTACCTCAGTGTACCTGAACAGGCACCAGAGTGGGGCGACTAGGAGATTTGCAGAATAACATCACTGCAGTGTTAATGTAAACTACTCATGACAATAATAAAAACTGTAATTTCCTGTCTTTTGCCTCCATCCCTTCTTAAACAGAATGTTATGTTAGTGATTTTCCAGTCATCTGGGACATTCCCTGACTCCAGTGATTCCTGAAAGATCACCACCAATGCCTTCATTATCTCTTCAGATATCCTGTTCAGAACTCTGGAGTACAGACCATCTGGTCCAGGCAACCTATCTATTTTCAGACCTTTCAGCTTCCCTCGCACCTGCTCCTCAGTAAAGACCACCATATCACCTCTGCCTCTTGACTCTTTCAATTTTTGGTATGTTATTGGTGTCTTCAATTATGAACACTGACGCAAAGTACCTATTCAATTCCTCTGCCATTTCTTTGTTCACTATTTCTCTTTCTCCAGTTTCATTTTCCAGCAGTCTAATGTCCACTCTTGCCTCTTACACTTCATATGTCTAAAAACTCTTGCAATCTTCTTTTATATCATTGGCTAGCTCACCCTTGTATTTGATTTTCTCCCCCTTATTTTCTTTTAGTTGTGCCTATTGGTCATTGGAGGGTTTCCAATCCTCTGGCTTCTCAGTAACTTTTGTCACATTGTCTACTTTCACTTCTGCTTTTATGCTGTCCTGACTTGCTCATCAGCCATGGTTTCCTCATCTTCCCCTCAGTATGCTGCGTCTCCCAAATTATTCCCAGAAATTTCTGCCATTGCTGCTCCACCATCTTTCCTGCATGGCTCCTCTTCCAATCAGCTCTGACCATCTCCTCACTCATGCCTCTGTAATTGAGGCACAACCTCAGAGTAAATGAACATCCTTTAAAAAAGAGATGAGGAGGAATTTCTTCAGCCAAAAAGCAGTGAATCTGTGGAATTCTTTGCCGCAGAAGATTATGGAGGCAGGGTCATTGAGTGTCTTTAAGACCGAGATAGGTGGGTTCTTGATTAAAAAGGGGATCAGGGTTATGGGGAAAAGCCAAGAGAATGCGGATGAGAAAAGTATCAGCCATGATTGAATGGTGGAGCAGACTCTATGGGCCAAGTACCTAATTGTGCCCCTCTGTCTTAAGCTCTTTACTCAACTTCAATACTGTTACACCTGATTGCAACTTCTGCCTCTAAAACTGCAAGATGAATTCTATCATATTATTGTTACTGCCTCCTAAGGGTTATTTAACCTTAAGTTTCCTTATCAAGTTTGCCTCATTCATATCACCAAGTCCAGAATTGCCTGTTCCCTAATGGGCACCACCACAAATACATATCCGTGGCTGACTCAGAAGTTATGGACCGTATTAGATTAAAGGAAAAGGCTTGCAATGTTGCAAATAACAGAAGAAAGTCTATGCATTGGATGTGTTTTAGAAACCAGCAGGCCACCAAAAAGCTGTTAAAAAGGGAAAAAAATAGAATGGAAGTAAAAGTAAAGTCACCATTGCCCCAGATGACCATAGGCTGCCCTACTCTTTGAGGGGCGAGAGCTGACTGCGGTGATTTAATCTGAGGATTACCACACTGCAGGCATGGTAATCATAGAAACCCTACAGTGCAGCAAGGGGCCATTTGGCCAATCGAGCCTGCACCAACGACAGTCCCTCCCAGGCCCTATCCCTCTATCCTTACACATTTAATCACTAATCCCTCTAACCTACACATCTCAGGACCCTAAGGGGCAATTTTAGCATGGCCAATCAACCTAACTCGCACATCTTTGGACTGTGGGAAGAAACCGGAGCACCCAGAGGAAACCCATGCAGACACTCCGAGAATGTGCAAACTCTGCACAGACAGTGACCCGAGCCAGGAATCAAACCCAGGTCCCTGGAGCTGTGAAGCAGCTGTGCTAACCACTGTGCTACCGTGCCGACCACAATGTTGAGAAGGTGGGCTTTCACGGATAACTTAAACCGGATGGGAATTTATCCCACACTATTGGCATTGTTCTGCATCAGTAATCAGCTTTCTAGCCAACCGAGCCAAACTGAAACTAGCCATGAATCCAAGAACCTTTATAAGTGTGTACCATTCTGGCTTTATCACAATTTGATAGGGCTCCTGCTCTGCCCAAGACTGCAAGAAACTATGAAAAATCATGATGTGGCCCAGCTCATCACACAAACCAGCCTCCCATCCACTGACTCTGTCTACATTTCACACTGCCTCGGAAAAGCAGCCAGCATAATTAAGTATCCCACGCACCCCGGATATTCTCTCTTCCCCTTCTTCCATCCGGAAAAAGATATAAAAGTCTAAGATCATGTACCAACCAACTCAAAGAATAGCTTCTTCCCTGCCACTATAAGACTTTTGAAAGGACCTATCTTGCATTAAGTTGATCTTTTTCTACACCCGAACTATGACTGTAACATCGCATTCTGCACTCTCCCGTTTCCTTCTCTACAAACGGTATGCTTTGTCTGTATAGTTGCAAGAAATAATACTTTTCACTGTGTACTTGTGCATGTGACAATAACAAATCCAATCAAATCAAAGTGAAGTATATTAAAAAGTAGTTAAAAGTAAGCATTGGTCTCTTACAAGCAGAGACAAGACAAATTATTTTGGGGAGTGATGAAATGGTAGAGGCATTGAAAAAGTATCTTGTGTCTGTCTTCATAGCAGAAGTGGCAAGATGGTAACTGAGGGATTAAAAGGTGAGGAAATTCGTGAAATTAATATCAGCAGAGAAAAAGTACTGGATAAACTTAAGGGAATAAAATCCAACCTTCAGGAATTATGTCTTTCTTTACCTAGAGTTCCAAAAGAGATTGCTGCAGAAATAGTACATTTGCTGGCTGTGATTTTCTGAAATACCTTACATTCAAGAGAGGTCCCATTAGATTAAAACTTAGCAAGTGTTATACTTGTGATGGTTCTGTGCCTTTAAGATATTTATATCACTTTTCTTTTAAGAGGCAGTGTTGTTGTTTCAAGTAGTCAATTTGTTTGAAAAACATGCAGCTCCATGCTGAGACTGCAGGATAACTCATTTTAGATAATGCTGTGTTTATCTAAATAGTTAATGCATTTGTGTTTACTTTGTTTTCCACAGGGTTTCACAGTTGGTTAGATTAGGTCAATTGGCGGGAATCAAGTCATGTACTAATGAGAGAAGCTAAGCTTGCAGAGAAGATATCCAGTTTCTTTTTCAAGTTTAAAAACAAGCAGTTTTGCTATCTGGCTCTGAAAGAAGCAAGGTATGTCTGTCTCTTTCTCTCCAGAAATGTTCTGAGTGTTCTGGGACTGGCATCCCTAGTAAAAGCACGTAAGCTTGTGTTTGAAGTGGAGTTTTAAGTCTCCAAGAGGAATATTGTTTGAATTGAAACGCAAAAGAAAGGTTAGCAGTTAAGAATTGTATCAAGTAATATTTAAGTATTTTCAATTGCTAAATGTTAAGCTAATTCATTTGTTAGAGTTAAACCATGTTGTTAAATAAAGTTTGATTTGATAAAAGTTTGGGTTTGTCAGTTGGATCACACTTGGAGTGAAACATCATACCTCATTAATGTCAAAACAGCACATAGCTGGGGTCTAGTCTAACTTCATAACATACTTTGCAATTTTAAAATTGTACCCTAACACACTACTTTTGAAGAAAGGAGGGAGATAGAAAGCTGTGAACTACAGACAGAGATCAAACACATCCTGCTTCAGGACAGGTACCCAACCAGGTGGTTTCTGGTGGGGTGGTTAGAATTAATTGATTAAAGGCTATTTTTTTTACATTCGTACATGTACATTATTGTTGAAATAAGTCAAACTGCAAAATGAAGAATTGTGAGCAAGAAACAAAAGCAATCAAGTAGTTTGTGAATGGTGGGGAAGAAGCTTCCAGCTCCCAAACAATCTTACTCTGGAGAATCACTCGCAGTTTCTGTGGCACTATGACAATAACAATAGTCAGACAAGGTTATCTCTCTTTAAATCTGGTCAAAGCTGATCTCCCTCTTTTATCGCCTCTTCCTGTGCTTTTCAGTGTACCTGGGCTTGGTTCCTCTCCCACTCTCATCCCCTGTTGATGCCATATCTCTGCAACCAGAGTGGAATTTACTATCGGACCACGTTTGACCCCTGATTCTCATCCCACTCCTGAGGGGTTTGCTCCTAGTGTCCTATTGCTGAGCCATCTCTTTCTGGAGTCGTCTGCGCTCTCAGTAGCTTTCAGGTTGCTCTCACCTTACGTTTTATTGTGTATGTATACGTGCAGTTGCCTTTCAACCTTGGGCTATTGGGCTTCTGCCGAGCACTGCTCACTGCGACTCTTTTGAAATAATGATGGGATAAAAAACTAAGAGAAACAGTACATTAAGAATTTTGGCCAATTTGGCCCATTGACTGACCACAATCTCACCAGGCCCTATTCCCGCAACCTCACACATTTACCTTGCTAATTTCCTGACATTAGGGTCAATCAACTTAACTCACATTTCTTTGGACTGTGGGAGGAAACTGGATCACCTGGAGGAAAGCCATGCAAACACGAGGAGAATGTGCAAACTCCACACCAACAGTGACCCAAGGCTGGAACTGAACCCGGGTCTCTGGTGTTGTGAGGCAGCAGCACTAACCCCTGTGCTACCGTGCTGCCCAAGGTCCGGAGAAAAAGAAACATCCAGTACAACGAGGGACATGCTGTGTATTTAGCTCTGATCATGGTACAGAATGGCAAATCATGGTGGTCGGAGCAGACATGGAGAACAGCATGTGAAGGGACAAGAAGAATTTACCAGAATGTACTCTTCTACTTTGAAAAGGAGCAGAGTAGTAGAACCTTGGGAATCTTTCTGACTGAAGGCTGTATGTTCAGAGGCTCTCATCCCCAAGCCCCTGACAATGGGTAAGACCACCTTGGAGAAAGGTCAGTATGAAACCCAATTCTCTTCTGAACATTGACGTTAGCACTAGAAACAGGTAATCTGCAACCTTCGCCGCATAATACAACTATAGGCATTTTATGGATTTTGGAAAACAGTTATATCCTGCCATCATTGCAAAATACTCATGGTATTTTTTGGAAACAATCCAGGGATCAAGTTTCAAGATTTATGCTTTTTGAATGCTGGGGCCAGACATTTGTGCATTCTCACCAGATTGCAATCTTTGACTTGGCAGCCTGCAGGCTTCATTCAGAGGGTTACAGATAGGGTGTCTGCTTGTCATTTGTATTTACCACATAAATAACAAAACATCGTGGAGTGATATGGGCACCAAAGTTGGAGAGCTCTGAATTTGCTCTGGCAGCATCAGATTCTGACAGGTGAGTTCCCATACAGCAGGAAAACATTGTGTAAGATCATTTTGTGACTGAGACAGAGAGAGCAGGCAATAGGAATGAAGATCCTCTTTACTTAAAGTAGCAATAATTGAGGTTTCTTAACTAGGGCTGAACAGGCCACATTGCCAGTCAGGCAGGCAGCCTGAGCCAATCAGGCAGGCAGCCTGAGCCAATAGCGAGATTGTGAGCTTACCTTGTATGGTATCAGCGTATGAGAGCAAGGCACTGGCTGGGGTGATTCTTGATCCCCACATTGCTGAGCAGAGGTGAGGTGCAAAGGCTAAGGAAATGCTGGTGGTTATGGAGGGGAAACAGAGGTGACTCAACTAGGCTAGCAGGGTTGAGCAAAGAGCTGAGGTTGAGATGAAGAGGCCAAATAGGTAGATGGGTAGCCAGTGAGCCAGCAGAAGAGTAAGGTTGAATGAGAAAGAGCAACTTGAGCAGGACTGGCAAGCCAGGGCATAGCCATACAATTGGAAAGCTGCCAATAAACCAGCACTGAGCCAGCCAGTGTAAATCTGTCGCTGACTGCAGCCAGTTAGCCTAACATCAGCACTGGGAGAATGTTGGAATCTATTATTAAAGAAGCCTTACTTTATGGAAGTAATCCAGAACTTTGCCATTTTTAAAAATTTACTTTCTGCTGAGCCAAACAAAAAAGCAATGTCAGAAAGAGTATTGGCCTGGAGTACCTCCAGCAATTACAATAACACTCAACCCTCATGTAGAGACCACTTGTAATCATGAAAACCACAAGACATCGAAACTCATTCTGCTTGCAGAGTTGCAAGAGACTCATGTCACCTGGAAATGTCCAGGCCCATTTCAAACAGGAACTTATGACTTACATCTTGCTAAGGAATAGTGCGAGTCTGCCTAAACCATGGCTTCCTGACACCAGACCCTCAAAATGGATGGTGACACCTTCAGCAATAAACTGATGCATCAGTCCTGAAATCAAAGTCAATTCCAGACACTGCCTTGACATGCCTTTTAGAAGTCAGAAGCGAAGATGGTCACATGACTTGTGGCCATTTTGAAATCTGTATATCCCTTGGAGAACCTAACTCCACAAACAATTGTTTTAACATCCAATTCAAGAAGCAAATCTGTCTCTCACCACTTACTGATGTAGAACAGCCCATTTGTTAAATAAAAACAAAATACTGCAAATGGTGCAAATTTGAAATAAAAGCAGAAAATGGTGGATAAACTCAGCAGATCTGGAGAAACAACATTAATGTCTCAAGTTCATATGACCGTTTTAGAAGATTCAAGTCAAAACGTTAACTGTTTCCTCCTTCCACAGATGCTACAAGCTCTGCTGTTTTCATGCAGCATTTTTTGATTTATTTCAGACTCCTTCTTAAGCCTCCATCTGCTGGAAGATTGCCTACCACTGCTTGCAGAGCCGACCCAGTGTCTGAGTAGCTACTTTATTTTGCAGAATCAGCACCAACTATAAAGTGAATTCTACAACTCTGCACACCATCCAGGATTCAAATTCATTTGTGAATAAAAATCCATATTGGATTCATACCATAAAACAATTTTTATTTCTGTGGTTCTTGTACTGAAAACTTTTTTTCTAACCATTCTGTACTGTGGGCATGTGTAGCAGAGTGGGAAATTGCAGCCACTCCTTTCCGAGTTAATTATAACATGAGTTTGCTGTGTTCTTTTGGTAAACTGAATCACACCAATTGAGGATTTGGGAAAACACATCACTGCATACTTCAAAAATAATTCAGAACACCTTTTATTGAGGGAAATGAGGGGATATCCACACAGTTTGCCTCTCTCTCTCCTACCCGTAATTTAAGAAGTTCTAAGTGCATTATTATCATTAGAACAAGTCAACATAATTTTAATGAAGGGAAATCTTGTTTCATAAATTTAAGTTTTTTTGAGATTTAACTAGTACAGTAGACTAGTAGGAATAATGCCATGAGTTCCACAAAGCATGAAATCAGGTGTCACACAAAAGGCAACATAATGATTCATGGAAGTGAGTGCAATATTTTAGCATGGATAGAGGATTGGGAAAGCAGAGAGTAGGCAAAATGTGATTTTTTTCAGGTTTTCAGGCAAAGACGACCTGCGGAAGGTTTTGTCTCAGAGAGCTGCGGTTCAGAGGGATGGGAGCTGCCACCAAGAGGGGGGGAAGGATGGGGCAACGAGCTGGGGGGGGGGTGCAGGACGGGCAGTTGCAAGGAGGGGGGGCAGGTGAGCGTCAGGATGGCTTGGTCAGAGGTTAATGTGAGGGAGATCACATAGCTGGCGGATATATTTGTGCCTATTTCAAATATAATGATCAACACAGCTCAAAAATGTCACATTTCGTTTGTGTTTGCATCTAATTAGTGACAAAAAAGGGGGCGTCAACATCATGAGGGTGTCCTTATGCATGAACTGCAAAAAGCTGGTTTGCAGGTACAGTCAGTAATTAAGGTGGGCAAGTGGAATGTTGTCCTTCATTGCTAAAGAGATGGAGTCAAAATAAGGGGGAAGCAGATTTAGGACTCAGTTGAGGAGGAACTTCTTCATCCAAAGGATTGTGAATCTGTGGAATTCCCTATCCAGTGAAGCAGTTGAGGCTACCTCACTGACTGTTTTTAAGGCAAAGATAGAACGTAGAACACTACAGCACAAACAGGCCCTTCAGCTCACAAGTTGCACTGATCATATCCCTACCTATTAGGCCTATCTATAACCTTCAATCCCATTTAATCCCATGTACTTATCCAGAAGTCTCTTAAATGACCCCAACGAGTTCACCTCCATCACACCGACGGCAGCCAATTCCACTCACCTACCACCCTCTGAGTGAAAAACTTACTCCTGACATCTCCTTGTACCAACTCCCCAGCACCTTAAACCTGTGTTCTCTCATAGCGACCATTTCAGCTCTGGGAAATAACCTCTGAGAATTCACCCTATCTATACCTCTCAACATCTTATAAAGCTCTATCAGGACCCCTCTCATCCATCATCTCTTCAGGGAGAAAAGACCTAGCTCCCTCAACCTATCCTCATAAGGCATGACACCCAATTCAGACAACATCCTTATTAATCTCCTCTGCATCCTTTCAATAGCTTCCACATCCTTCTTGTAGTGAGGTGACCAGAACTGCGCACAGTACTCCAAGTGGGATCTGACAATGGTTTTAGAAAGTTGCAGCATTATCTCCCGGATAGATAGATAGATTTTTGGACAATGAAGAAATTAAAGGTTATGGTGAGCAGATGGGTAAGGGGAGCTGAGTCCAAAGAAGATCAGCCATGATCTTATTGAATGGTGGAGCAGACACAAAGGGCCGCATGGCCTACTCCTGCTCCAAATTCATATGTTCTTAGAATGTTTGGGATTCCCTGATACATTCGGGAGGTTGATATTCAATAGTGTTTCAAAGAATGAGAAACTTAAAATGTTCTTACAGGGTGCAAAAGAGCAAATGCAAATAGGTTCCATGACTTGAAAAATTTGGCAAACTCTGACTTAGATAAAGTTTGCTGATGATACCAAACAATGTGGGAAACTGAGCTTGGGGAGGACACAGAGATTAGAAAGAAACAGAAGACAGGTTAAGTGAGTGGACACCAAGCTGGCAGATGAAGTATAATGTAGGAAACTGTGAAATGATTCACTTATGGGTTTAAGAATAGAAATGCAGAATTTTTTTGAAAGGTGTGAAACTTGTGTTGATGCTTGAAGAGACAAGAGTATACTATAAAATGAACATAGAAGTTAAGCATGCAGATACAGCAAGCAACGAGGAAGGCAAATGGCACGATGGGCTTTACTGTGCCTGGATTAGAGTACAAAAATAAATAATTTTTGCTGTAATTGGACATGTTTTGATGAGGCCACATCTGGAATCTTGTGTGCAGTTTTGATTTCTACATTTAAGAAAGAATGTACTTGGATTAGAGGCAATAGAGCAAAAGTTCACTAGATTGGTCCCTACGATGATAGGGTACTCTAATAATAAATAAATTGTGTATATATTCTCTGGAGTTCAGAAAAATGAGAGGCTATCACACTGAAACCAACAAAATTCTGACTTGGATAACCTGGATGCTGAGGAATTGTTTCTGTTGATGAGGAGTCAGTCTCAGGATAAGGGATCAATCACTTAGGACTGAGATGTGGAAGAATTTGCTATCCAAGGGTTGTAGATGCTCTGTCACAAAATACATTTGAGACTGAGACAGACCAGTTTTTTGGTCTGAGACGATTAAGAGATATGGGGAATGAGTGGGAAAGTGGAAAGGTTAGCTGTGATCACAATGAATGGTGAAGTTAGCTCAATAGGTCACATGGTCTAATCCTGCTCCTATTCCATGCATTTATCATCAATGCTAACTGAGCCAGTGACATCCACAACCCATAAGTAATCAACATAAAAACTCTGTTCCATGTTTTACAATCCATATGTTTGGACTATGGGAGAAAACAACAGCACTCAGAGGAAACACACACAAAAGGACAATGTGCAAACTCTACAGTGACCCAAACCAGGAATCACACCTGGATTCCTGGCACTGTGAGGCAACAGTGCTAACCAACGTGCCGCCATGCCAATACAGTGATTTAGTGACTGTGTTTAGTGACTCCAGTTGGAACATAGAACACTACAGCACAAACAGGCCCTTCGGCCCATGAGTTGCGCCGATCACATCTATATCTACCAAGCCACAGACCTATCTATAACCCCCTATTCCATTAGTCCCCATATACTCATCCAGAAGTCTTTTAAAAGACCCCAGCGAGTTCGCCTCTACCACCACCGACAGCAGCTGATTCCATTCACTCACCACCCTCTGAGTGAAAAGCCTACTCCTGACATCTCCTTTGTATTTGCTTCCCTGCACCTTAAATCTGTGTCCTCTCGTAGTGACCATTTCCGCTTGGGGATATAGTCTCTGAGAGTCCAAGTATTGTGCGCAGTTCTGGTCGCCTCATTATAGGAAGGATGTAGAGTCTACTGAGAGAGTTCAGAGGAGATTTACAAGAATGCCACCTGGATTGGGAGGCAGGCCTTATGAAGATAGGTTGAGGGAGCTGGGACTCTTCTCCCTGGAGAGACGTAGGTTGAGAGGCAACCTGATAAGAGGTTTATAAAATGTTGAGAGGAATAGATAGGGTGGATTCTCAGAGACTATTTCCCCGAGTTGAAATGGTCACTACGAGAGGACACAGATTTAAGGTGCAGGGAAGCAAATACAAAGGAGATGTCAGGGGTAGGTTTTTCACTCAGAGGGTGGTGAGTGAATGGAACCGACTGCCGTCGGAGGTTGTTGAGGGAAACTCACTGGGGTCTTTTAAGAGACTTCTGGATGAGTATATGGAAAAGAATAGGATAGGGGGTTATAGATAGGTCTGTGGATTGGTAGATGTGATCGGCGCAACTCGTGGGCCGAAAGGCCTGTTTGTGCTGTATTGTTCTATGTTTTATCGTTCGAATGTTGCTGGAATCTCACTCACCCAGTTAAGTATTCCATCATATTCCTGGCATTAAACAAACTACTGAGAAGTGATTTGGTTAAAGTTTTTGGGGCCTTAAGGGGAACAGGCCAGTGAAGACAGATACTTTCACTGCTACGGAATTCACAACTAGGGTTGATGATCTAGCAATTAGAGTCATAACATTCAGAATTGAAATGAGAAAATACTTTTTCACACAAAGTGGAAGGTTGAAACTCTCTTTTGCAAAATGGCTCTGGTGTTAAATGAAATATAATTTGCGATTAAAAGCAAATTGCTATGGATGCTGGAATCTGAAACCAAAAGTGAAAATGCTGGAAAATTTCAGCAGGTGTGGTAGCATTGCAAGGAGGGAAAAGAGCTGGTGTTGAGTCCAGATGACTCTTTGTTAAAACTAAAAGGCATAGAAAGTGGGAGATATTTATACTGCAGGACGAGAGACTGAAAGTCACAGCCTCAGAAACCAGGGAAACCAATTAATAGCTGTTCACAGAGAGAATAATTTTCCATATGTTTGTCCCATGTCCCTGAACAGCTTTGACTAAGGTAGGAATATAAAGTTAGTTGCAGATGGGCAATAATCTCACTGAATGGGGGACAGGCTCAAGTTCTAAGTGACATCGCCACGATCCCCCCCACAAATTCTCTCCAAGTAATATCTGTAGAAAATGGACGAATTTCTTCAGTGGGTGCAATTATCAGTCCAGGATCACAGCCTGTAACCCAATCTTTGCATAAACAGGAGACCGGAGCCATTCATAGTCCAAACTGATAAAATATTATATAATTTTTAATTCATTTATACACTGAAACAACATTTAAACAAAGCACAATAATGATTCACAAATGGAAAGCATTATACAGAGGCTGCTATATTAGACTAGCTGTGCTATTCAGAGACGGACTGAATGACAACCTCTTCTTATAACCAGTCTCTGATTCTATTTCACAGATCATGAGTGCTAAGATTCAGGTACCTAGTACCATTATAACATTCATTGTACATTTCATTCCCAAAGTAAAAATTACTGAAACAGCAGAAAAGCCTGTACAATTTAACACTGTGTTATCTCAGTGAACTGGACTTGTCATTCTTGTTTTGATGTATGGGCTGTGCGTCATTACATCAACGATAAGAATATTATTTTACTCTTTGTCCACAAGTGAAGCATTTTTCTTCTCGAGGTTGCAGGTTGCTGCTCCAGAATTTTGACAAAAGAATCTGTCTCTTCAGTTTGAAAAGCTGCTATTTATCACTAAAGCATGATTGTATTCATCTGCATACCATTGTAAAGCAAAGGTGCTCAGTAGGGCAAGGGTTAATGTGGGATTGGAGAGTAGCACCATCATGGTATGATGCATAGAGTCACATGGTAATAGACTGGTAGAATATTCTAGAAAGATTGAATCTACTTAGCAGCAATGCCTTTCATGATAGTAACTGGGATCTGTACATAGTTAAAGACTACCAATAAATGGTTCAAGTGTAAGGTACAAGTCTCAAGGTCTCATTAGTGAATCAAACATCCACAAAATAACATGATGATCAGTGGTAGTTATGAAAGGTGGCACTTAAACGATGAACCCAGAACTGAATCCCAAGATATGATAAACTAAAGGGGCTAAAGCCTGACCAGAGACATGTATCCAAGAAGAAAAACTGAAGAAATATTGGAAGGAGCTTCACTACAGATTCCCAAGTTGAGAATCTACCAGAGTGGAGGTCCACTGCAGGATCCTCAGTGACACCTCATAAAGAAATCTGGTCAGTTCATAGACAGTGAGAACATTTAAAAAAATCTGTACTTACATTATCGAACAGATGGGAGTTCCAGGAGCTCAGCAAATGGCAACAAGTGGAAGGCAGCTGCAAGTAAAAGTTTAAGACTACCAATTATTGGTTCATGTTACAACATACAGGGCTTGAGGCCTCATCAAGCACAAAATTGATAACACAACAGGATTTAGGATGGGAATGAGAGCAGGTCACTGTTACAATACTTCAACTGTAACAAGATCTCCTTAATATCACAATTTTGTTGCAATTGACTTTTACTCTTTATTCACAGCATTTGAAATGGCTTAAACATGCTGGTTGTTTTTGGGATGGGGCTCATGACAAAGATGCGTTTACAAAGTCTATCAGTTTTTTTTTTAAGTTTTCTTATACGGGATGCAGGCATTGCAAGGCCAAAATTTGTTGCTCATCCCTGATTTGAACTAAGAGACTTGCTGGGCCCTTTGAGAGGGTGGTTAAGAATAAATCATTTTCCTGTGGGTCTGGAGTCACATGTCAGCTAGATCAGATTTCTTTTCCTAAAGTATATCAGTGAATCAGATGGATTTTTACAACAACCAATAATAGTTGCCACAGTCACTATGATTGAAACTAGCTTTATATTTCAAATTCATTAATTTATTTTGAAGTCCACTGGCTGGCGTAGTGTTATCTGGATTATTAGTTTAGTGATATTACCATTATGGTGCCATCAGTCCCTGGCACTGCAGGAAGTCTTCAAATAATTATAGTGTATACTAAGGCATAGATTGCTCAGAGACTTACAGGCTTCATCTCAATGATCTGAACTTTACCAATCGCCTCAACAAATATCACATGGAAAAAATGTCAGCAGATGGGGCAGTTTATGAGGCTTGACACTTAGCACTCCTCAAGGCTTTTTGTATTGATGTGGAAGGTTTAGTGGCAGTTGCTCTTCTGTTCTTGCATTAACATGGAAGACTGATATCACTGGTGAATGATGACATTACAGTACAATTGAACAATCAAACAAATAGTTCACTGAATAATTAATGGACAGGATTTCTATCTTACCCAGCACAGAAAGGTTGATCTATGCAAGGTGAAGAATGTTTCTTTAGATCTGGTTAAATGGATTAAATTGATGAAACGATAGATTTTATTTATTTTAGTTATCTTTAAATCTTTATTTATCTAGCATTTTAAAACCAAAGATATACTGGCATTAGAGGCAGTTCTGAGAAAGTTCACTAAGTTGATCCTGGGTATGGAGGGATTTCCTGATGAGAGGTCAAGTAGTTGGGGCCTGTAATCACTGGCGCTTAGAAAAATGAGAGGTGACCTTATTGAGATAGACAGGGGTCCAAGGGGACTTCACAAGGTAGGGAGACTTTAGGACCAGAAGGCAGAATCTCACAGTAAGGAGTCACCAATTAAAACAGAAATGAGGAAGGATTTCTTCTCACAGAAGGGGATGAATCTGTGGAATTCTTTATCGCAGAATGCTGTAGGGGCTGGGTCATTTAATATGTTCAAGGCTGAGAGACACATTTTTAATCAGTAAATGAATTGAGATTATGGAGATAAAGTGGGAAAGTGGAGTTGAGGATTATCAAATCAGTCACGATTTCACCGCATGTTGGAGCAGACACAACAGGCCAAACAGTCTGCTTCTGGTCCTACATCTTAATTTCAAATACATTACATGAAGCATGCGTGACGAAATGTATGCTTGCAGTTAACAAAGATGGTCATAATACAAAAGCAAAATACTGCAGATGCTGAAAATCTGAAACAACTGTAAATGCTGGAAGTACTCACTAGATTTGGCAGCATCTATGGAGGGAGAAACAGAGATCACAGACTGTTTCCAGTGGGGTTCCACACGTCTTGGCATTGGGGTCCTTGCTATTTATGGTGTACCTTAATGATTTAGACTTAAATGTTAGGAATATGATCAAGAAGTTCATGGATGACACAGAAATTAGAAGAATGGTGAATAGTGAGGAGGATAACTGTAGAATGCAAAAAGATATCAATGGACTGGTCAGGTGGGCAGAACAAAGGGGCCTTGGAGTGCATATTCACAGATCCCTGAAGTTGCAAGGCAGATGGATGGTTAAATAAGGCACATCGGATATGTTGCATGTCAGAGAATGATGCCAGAAGAGGAAAGAGGGATTAAAAACAATGGATCTTTATTTACAGGTGTGTATTCTCTCACGTGGCTGCTTCTTCTCAGTCTGTTTCCTGCACTGGGGACTTGTGGTGTCACATCCAATGAATAGATGAATACATGAACACAATAGAGCTTCAGTAAGCCAATAAGAATAAAATACATAATTCCTCTGCGCTAAAACGTCCCTAACAAGTTCAAAACAATAACCAATAAGTCAGTTACTGTTAGTAAGTTAGATGATCTGAAGGTCACCCACTCAACGATTGGCAGAAAACCTCTGGTGTCTTCTTTACAATGGTAGTAATCTCTGACATTGATGTAGGCACCAGAGGTTGTTATCAGTGTCTGGCCTGTAGGTAAGATGTTGCGTTCCTCAAAAGTATCCATTCATGTTGGGGTCATAGGAAAGTTCAGGTGACGAATTTGTACAGTTGGTCATGGAGTCTCTGCAGGTTCCAATTCCAGGGAATCTGTTCTCCCAGTCAACAGTTGGCCCATATGTCTTCTCCAGATAACTTAATCTGTGGTCTGAACAGTATAAGAGATAAGTCCAGTCTGTGAAAGAATTGTGACAGGTACCTATTTCATGGCTCTGAATTAATTCCTAGCCAAAGCAGCTTGTCTTTGGAAAACACTACGCTTACTTGCCACACCATTTGTCCTTGCTGTTGCAGTTGTACAATTTGTTTTGTTTTCAGAGGTTTCAACAGATCAAATACTGATCGTACTTGTCTATTCATCATAACTAATGCACAAGAGATTTTGGTCGTTGAATGACCAAAAAACAGCACTGGAACAGACCCTTCCGCTCTCCATGCCTGTGCCGATCATGATGCTCTAAGCTAATAAGAATCCTGCTGCCCTTACTTGGATCATATCCCTTTATTCCCTTCCTATTTACGTACCCACCCAGGTGCCTCTTAAATGTTGCTAATATAGCTGCTTCCACCATCTCCTCTGGCAGTGCACCATCACTCCCTGCATGAAAAACTTTTCCCTTCTCACCTTGAACCTGAGCTTTCTTGTAATTGACATTTCTATCATATGAAAAAGTCTTTGACTATCCACCCTGTCCATGCCTCTTAATTTTGTAGATCTCTATCAGATTTTCCCTCAGCCTTTGTCTTTCCAATGAAAACAATATTAGTTAATTCAACTTTTTCTCATAATAAACACTCTGAGATCAAGAAAAATCCTGGTGAACCTTCTTTGCACTCTCACCTAAATTTTCACATTCTTCAGGTAGTGTGGTGACCAGAACTGTATGCAATGCTCCAAATGTGGTCGAACCAAGGTTTTATTTTGCTGCAACATGATTTCCTAACTCTTGTACTCAGTGCCTTGGCTGATGAAGACAAGGACGCTACGTACCTTCTTAATCACCTTGGCCACCTATGTTGTCACTTTTCGGGATCTGTGGACCTACACACCCAGTTCCCTCTCTATTTATGTTCCAATGGGTTCTGCCATTTACAGTACAATTCACACCTAAATTTGATTCTCCAAAATGCATCTTTTTGCATTTATCTAGATTAAATCTCACCTGCCATATCTGTGCCCAAGTCTCCAATCTATCTAAATCCTGTTGTACCCTCTGACAATCACAGTCACTTTCAGCAACTCACAATCTTTGTGTCATCTGTAAACTTACTCATCAGACCACTCACATTTTCCTCCAGATTATTTATACAAACAGAGGTCCCAGCACTGATCTCTACAGAACGCCACTAGCTACAGATCCCTATTCTGCTACTCTCTGTCTCCTGTGACCAAGTCAGTTCTGCATCCTTCTGGCCAGCCCACCCTGAATCTCATATGATTTTAATTTTTGTACCAGTCTGCCATGTGGGAGCTTAGCAAACACTTTACTAAAGTCTACGTAAACTATATCCACAGCCTTTCCTCATCAGTTTATCTTCAAAAAATTCAATCCAGTTGGTGAGACATGACCTTTCTTGTACAAAACCATACTGCCTGGCATTTTTATCAAGGGAGGCGATGGCCTAGTTATTATTAATCCAGAAACTCAGCTTATGTTAGTACATCGATAGTCATAGGTGACGTGCCTGAAGATTGGAAGTTCACAAATGTTGTGCCTTTGTTTATAAAGGGCTGCAGGGAAAAGCCTGGGAACCACAGGCTGATGAGCCTCACATGTTTAGTGGTTAAGTTGTCAGAAGGTTATTTTGAGAAGATCTACAGGCATTTAGAGATGCAAGATCTATTAGGGACAGTCAGCATGGCTTTGTGAATGGAAAATCATATCTCATAAATTCAACTGAGTTTTTTGAAGAGGTAACCAAGAAGTTAGATGAGGGTAGTGCAGGTTTTGTTGTCTACATGGACTTTAGCAAGGCCTTTGACAAGTTACCACATGGTAGGTTCTTGCAATAGGTTAAACCTCACAGGATCCAGGGTGAGGTAGCTAAATGGATACAAAACTGGCTTGATGACAGAACAGTAAGACGTCTTACAATACCAGGTTAAATCAAACAGTTTTATTTGGTAGCACAAGCTTTTAGAATGTTGCTCCTTCTTCAGATGAGTGATTGATGACAGAAGCCAGAGGGTGGTTGCAGAAGGTTATTTTTCAAACCGGAGACCTGCAACCAGTGGTGTGCCTCAGGGATCAGATGACACCAAGATTGATGGCAGAGTGGACAGTGAAGAAGGTTATCTCTGATTGCAAGAGGATCTTGATCAATTGGGCAATGGGCTGTCAAATGGCAGATGGAATTTAGTTTAGATAAATGTGAGGTGATATATTTTAGTAGACTGAACCAGTCAGGACTAACTCAGTTAATGGTAGGGCATTGGGGAGAGTTACAGAACAAAGAGATTTAGGGGTAGGGGTTCATAGCTCCTTGAAAGTGGAGTCACAGCTGAACAGAGTGGAGAAAAAGGCATTCAGCATGCTTGGTTTCATTGGATAGAACATCGAGCATAGGAGTTGGGACATTTTGTTGAAGTTGTACAAGACATTGGCACGGCAATACCATTTACAGTTCTGGTCACCCTATTATAGAAAAGATATTATTAAACTAGAGAGAGTGCAGAAGAGATTTACTAGGATGTACTGGGACTTCATTGGTTGAGTTAAAAGGAAGGCTTGACAGACTGGGACTTTTTTCTCTGGAGCATTGAAGGCAGGTGGGTGATCTTATAGAAGTCTATAAAATAATGAGGGGCATAGATCAGCTAGAAAGTCAAAATCTTTTCCCAAAGATACGTGAGTCTAAAATTAGAAGACATAGGTTTAAGGTGAGAGAAGAAACAAAAGTGTCCAGAAGGGCAATTTTTTCATAGAGGGTGGTGAATGTCTGGAACAAGCTGCCAGAGGTTGTAGTAGAGGCGGGTACAATTTTGTCTTTTAAAAAACATTTAGACAGTTACATGGGTAAGATGGGTATAAAAGGATATGGGCCAAATGTGGGTAACTGGGACTAGCTTAGTGATTTAAAAAAAGGGACAAGTTGGGCCGAGGGGCCTGTTTCTATGCTGTATGACTTTGTTCTGGGGAGCCAGGTTCAAATCCTGCCACACAATTGGTGAATATGAATTGGAAAAAAGTCTGTAATTAAGAATTTACTGATGATCATGAAACCATTGTTGATTGTTGAAAAAAAACCATCTAGTTCATTTGCTGTCCTTACCTGGTTTGGCCCACATGCGATGCCAGGGCCACAGCGATGTGGTTAATTCTCAATGTGGTAAACTCTTCAGGCCATTTCCTTGGATGCAGTGGTGTTAAAGTTGGCAGGTTTCTTACCTTCATAAGATAGAACATGTTTTGACTCTCTCCAATATTTGTATGCAGCCCAGGCCACCAGAAGTAACACTTCTCTATTCCCTTCAAGTATACAATTCCACAGTGACCCTCATGAAACTTCTCAATCATTCACTTTCTCAATCACGGCAGAATGATCTCTCTGAACCTCCATCCTGACTGTACTGACAACTCCAATCTCCAGCAGTATGGTTCCAGGTTAGGTGTTGTTTGGAGGTTTTCTCTCACTTCTGAAAGTATCCAAGTGTGCTGATGAGAAGTGATGAGTATATTGTCTATTTGTTCCAAGCAGAAGATATTCCTGCTTGAATAGTTTGACAAATCACCTGGCAGTGGCAATCTTGAGAGTCCATCTGCATTACCATAGAGATTTGATTATCGATAATTAAATCGCATTAAGGATGTGCAGACAAAAGCAATGCCCAACTTTGCATTTTAGTTGCTTTAAGTGGCTGAATTCCCATGTGTTGTCTAAAATGGTAGCCAAGATGTAGTGATGCTGGCACTACACTGGGGTGGACACAATAAGAAGTCTCACAACACCAGCTTAAAGTCCAACAGGTTTATTTGGTAGCACAAGTTTTCAGAATGCTGCTCCTTCATTAGCTGATGAAGGAGCAGTGCTCTGAAAGCTCGTGCTATCAAATTAACCTGTTGGGATTTTAACCTGCTGTTGTGAAACCTATTACTAAAAATGGTAATCAGTGGATGACGGTCCATCAATATACATTCTCTCCTGCACAGGAACTGATGGAGTTTCTTTACTCCAAGGATGATTCCTAACTGCAATCCCTTCCAATCTGAGCTCAGTTGCTTTCAATGTCGCTCAAGGATCCAGATGCAAAAGTAATTGATCTTTCTTCACTAGATGGCATGATGTGGAGATCACCACTCCCATGCCCCACAAGCGAACTGTAGTAGAAGATTAAGATCAAAATGCTAAGAAGTTTAGCTTTCACTAATGATTCTGTGGCTTGCATGGAAGTATTACTGTATTGATCCGACCGTTTCCACTCATGCTGACACAAAAGCTTATGTAATGATTTCAGAATGGTTGCCAAGTTTGGAACAAATCATCCATATTCATTCAACAATCCTTGGAAAGGATGCAACTAATAAATATTCTGAGGTGCAAGTGTCTCTGTAATACTCTTGACCTTTAAAGAAGATGTAGGAAGGCCAGGGCATCCATAACATACCCTAAATACACAACAGAGGATTGAAAAAACTCATTTGTCCTACCAGAATCTGAAGAGTGGCATCCAAATTCGGAAGATCATAGAATCCGCACAAGTGCAGGGGGCGGCCATTCGGCCCACTGAGTCTGCGACAACATTCCCACCCATGCCCAATCCCCGTAATCCCAAGTATTTTACTCACTTATCCCTCTGACACTATTGGATAATTTAGTACTGCCTGGTGCTGTGAGGCAGTAGTGGCAACCATTGTGTCACCTTCTTCATCTCTTCCAGTGACTATGATGGGCCTAAAGGAATCAAGGAATATGGGGGGAAAGGGAGGGTGGGGAGTTCAGAATTCTGAATTCAATGATCAATCAAGATCAAAATGGATGACAAAACAGGCTTGAAGGGCTGAATGGCCACTTTCATTTCTATGTTTCCAAATAACACTAGATTCTGCGCAATCCATTCAGGATCTGGTCCACTGCTCTTTGAAACAATGATAATAAATGGCAATCCTCGGAAGTATTTGCGTCTCACATTTGTCACAAGTTCTGGTGACTTGTTCCCCTTAATCTTCAAGTAAGCTTGGCTCAAGTCAAGTTTGTTAAAATGCTGGTCTCATGCCAGTCCCACAAATAAGTCAATGCAGGGTAACAGATGCTCTTCCAGACATAACACTGGATTAATGATGACCTTGAAGTCTCTGCCAAATCCTTATGGATCTATCCTTCTTTCTGGATGACTATTGGTTTGGCCCTTACACCTTTAATGCCAACAGGTTCCAAGATTCCTGTTTTCACAAGTTGTTCCAAGTTAGCTTCCATCTTTGGCACATGACAAAGACCCGACCTTCAAGCACTTTGCATGGCTTCCTTCTTTTATTTTCAGTTTAATTGTAACATCTTTCATGCTCCCTAACTCCATGAAACACATGATGCTTTTGTTTAGAATTTTCATGAGGCTTGATTCTCCATTGATCGTCATGTTGACTTCAGCCCAGTTCAGTCAAATCTTCTCCAATCATATTCAACCCATCAACACTGGGTAGTTGCCGTATACTACACATTGAGTCAGATCTGCTGTTTTCCCATTAAGTTGTATAGCTACTTTGATGAGGTCCTTCAGAAGAATCACTTGACCTATGTACATCTTCAGCACTATCCTTTGTTGGCTTCAACGGAATGTAAATAGACTCTGGCATCAGTGAGACCACTGCCCAAGTGTTAACTTCTATTCAGCAGTGGAGTGACCCAATGTCAGTGGTTAGCACCTGCCAATGGCTAGCAAATTCAGAGATAATGCCTCCTTAGACCACGAGTCACTTTGTTTTTCATTTTTGTACAGCCAGAAAATTTCTCCTTTTGTTCTGTTTAAACGATATTGTGGTTTGTTTGTTGTTCTTAATTTTACTTGGAGTTTGCCTTTTCATCTAGCAGGCACGCTGTGAGTCTTGTCTTCCAGTTCTAATATACCATATCTTTACACCAGGATTCAGCTACAGAATATTCTGGTTTGAACACCGGTGACATGTATGAATTTTGAGATTCTTGAGTGTCGATTCCGATTTGTGTATTCAAATACACATAATTAATAGCAAATCTCCTTTTGCAGTTAGTTCCATCAAAAGAGCAATTTCCAGGACCTTTATCAAAGTAAAGCTACTCTTGGTTAGTAAAGGTTTCTATATTGCTTCACTGCACAGACCACAGACTAATCAATTCAGAATAATCCAAACATACAATATTCTGCAAGTCTTTTAAGCATAAACACAAACTATGCAATTGACTCCCCCTCTTTTTGGTTTCTTTTGTGGAATCTGAAATGCTCTGCAACCACTAATGGTTGCAGTGAAAAATATGTTTGCAAAACATCCATGACCTGTTCATACATTTGTGTTTGGCTTCTTGGGTTACACTAAATTACAGAAGAAATTAAGTAATTTCCCCCATGGCGCTCAGGAAAGTGGGCACCTTGATATCTTGAACTATTTTGTTTGCTTGCATAAAATAATTACAACAGCCAAAGAGTTCCGTTGCTCCAAATTTTCATCATATTGAAAACTCCTGCCTTTTTTTTAAACTAATGCAGACTTTGCAATGTGTTTCTAGCAGTTACCTTACAAGACAACAACCTTGAGCTTCAACCTCTTATTTAACATATCCAGCTCTATAACTGCTGCACAGTATTGTTACCCACATCCACCGAGCCTGTCAGATTCAGAGCATAAACAAAAGCTTATTTTCTAATTTTTCTTTCCCCCCAATTTCCTCAGTAAATTTGTCTTCCCAGGTGGCTATCAAGAGCCATTTGTTGTCCTCGTTGCCAGTTTTCATGTTGTATATCACTCAGGGAACATGGAAGATTTAAAAACAAACAAGATTCATTTACAGATGGGTCCCTTAATAGCTGACTTTTTTCAGCCTATTTCACACACTAAGGACTTATGACATCACCTCTGGTGACTACATGAATACAACAGAGCTTCAATAAATTCATAACAATTAATATAAATACGTAACATAATTCTTGCCGTTATTAGATGAGGCATAAAATAGAAGAGCAGGGAGGTCATTCTGGAACTATATAAAACACGGGTTAGGGTGCAACTGAGGTACTGTGCACAGTTCTCATCACTACATTATAGAAAGATGTAACTGCACTAGAGAAGGTAGAGGGGAAATTTACCAGGATTCAAGCTAGGAGGAAATATTGCATAGGTTGGGGCTGCTTTCCTTGGAGCATCAAAATTTAAGAGGGGTATATAAGACTATGAGAGACAGAGATAGGGCGGATAGGAAGCATTTTTATTATTAGTGGAATCAAACAGAAGCATAGCTTTTAAATTAAAAGGTAAAAGACTAAAAGTAGAGTCAAGGGGAAACATTTTCACTGAGAGGGTATTAGGAGTCTAGAACTTATTGCCTGAAAAGATGGTTGAGTCAGAAACTCTCGTAACATTTGATATTCACATGTACAACCGTAACCTGCAGGGCTGTGGGCTAAGTTCTGAGAACTGGAATTAGTGCAGTCAGATCCTTGTTGACCGGTGTGGACATAGAACATAGAACACTACAGCACAAACAGGCCCTTCGGCCCACGAGTTGCGCCGATCACATCTATACCTACCAATCCACAGACCTATCTATAACCCCGTATCCCATTAGTTCCCATATACTCATCCAGAAGTCTTTTAAAAGACCCCAGCGAGTTCGCCTCTACCACCTCCGATGGCAGCCGATTCCATTCATTCGCCACCCTCTGAATGAAAAACTTACCCCTAACATCCCCTCTGTATTTGCTTCCCTGCACCTTAAATATGTGTCCTCTCGTAGTGACCGTTTTAGCTCGGGGAAATAGTCTCTGAGAATCCACCCTATCTATTCCTCCCAAGATTTTGTATACCTCTATCAGGTCGCCTCTCAACCTATGTCTCTCCAGCGAGAAGAGTCCCAGCTCCCTCAACCTATCTTCATAAGGCATGTCTCCCAATCCAGGCAGCATCCTTGTAAATCTCCTCTGCACTCTTTCAATAGCTTCTACATCCTTTCTATAATGAGGCGACCAGAACTGCGCACAATACTCCAAGTGGGGTCTGACAAGGGTCTTATGAAGCTTATATAACTCCTGACTCTTAAACTCAATTCCTCGATTAATGAAGGCCAGTACACCATATGCCTTTTTGACCACTTCCTCCACCTGCGACGCCGATTTAAGAGTCCTATGGACCCAGATCCCAAGATCCTTCTGCTCTTCAACACAGCTAAGACTCCTACCCTTGATATTGTACTCCTTCATCCCATTAGTCTTGCCAAAATGACCACTACACATTTATCTGCATTGAAGTCCATCTGCCACTTCTCTGCCCAGTCTTGCATCCTGTCTATGTCCCGCTGCAACTTTTGGCATCCCTCCAGACCATCAACATCACCACTGAACTTTGTATCATCGGCGAACTTACTAACCCATCCCTCCACTTCCTCATCCAGGTCATTTATGAAAATGACAAACAGCAAGGGTCCCAGAACAGATTCCTGGGGCACTCCACTGGTGACCGACCTCCATGCAGAAAAAGACCCATCCACAACCTTCTGCCGGCAAGCCAGTTCTGGATCCACAAGGCCAAAGCCCCTTGGATCCCATGCCCTCTCACCTTCTCAAGAAGCCTTGCAAGGGGGACCTTATCAAACGCCTTGCTAAAGTCGATGTACACCACATCCACCGCCCTTCCTTCGTCAGTGTGTTCAGTCGCATTTTCGAAGAACTCAACTAGGCTCGTAAGGCACGATCTGCCCTTGACAAAGACATGCTGACTATTTCTGATCA
Source organism: Sphyrna mokarran (assembly GCA_024679065.1). NCBI lineage: Eukaryota > Metazoa > Chordata > Chondrichthyes > Carcharhiniformes > Carcharhinidae > Sphyrna > Sphyrna mokarran. The sequence continues at coordinate 3,319,134 of JAGIQG010000005.1, forward strand.
TTCTAAACTTCTCCAAATGTTCATAAATCTTGTCCCTCAGAAGCCTCTCCATCAGCTTACCAACCACTGAAGTCAGACTCACCGGTCGGTAATTTCCTGGACTATCCCTGTTCCCTTTCTTAAAGATAGGAACCACATCCGCAATCCTCCAATCCTCCGAAACCTCTCCCGTTTCCATGGGCGACGCAAAGATCATCACCAGAGGCTCTGCAATCACTTCCCTCACCTCTGACAATAACCTGGGGTACGTCCCATCTGGTCCCAGTGACTTGTCTACCTTGATAGAATTTAACAGGTCTAACACATCCTCTTTCCTAACATCCACACACTCAATCTTTTCCGTTTGCCTCAAACCTGCAGTGCAATCTCTCAGTTCACTTTCCACCGTGAATACCGAGGCAAAGTACTCATTAAGCACCTCTGCCATTTCTTCCGGATTCACACAGACTTTTCCCCCTTCACCTTTTATAGGCCCTATCCCTTCTCTTATCCTTTTACTTTTCACATATTCGTAGAAGGCCTTGGGATTCTCCTTAATCTTACCTGCCAAGGTCTTCTCATGACTCCTTCTGGCTCTCCTAATTTCCTTTTTAAGCTTCCTTCTACACACCTTATACTCCTCTAGATCCCTAACATCTCCTAGCTCTCTGAACCTTTTATACATCTTTCTTTTCTTCCTGACTAGGTTCACCACTATCTTCGTGAACCACAGTTCCCGCGTCCTACCAAAACCTCCTTGTCTCATAGAACATAGAACATAGAACACTACAGCACAAACAGGCCCTTCGGCCCACAAGTTGTGCCAAACACATCAAAACCTACCCAGCCATAGACCTATCTATAACCCCCAATCCCATTGGATCCCATATACTCATCCAGAAGTCTTTTAAAAGACCCCAGCGAGTTCGCCTCGACCACCACCGACAGCAGCCGATTCCATTCACTCACCACCCTCTGAGTGAAAAACTTTCCCCTAGCATCCCCTCTGTACTTGCTTCCCTGCACCTTAAATCTGTGCCCTCTCGTCACGACCATTTCAGCCCTGGGAAATAGTCTCTGAGAGTCCACCCTATCTATTCCTCTCAACATCTTGTAAACCTCTATCAGGTCGCCTTTCAACCTTTGTCTCTCCGTTTCAACGTTCTCCTCGGAACGTTGTCTTGCACAGCCCCAGACAAACATTCCTTGAATATCGGCCACTTTCCTTCTGTACTTTTCCCCAGAATGCCTCCTTCCAGTTTATTCGTCCAATTACCTGCCTAATGTTTTCATATTTCCCCATACTCCAGACCTAATGAGCCCTTCTGTGTAGTAAATGTCTATGAACCTACAAAACATTTCAGATTATAATCTTTCATCAGAATTAAAAAAAGTTGAGATACAGCAGAATTTAAACAAGTGGCAGAGAGGGGAGAGGAAGGTGGGAGAGAAAGAACAAAGGAAAATCTGAAAAAAGATGGAAGTCAGGAGATATTAAATCTTAGAAGGATGACAGCACAAGGCAAATGGAGATAGGGATAAGACAAGAAAAGAAACAAAGACAGAGTTAAATATGGTAGAAATGTGCAGAGTCATTACCAACGGCTGCAGTCCTTCATCCAAATACTGGAGCCTTACTTACAGACAGGAGGTGAGAGTGGCTGTCCTTGACATCAAGGAGCCCTCACAAATCTGAAGGAAATAGAAATCAGGGGCGAAATACTCCACTGTTAAAATGATGTGGCTGCTGGAGGCAAATAAGGTCAGCCCCAGAGCAATGGCACAGAACTTCCTCAGGGCATTGCTCCAAACATAACTATCTTCAAATGCTGCATTTATGACCTTCTTTCCATAAGTTCTGAAGTGGGTATATCTGTTGATGAATTGCACAGTTCTGCAGATAATGAAGCAGTCCAGGTTGGCATGAAGCAAGACCTGAGCACATTCAGATTTGGGCTGCTAATTGATAAGTTACGTCTGTACCCACCAATGCCAGCAATAAACATTTCCAATTGGAAAATCTAACCATTGAGATCTTTAACCTGGAAGCTGTAACAAGAAAATATCACAATCACTTTAACTTGTTTATTTTACAAAATGCTTGAAGACGACTGTAATAGTTTGTACCAACTATAACAGGAACTATTACAATTTTGGATAATAAGAAATATTGGTTCATGTGATCTGGCAACGCCCAATCTGGAAGCAGCAACAGGTGGAAATAAAAAACAAGCAGGTCATGTGGCACAGCCAAGGATACAAAACAGAACAGCTGGCCTGCAGTAACCTAGCTATCTTCAAAGGGACTGATGTTTCTGCTCAGAAAGACAATGTGGCTAGTACATATCCTATGTATAGGTCTATACATAGGATATGGAATTACTACTAACGTCATGAGGTGGTCTTTGTTGTATCTGCTATTCAATGTGCAACATATAGTTTGTACCAACCATAACTTGCCTGTAAATCCTTATTAAATTTAAGTGATTTGGATATGTGTTAAGTAAAGATACAAAAAGAGTGAAATCTTGCCTAGTAATTTTTTAATTCGGGAGGTTTGGGGAATTTAATTATTTTAGTTTACAGATCACCATAGAGATCATAATAAAACTGCCAGCTCTCAAGTTCAGAGCCAGAGACTGAAATAGATTCCCTGGAACTTTCCATCATTTGCTTTAGGGAAATCATGCTTGAACAATTTATTGGAACTCTCTGACAGCTGATAAGGGGGAGTCAGAGACCATGGTTTATTTGGACTTTCAGAAAGCTTTCGACAAAGTCCCACATATTTACATAGAACACTACAGCACAAACAGGCCCTTCGGCCCACAAGTTGTGCCGATCATACCCATACCTACTAGGCCATAGAACTACCTGTAACTCCCAATCCAATTAATCCCATGTACTCATCCAGAAGTCTTTTTAAAGACTCCAGCGAGTTCGCCTCCACCACCACCGATGGCAGCCAATTCCACTCACTCACCACTCTGAGTGAAAAATTTACCCCTGACATCTCCTCTGTACTTCTCCCCAGCACCTGAAATTTTGATTTGATTTTGATTTGATATACTGTGTATTTGTATATAATGTCATGAGGAAGTATTGTTTCTTGAGCACTGTACAGACAAAGCATAGAGTACATAGAGGAAAAAGAATGGAGGGTACAGTGTTACAGTCATAGCTAGGGTGTAGAGGGAGATCAATTTAATCAAGTTAAGACATAAGAGATTATCTATATATCAACACAAGAAATTTGTATGTAAAATTAAAACACCTAAGATTAAAGTAGTGCACTAAAATGAACAGAAAACTGGTTGATAGACAGAAGACAGGAAAAGGTCTTTTTCTGAATAGCAGGCATTGACTAGTGGGGTATTTTAGGGATTGGTGCTGGGACCCCAGCTATTCACAATATATATCAATGATTTAGATGAGGGAACTAAATGCAATATCTCCAAATTTGCAGGTGACACAAAGTTCCATGGGAACAAGATGCAGAGATGCTTTAGTGTGACTTGGACAAGTTGAGTGAGAGTGCAAATGAATGGGAGATGCAGTATAATGTGGATCAACGTGAGATTATCTACTTTGGTAGCAAAAACAGGAAAGCAGATTGTCTGAACGACTATAGATTGAGGACAGAACATGCAACAAGATGTGGGTGTCCTTGTAGACTAATTGCTAAAGACAAACACGCAGACACAGCAGGCAGTGAAGGCGGCAAATGGTATGTTGGCCTTCATACCAAGAGAATTTGAGTATAGGAGCAAGGATGTTTTGCTCCAATTATACAGGGCCTTGGAATAATGTGTGCAGTTTTGTCTCCCTATCCTTGCTATAGAGGGAGTTGAGCGAAGATTTACCAGACTGATTTCTGGCATGGCACGGCTGACATATGAGGAGAGGTCGAGTCGGTGAGAATTACATTTGCTGGAGTTTGGAAGAATAAGAATGGATCTCAAAGAAACCTGTAGAATTCAAACAGGAACTAGACAAGGTAGATGCAGAATGTTCCTGATGGTGGGGAAGTCTAGAACAGTCTAAGCATATGGGATAAAGCACGTAGAATGTTTAAAATTTAATTTAATTCTATGGGCATTCGATGTGAGTGGAAAACAATTAGCTTAAGGATTGTAAAAGTAAGTTAGTTACTCATTTTAGAGAGGAATTTGTGGCTTTGATAGAGGTAACGGAGTTATAATTTTAGCTGGAAATCATTTGAAAACAGAGGCTTTTGCAAGCTGTTAACACAATTTACATTGTGTTTGCTAACTTGTCAGTAGAATTACTCGGAGTGAAACACTTTATCCTCACATTTATGTCAGAAAGAAAAAGCTGGTGGGATCTAGTCTGGTTTCCTAATATAACTGGGGAGTTCTGGTCCAGGAGCATAACAATAGTCAAAAAAATCTTTTAATACCTTTAGTCGTACAGAATTTCAGTTTTACTGAAAGAAGAGACATACTGTCGAAGGGTTTTGTCTTACACTCAGAGGATAGCTCACAAGAATTTTCCAACACTAATAGGAATAACAATTTACATTGCATGAGAAAAGAGTGTGTTAATTAGTTGGTAAGTGGATGCTTATTGGTGCAGTTGTTGCTATGGGAAACACAGCACTAACAGTTAACTGCACAGCTTTGGTTTGTTCACTAGCAGAATCGACTCCGATTGATTAAGTGATTACCCAAGGAATGAACCAGTAAATGGCTGTCATTCAAGCTTTTGTTTAGTTATAAAGGCAAGTAAAGCTTCTATTCTCAGAAAATTCATGCAAACTATCCTGATCAGTGTGCAAGGTGAAATACTTTGATAGATTGTCTCTTTTTTCAATAATATTCATTTTAATTCTACATCTGCTCTGTAATAACACTTCTTAATTCAGCTACTGTTATACTTACCACAATGGAAATTTGATACGTCTTACTGCTCATAAACCATTTACCTGCTTTTCTTTGACATCAATTTACTTTTCTTTTTTCAAATCTGCTCACTTTTGGCTCTTGTTGACTCCCGCTGCTGCTTTGAACTGTGGATCTACAGCACTGTTCTCTCTCAGATTTGCTCACGCTGGCCCTCACTGCTGATTTTAACTGTGCATCTCCAGCATTTTCCTCTGTCAGGCTTCCTCACTGTGGCCCTCACTGACTCCTTGCTGTTGCTTTTAGCCATGTTTCTCTGGCTCTGTTCCTCAGTCTCATGCTGTCTCTGGAAATGAAAAAAAGAGGACTCTGCACAGTTTATAAACATAAAATGATGGAACGGTATAAGCCACAAGCTATCTATATGTTTACAGCAATTAAACTACTATATTGGGAAATGGTATGTTATTGATTATATCATTAGACCAGTGATTCAGAAACCTGGACTATTAACATAAAATTAGAAAATCTAGAAATAAAAATAGAGACTGGCATCAATGGAATGAACACTCAAACACTGAGCCTGTTCCGCCATTCAATAAGATCTTGACTGATCAGGTTATGTTTCAAATTCCATATTCCCATCTACTCTGATATTCTTTGATTCCCTTGTCTAACATGCAACTACCTCCACCCTAAAAATATTCATTAACCCAGCCTCCATTCCCTGAGACTTGGAATTCCAAAGTTGCACAACCCTCAGAGAGTGGAAGATTTTCCTCATTCCTGTCCCATAAGGATAACCCCTCTCCCACAAGAGGAAATAGCTTTTCCATATCTAACATGTCAAGAGCATTTAGAATCTTATATACTTACATCAAGTCACCCCTCATTCTTCTAAACCCAAATGGAAACAACCCATTTTGTACAACCAGCTCATTCTACGCATTTCCTCAGAATGAATGATCTCTAACATACTTATATCCTTCCTTAAATGAAACCAGGACTGCACAATACTGCAGGCATTATGATCAACAACTTGAATTGACGTGAATTCTCCCCTCTATTTTGATCTTTTCTAGACTCCACGGGGCCATCTATAACTTGTCTTTCAGAGCTCTGACCCTTCTTAATACATTCTGGTAGTTTATATCATTATTAGCACCTTCTTTGCTCTTTAACGCAATTAACACTCCTTTTCGTCTTTTGTCCAAGATATCTTTGTCAATTTCTCCTCAGCTCCCATCTATTCCTGACCTTCCATTCTGCTCCAACCCTCTCAGCAATATTTGATTTATTATTGTCACATGTATTAACACAGTGAAAAGTATTGTTTCTTGCGCACTATACAGAAAAAACATACCATTCATAGAGAAGGGAACAAGAGAGTACAGAATGGAGTGTTACAGTCATAGCTAGGGTGTGGAGAAAGGTCAACCTATTGCAAGGTAAGTCCATTCAAAAGTTTTGATGGCAGCAGGGAAGAAGCTGTTCTTGAGTCAGTTGGTAAGTGATCTCAGACTTTTGTATAATTTTCCCAAAGGAAGAAGGTGAAAGAGAGAATGTCTGGGGTGCTTGAAGTCCTTGATTATGCTGGCTGTGCTGATATGTGTGCTATTGCAGACCAGAACACCTCATCCGCCTGACGAAGGCACAAAGGCCGAAAGCTAGCAGGTTTACTATCAAATCAATCAGTTGGATTTAAAATTGGTGTTGTCAGACCTCTTACTGGGCTTTGTCGAGGCAGCAGGAAGTGTACACAGAGTCAGTGGACGGGAGGCTGGTTTGATACAATTCATCACAATTCTGCCCCACTTCAGCTCTGGAGTCATGGATTTAGAAAATTAACTGTTTCTCTGCACACAGAAGCTGCCAGACCTGAGACTTTCCAGAATTTTCTGTCTTTAACCACAAGAGATATAGTCTGATTAAAGTCCTTCATGACTGAAGCATAATATTTTATATTCAATTCCTTGCATATATAAATGATAGCATTCTATTCGTCTACTTAATAACTTACTCCATTAATTTTTTGATGGATGCACAAGAGCAGCTAGATCTGTCAGCACCTCTGAATTCTGCAACTCTTCTCCATTTAGATAATACTCTTCCTTTTTTATTCTTTCTGCCAAACTCAACAACTTCACATTTTCCTATATTATACTCCCTCTGCTAGATTTCTGCCCACTCACTTAACCTACGTGCACTGTAATCTTCTTGCATCCTCTTCAAAACATACTTTCATACCTTAGTGTCATCTGTAATTTCAGCTCGCATTCCTTCACTTCCTTCATTGAAGTCATTGATATAAATGAATGTCAGAAATTGCTATAGAAGTCCAAATTGTTCATCATCATTTTCCCCAATTTATCCAAATGTCCTTGATCCAATTTAGTTTATATGAGTAAAAGCAAATTACTGTGAATGCTGCGACCTGAAACCAAAAGAGAAAATGCTGGAAAATCTTAGCAGGTCTGGCAGCATCAGTAAGGAGAGAAAAGAGCTGATGTTTCAAGTCCAGACGACCCTTTGTCAAAGCTTACGGCAACGCTGCAATCTTATTGCATTCATATCAAAGGTAGGTGGATCAGAAACATTTTATGCAATCTTTTTGTAAAGCCAAATGGTTCAATGGCTCTGGTGAATGCTGTTTGTACAGTACTGCCTCTTCACCATAGGTTAATAATTGCATGCTCTTATTCACTGGTAAAACTATCTTCTAGCCAATCAAACACCATCTCAATAAGATGTACTTTTCAGAAGTTGAAAATAGAAAGTAAAGTTTATTGATTTGTCACAATTAGGCTTACATTAACACTGTAATGAAATTACTATGAAAACCCCCAAGTCACCACACTCTGATGCCAACACTAGGGGAGAATTTAGTATGACCAATGACCAACCAGCATATTTTTCAGACTGCGGCAGGAAACAGAAGCACCTGGAGGATATCCACAAAACATGGGGAGAACATGCAGACTCCACACAGACAGAGACCCAAGCCGGGAATCGAACCCAGGTCCCTGGCCCTACGAGACAGCAGTGCTAACCACTGTTCCACCGTAACGTAGAAGATAGAAGCAAGAGGAGGACATTTGGCCCTTCGAGCCTGCTCCGCCATTCATTACAGTCATGGCTGATTGTCCAACTCAATAGCCTAATCCTGCTTTTTCCCCCATAAACTTTCATTCCATTTGCCCCAAGTGCCACATCTAGCTGCCTCTTGAATATATTCAATGTTTTGCACCAACTACTTTCAGTGGTAATGAACTCCACAGGCTCACCATTCTTTGGATGAAGAAATATCTCCTCACCTCTGTCCTAAATGATCTACTCAGAATCCTCAGATTGTAATCCCTGACTCTAGACTCTCCCATCATTGAGAATATCCTCCCTGTATCTACCCTGTTTAGTCTTTTAGAATTTTATAAGTTTCTTTGAAATTCCCCCTCATTCGCCTGAACTCCAACAAAAACAATTAAGTCAATCTCTCCTCATACATCAGTCCCACCATCCCTAGAATCAGCCTGGTACCCTTTGCTGCACTCCCTCAAGAGGTAGAACATCCTTCCTCAGAAAAAGGAACTAAAACTGCACACAATACTATAGGTGTGGCCTCACCAAGGCCCTACATAATTGCAACACAACTCTGCTCCTGTACTCAAAACCTCTCACAATGAAGGCCAACATGCCATTTGCCTTCTTTACCGCTGCTGCACCTGCATGCTTACCTTCAGTGACTGGTGCACAAGGGCACACACTCCCCTCCCCCAATTTACATTGCACACTCCCCTCTCCCAATTTACAGCCATTCTACCTTCTTGTTTCTGCTTCCAAAGTGAATAACATCACATTTATCCAAGTTATACTGCATCTGCCATTGATTTGCCCATTCACCTAACCTGGCCAGATCATTTTGAAGAATCTTGCATCCTCGTCACAGTTGACTCTCGCACCCTATTTGATATCATCTGCAAACTTTGAGGTATTTGTTTCCTCATCCAAATCATGAATATATTTTGTGAATAGCTGGGGTCCCAACACTGATCCCAACACTGATTAGTGGCACTCCACTAATTACTGGCTGCCAATTTGAAAAGCACCCTTAATTCCTACTCTTTGTTTCGTCTCTGCCAACCAGTTTTCTATCCATCTCAATACACTTCCCCCAGTCCTATGCACTTTAGTCTTGCATGATAATCTCTTGTGTGGGACTTTGTCAAACATTTTCTGATAGTCAAATATACCACATTAACTAGCTCCCCCTTGTCGACTCTACTGCTATATCTGCAAAGGATTCCAAAAAAATTGTCAAGCGTCGATTTCTTCTTTGTAATTCTATGCTGACTCTGTCTGACCTGCTAATGCTTTCTAAATGCTCTGCTATGAAGTCCTAGATAGTGGATTCAAGAATTTCCTCCACTATCAGTGTTAAACTTACTGGTCTACAATTACCTGTTTTCTACCTCTCTTTTTGAATATTGGAATGACATTCATTACCCTCCAATCTGCAAGAACTATTCAAGAGTCTATATAATCCTGGAAGATGACCACCAATGCGTCCACTATTTCTGGAGCCATTTCCTTAAGTACTCTAATGTAGATTAATAAGCCCTGGGGATTTATCCGCCTCCAATCCCTTCAACTTTCTCAGTACCATTTCTCTACTACTGGTCTCCCTCAGTTCTTCCTTCTCACTAAAAATTGCATTCTCTAACATTTCCGATATCTGATTTGTGTTCTCTTTTGTGGAGACAGAACCAATGTGTTCAGTTGCTCCGCCATTTCTTTGTCTCCTATTATACATTTCCCCGTTTGCCTGTAGGGGACATACATTTGTCTTCACCAATATTTTTTCTCCATGTATTTACAGAAATTCTTACTATTAGTCTTTATGTTCCCTGCAAGCTTACTTTCATACTGCATTTTACCCTTCTTAATCAATCCTTTTGTTCTCCTTTACTGAATTCTAAGCTGCTCTCAATCCTCAGACCTATTATTTTTCTTGACCAATCTGTATGCTTCTTCTTTAGGTTGAATACTCTCTCTCATTTCCTTTCTAAACCATGAACTCACCTCTTACCCACTTTGCTTTTAATACTATTCAGTTCTACAATTTGCAAACGATTGGATTTGCAAACAACTTTTGATCTCTTCAATTATGCATGTAATAAACTCTGCCTGTCTTTCAATGTTGCGAAACATAAATCAACCCACAACTGCAGACACTCTGGGATATGGTGAGCACTTCCCAAACCTTAGCAGTCATTTCTTTCTCTTTCAAAAGGCCACCATTCATAAGGAGATGCAACACTAGATTACCTTCTACAAACCAGTGAGTGTTTGACAATAAATATCTACATAAGTCAACAAAAGTCAGATCAACTGTCACCACATTGTTTACCACAGTGAGAACAGTGCACTGGTGACACTTAAGAATGGTAGAGAAAATCATATCAACAATGTGTTTGCCACATCCACCAAATCCAATGGCAGAAACATCAGACAAACACTAATACCTTTCTTGAAAGCAGCTCGACAAGCATTCAGACAAAACTCCAGCAAAATCAAATTTGATGAACTGAATACTGTGCCCGGATAGCTCAAAACTCTCTCTTCCATCTGGTCCTGTTCTCTCAGCTCTCAATTGGCCAAGGAGGAGGACAAAGAAAATGCCTCAAAGATGCATTGAAGCTTTAATTGAAGTGTGGCAGCACTGACTAATGATTGGGAAAAGCTTGCTGCCACTCATTCAAAACAGCAACTTTTCCATTAAGTTGCTTCAGAGTCCCAACATCTTCATCATTAGGCAGAGTGGCTGCTTCCTTCTGAGATACCCAGCATCACAAATGTCAGTCTTAATCCAATTTAATTCACTCCATCTGACATCAAGAAATGGCTAAAGGCACTGGATGCAGCAAAGGCTGTGGGCCTGAAACATTCCGGTATATAATGGAAGATTTGTGCTCGGAAGATAGTTACATCCCCAACCAACTTGTTCAAGTACAGCATTAACATCTATCCTGGGAAATTTCTCAGACATGTGTTGTTCACAAAAACACATCCAACTCACCTAATTACCACTCCATCAGTCTACTCTTGATTAAAGAAATGGAAAGTGTTTCAATGGCACATACTCTATTTATTGATGCTCAGTTTACGTGCTGCCAGGGGCTCTCAGCTCCTGACCTCATTACATTCTCAACATGGGGAAAAGAGCTGAATTCCAGAAGGGAGATGAGAGTCACTACCCTCGACTATATGTGACATCAAGGAATTGAGCAAAACAAGAGTCAACAGGACCAAACCTCTCCCTTGTATCAAGTCATACTTGGCACAAAGGAAGACAGTTGTGGTTATCGAAGTCAATCACCTCAGTTCCAGGACTTCACTGCAGGAACTCTTAGTGTAGTGTCCTAAGCTCAACCACTTTCAGTTGTTCCATCAACGATCTTCTATCCAACAGAAGGTCAGAAGTGAGGATGTTCTGTGATGGCTGCATAATTTTCAGCACCATTTACAACTCATTGCATACTGAAGCAGTCTGTGTCCATATGCAAGACCTGCACGCAGACTTAGAAAATGATCATCTCCAACAACAAAAAAAATCCAACCATCTCCCCTTGATATTCAATGGCATTACCACCATTGCAACTCTTGAACTTGGGCGGGGGTGTGCATGTGTGTGTGTGTGTGTGGTGGGGGGGGGGGGCGCTGGGTTCCATTTCCAAAAACTTAACTGAACCAGCCGAGATCCAGTGCCCAGGGAAACAGATGCATGGGAGCACCAGCACCTCAATTTCCTCTCCAAGTATCACACCGTCCTGTCTTGGAACTGTATTATCATTCTCTCACTTTCACTGGACCAAAACCCTAGAAACCCCAAACAAAACCACAGTTGCATCTACACCATATGCACTGCTGTGTTTCAAGGAAGCTCATTACCAACGCATCAAAGACATTAGGGATGGACAACAGATGCTGGCCAAACCAGTTTTACCACATCCTAGGAATAAATACAAGATGGAATATATTAATATTTATGTCAAAGATGGTCACTGTGTGGATTTCAATAGGATTGAAGAGAATTACACAGAGACACACGATATTCACGACTGGCAGGCGTAAAACTAAATCACAAGTGTAGTTGAGTGTTGTATGTAAAATAGCTAATTATTCAATCAATTACTAACAAATTAGACTTTCATTTATTAATAATAATATAAAAACAGAAAATACTTAATACACTCATCAGGTTTGGCAGTATCTGCGAAGAGAGAAACAGAGTTAACGTTTCGGGTCCATATGACTGAAACACACAGGCTTGAAATGTTAACTGTTTTTCTCTCTACAATTGCTGTTAAACCCGAGCTTATCTAGAATCTTTTTTATTTCTTATTTCCAGCATTCACAATGCTTTGTTTTTATTTTAGTTTTGTTTAATTCTTCAGTTCAATAGTTTGCATTACTCTACTCTGAGACATAGTTGCACCTAGCATAGGGGATATTGAATGCCAACCATCATGGCAAATCATCGCAGCAGCTTCTCAGGATAGAAGGTATAGCCTGATCTGGAGTTGTTTGGTCCGAGAGGTTGGATAAACTCGGTTTGTTCTCACTGGAAAAACAGAAGTTGAGGGGTGACCTGATACAGATCTTCAGGATTATGAGTGGCATGGATAGAGTGGATAGTCAGATATAGAAAAGTCAAGTACTAGGGGGCATAGGTTTAAGGCGCATGGGAAAAAGTTTAGAGATGTCCGAGGCAATGTTTTTTTTTTACACACAGAGGGTGGTGAATGTCTGGAACATACTGCCCAGGGAGGTGGTGGGAACAGGTACGATTACAGCATTTAAGGGGCAACTAGGCTAATTCAGGAATAGGATGGGATTGGAAGGATATAGACTCCCTAAGTGCATACGGTTTTAGTTTAGGCAGGCATTATGATTGATGCAGATTTGGAGGGCTGAAGGGCCTGTTCCTGTATGTACTGTTCTTTATCTCCGAAGCCTCATCTTTTTCAGCTGCTTCCCTCCATTAAAAAGTCAGAAATGGGATGTGTGAAGTTTGCAGTATTCAGTTCTATTCCTTCATTAGTGGAGCAATCCATGCTCACATACAGTAAGACCTGGACAACTGAATGGAAGCATCTTGCCAAAACTCCTTCAAGCTCATCAGACCTGCCACTTATTAGGTGCATGGAAATGTCATTGCCTCGAAATCCCCAATATCCAGACTCGGAAATCTGCTTCTTCACGCGCAGAGTTAAAATCCAGGAACTCTTTATCTAAGAGTGGTACCATGAGTTAACTTCATCACAGGAACTACAGTGAGGTTAGGAAGGCAATCAATATTGCCTTTGCCACTGACACATACATCTCATAAAAGAATGAAACTTCAATGTCATATCTCAAGTTTTTAATTGATGGAGTCACTGCAGCGGTGCATATGGACATGCACATTGATATATAGCTCCATATCGAGAAGAATTTGAAATAGCATACTATTTGAGTTCAGAGACTTTCAAACAATGAGATAACTGCTAGTGCCTTTTCAGAACAATGGTGACCCTCATCTTTTGTGGAGTACTGTAGATGTTGCTGAATTGCAGTCACTTGTAAATTTCCTGATAGTGATAAGGGTGCATATGGACCTCTATTATTAGGTTCCACATAATGTGAAGTTGCCCACTTTGGACTGGGGTGAGCACACAACACCAGGTTAAAGCTCTGAAAGCTCTTGCTACCAAATAAACCTGTTGGACTTTAATCTGGTATCATAGAGTCATAGAGGTTTACAGCATGGCCCAACTTGTCCATACTGCCCTTATTTCTTTTCTAAAACTCATGTAACCCAATTGCCCATATTTGGCCTATGTCCCTCTATACCCACCATGCCCATGTAACTATGTACATGCCTCCATTACTACTTCTGGCAGTTTGTTCCAGACACACACTACCCTCTGTGTGAAAAAATTGCCCCTCTGGACACTTTTGTATCTCTTCCCTCGCCTTAAACCTATGTCCTCTAGTTTTAAACTCCATTACTTTTGGGAAAAGATACTATTTACTTTGTCTATGCCTCTCATTATTTTATTGACCTCTATAAAATCACCCCTCAGCTCCTACGCTCCAGAGAAACAAGTCCCAGTTTATCCAGCCTCTCCTTATAATTCAATCCATTCAAGTCTCGGGAGCATCCTAGTGAATCTTTTCTGCACTCTCTCTAGTTTCATAATATCTTTCTATAACAGGGTGACCAGAATTGCATACAGTATTCCAACTGTGGCCTTACCAATGTCTTGTACAACTTCAACAAGACGTCCCAACTCTTGTATTCAATGCTCTGACCGATGAAACCAAGGATGCTGAATGCCTTCTTCACCACTCTATTCACCTGTGACTCCATTTTCAAGGAGCTATGAACATGTATCCCTAGATCTCTTTGTTCTGAAACTCTTCCCAACACCCTACCATTAACTAAGACCTGTCCTGGTTCAATCTACCGAAATGAATGTTGAGCGACTACTTACTTAAGTTCCACAAGATCTGGCATTCATTCCAAATTCCAGGTGGCGTTTAGACACCATGTTCTAATATTAAAAGTTTTGCTGTGTATGGGGTGGCACCCCACTGTCGCAATGACATAAGGCCAAAAGATATAGATCCACAGGATTAGCAAATTCACAACGGTCTAGCTTGTTATCCAAAAAGTAAGAACACACAAGACTGGATCGTGTGAAACAGCGAATCAATTTGTGCTCAGTTCCTTTCCTTGAAAAGAGCATAATTTTATGGACCAAATAGACAATTCAACAGTTAGCTCAGAGTATATAAATTCTAACTGCTAATTGACTGCCATCACTTTTAATATCTCATATGCAAGTTTTATCAGGGGAGCCTGATTCACTAGCTGTATTCAAAACTTAGATGGGCACTCACAAGGGTTATACTGATGGGAGAGAAGAGGCTTCAATTCACCTTACTCCAGTCTGGCATTTAATTACTAACTTGATCAAGAGGCTTTTAATTGTTACACCCCTTTCACCAATTACAGATCACCCTTATACAAGCGTTTGTGTTCAGCAGCAATTTCCAGCTGGCTATATTACATCCAAGTGGATGTTCCTTTACTAAAAGTTCAGTGCTAACAGACATAGAACATAGAACAATACAGCACAGAACAGGCCCTTCGGCCTTCGATGTTGTGCCGACCAAAATAAAAAGCAATGCCCCTCCTAACTAAACCATTCCCTTCTCATCCATATACTTATCAACTAACCTCTTAAACGCCACCAAACTTGGCGCATCTACAACAGCTGCAGGCAGGGCATTCCACTCCCTAATCACTCTTTGAGTAAAGAACCTACCTCTGATATCCGTCCTGTAACTCATACCCCTTAATTTAAAGCTGTGTCCCCTCGTGCTAGCCTTCTCCATCCTAGGAAAAAGGCTATCACTGTCCACCCTATCTAAACCTCTAATCATCTTATATGCTTCAATAAGGTCCCCTCTTAGCCGCCTCCTTTCTAACGAAAACAACCTCAAATCCTTCAACCTCTCTTCATAGGACCTGCCCTCCATACCAGGCAACATCCTGGTAAACCTCCTCTGTACCCTCTCCAATGCCTCCACATCTTTCTTAAAATGTGGCGACCAGAACTGCACACAATACTCCAAGTGCGGCCGCACTAGAGTTTTGTACAGTTGCAACATGATGCTGCGGCTCCTAAATTCAATCCCCTACCAATAAAAGCTAAGACTCCATATGCCTTCTTAACAACTTTATCCACTTGACTGCCTACTTTCAGGGATCTATTGACACATACACCAAGATCCTTCTGTTCCTCAACACTATTAAGAGCCCTACCATTAGCCCTATACTCTACACATTTATTGTTCCTGCCAAAGTGCATTACCTCACACTTTTCCACATTAACCTCCATTTGCCACCTCTCGGCCCAGCTCTGCAACTTGTCCAAGTCACTCTGTAAACTAAAACACCCCTCTTCACTATCTACCACTCCACCAACTTTAGTATCATCTGCAAATTTACTGATCCATCCCTCAATACCCTCATCCAGATCATTTATAAAAATTACAAACAGCAGGGGCCCCAAAACAGACCCCTGAGGCACACCACTCGTCACCGAACTCCACGATGAATATCTCCCATCAACCACCACCCTCTGTCTTCTATCTGCCAGCCAATTCCTAATCCAATTAGCTAAATCACCCTCTATTCCACACATCTGCATTTTCTGTAGAAGTCTTCCATGGGCCACCTTATCAAACGCCTTACTAAAGTCCATATATACTACATCAACCGCCTTACCCCCATCCACCTCTCTGGTCACATCATCTGATGCTTCTCTTTCAAATAAATGGGGAATCAAAGATAAATTGTAACCAAATTATGGCCAAGTGGGGGGATCTACTGAAACTTACAGAATACTGGAAAGCCTGAAATAGAGTGAACATGGTGAAGATGTTCCCATTAATAGGAACTAGGATCCAAGGACACAGCCTCAGAACAAAAGGGATGGCCGTTTAAATTAGGAGATGAGGAGAAATTTTTTCAGCCACAGGGTGATGAATCTATGGAATTCATTGCCACAAAAGGCTGTGGAAGCCAGATCATTCAGTAGATTTAAGATAAAGATAGGTTCTTTATTGTAAAGGGATCAAAGGTTATAGGGAAAAGGCAGGAAATTGGATTTGAGAAAGTCATTAGTTATGATTGAACCAGACATGATGGCCAAATAGCTATATTCTACTCCGATATCCAATGGTCTAAGAAATGGCTGAGAAAATTTAAACAGCTTTCAGTGGAGAAAGGAACATTTTGCAACAAGTCAAAAATTATTTATGAATAATCTCAAATATCATATATAAAAATGAAAAATCTTGGCCAATACACAAACCTGTCAAAATAATTTATAGCTTAGAGAGCTGGCTTACCTGAGGAAACTGGCGAGGAATTGAGTCCTCACTATTTTCATGGGTCAACAGTTGCTTTATGTCATTGCCATAATGATGTGACATCTTAAAAGGACTGAGACATTCACATCCTGGGTTGCAGCCATTTACAATTAATAAATAAAAGAAATAACATTTTTAAAAGGAACATTACGATTAAAGTGACAGCATGAATCTTATGCACATTGTATTGGCAAGCCATAGTTTTGAATGTTAGGCAAGGTGAGAGTACGATTTGCACTCCAGTAGTCAATAATGTCTGTTGTCTAGTAATCTGACTTCATTCAATTGTCTGATTTCACCCAACTATTTTGCATTGTCTTGTGTTCCAGTCTATAATTACATCACGTTGGACTACACAATTCAGGAACCTTCTTGGTATAAATGTAATCCTAATTTTACTTTAAAGATTTGTCAGCCAATTATACTGGGGGGACATACCAAAGATGACTACAGAGATACTTCTGCAACTTGGTGTGCAAAGAACTCTGAATGGTTGGATTAATAATTTAGCTTGTATGTCCTACATTGATTCAACATCCATAGCCAGCCACATATCCTCAAACAGCAAGCTATGGCTCTCGTGTGAAATTAACAGTGGGGTATTTTTTTCCCCAAAGATATGTAATATTTTTCAATTTAGGTGTTTTCAACCTGCAGGACTTCCCCTGCTTCATCCAAATACAAATTCCTTACATGTCAACAAACTTTCCTCACTCCAAGGACATTACAACCTTATTCCAGTTTAATCTTTACATGCTGACAATCAACAAACTTTGGAATCACATCATTTATCTCTACAGAAGATTTTATGGTTTATTTTCACCTCAATCAATGCACAATGGGTTAACAAAGAACAAAGTATTAAAAGTTTGGACTTTCAAACTGATTTCACAAAATAATTGCACAGAAAGCAGTAAGGAAGCAGTATTTTGATCTTTTGCATCCAAATGCTAAGAAAAAGCATTAAAATGCATTAGATGACATAGCCAAAAGAGCATCTAAAGAAGACACTCTGACAAAACTAAACCTTGAAGAAAGGAAAGCCCTACTTAATTTCAAGATGATTTTAGAACTGGGTTCTAGCACATACATTACTCATGCTATACCACAAAACCTTTGCAAATTACCTTTTCTCAAAGCACTGTTAACAGTTTTCCTCGAAAGATCTAATCTTTAAACACAAATCACATCACTATTCAATCAGATAAAATCAAATATTTAACCCTGATTGCACAACCTTAGGATCAAAGCCATTTGAATTGATACCTTGCTCTTCACAAAGGCAAGTTATATCTTAAATATCGCTTGCTGAGATTTAGGCTGGCAAAGTACATTAAGATGGTAAAAATAATAAGAATGGATTTAAGACATTCTATGAGCAGAATTAGACAAAACAATGCTGGCTAACTGTGAAGAACCAAGAAATTAAGATGTATAAAGAAAACGAGCTATGATATTAAAAATATAACTATGCTTATCTCTGCCTTTAAAATTGGCGTTACACGTGCACAGTGAACATACACAACAATGTAAGAAATAGGAGCAGGAGTAGGCCATCTAGCCCTTCAAGCCTGCCCCACCATTCAATAAGATCATGGCTGATCTGAAATGGATCAGTTCCACTTTCCCGCTTTTTCCCCATAACCCTTAACTTCCTTGAATATCAGAAATCTATCTACCCATGACTTAAATATATTCAACGACAGTGATCCCAGCTAATTTAATTTTCATTCTATCGCAAGTTTTCTGAATTCTAAACTTACAATTCTACTTCGATAATATTGTAATGTTCTGCACGGAAAATGCAACAAGAATTCTTTAATGATTTTTCAAATTTTTTCTCCAAAACTCTGAATCTAATTGTGTTCAATCAATGGGAGCAATTAAATTCAAAAATATTGGTGCTCTGTGGTTCTGAAACATGCCAAGCTTCTATCTAGCCATTCCAGAACATTCTGTAGCAGTAAAGTGATCAAAGACGAGACGGATCCTTGTACAACTGAATGGGGTAGTTTTATTTATAACGTTTTAACATAGCAATTATGCAAATAAGTATCATTCAAGCAACTTTTGATTACAGTCCATCACGTTCACAGGGTGTTTCTTTTTTTAACATTACTGTTTCAAACAGAATTGTACAGAAATTGCCAATGCAATGATACTGTGATATTTTGTTCAGAGGGGAAATGAGTTCAGTATCTTCCTTCCTTGGTTTCCGTTTCATCAGTTCTGCATTGCTCTATTGATCGTAACAGAGGAAAGTTACTGGAAAAACTAGTAAAATTATAAAGCATAGCATTTACAAAAAAAGTGAAAATCATAATTTGGGTCCATGCTCTTGTCCTGTCTTACCAACTGACTTCGCACTCAGGATGCTAAGATACACTGGTGAAGTCAATCCATTAGTGAAAACAACACTGCAGAATTGTGAAACAAGAGAACAAAAGACAGACACACAGACTTGACTACACTCTTTAATGCACAATATTGCGAATAAAACAGAATGAACTATAAACTACTAAAAAAACATCTAATGTTTTATCATAAGTGACAAGATGATTTCTTCTAGCCTGTACAATAACAGCAACCAATTACAGAAGAGCAGTTTGTTTAAAAAAAATTGGAAACATATTCCGCCAACCCAGTTTACAAATGTTGCAACAAAGCTTTCTATCTTCTCAAGCAGCTTAAGTAGTAGTTTAGAAATGTCCCACACTTAATCAAACATCAATTTTTTTTGAAGTGGAATGCCTGTGCCCTAGGTGCCTGTTGCAACATAATGCAGCACCATGCAAAAAGAAAAAAAAATACAATGCTACAGAGCACTTAGAAAACCATTGGAAACCTTTGCTGGAATTTTTATAGCTTGCATACCTAAAAAAGAAAAATAACCCCCAACCCCCTCCACTAAAAGAAAATCACAACCTCTTTAAAAATTAGGAAGGCAGAAATGAGTAGAAATCAAAGCTGAGGCCTACTCTGCAGATCAGAACAAAGATGGTTTTGTGCGCCTCATTATCTTCAACGAATACAATATCTGCAGTTATTTTGCTCTTATGTCAGCGCTACTTTCCGATTTTACTTTGCTGACCGAAGGTTTCTTGCACTTCGGCGACGTGGCTGCTTGGCAGATTCATCTGATTCACGTTTTTCTGTTTTTTTACCAGGATTCTGAGAGGCCAAAGCACCCTTTCCAGTTTGTGCTGCTCGTCTGGAGCAGGTCCTTGAATTACCAGTGCTCTTGCATTCCTCTCTAGAGCCTGCCTTGCTTCTACCACCAGTTTCTGTTGACTGTGGTTTGCTTTCTTTCTGTGCCATTTCTGGTATGCTCACATTAATATTTTGAAGCACTGGAGGTTGCTCTAAGGTCTTTTCTACACCATCTGCCATCTGCACCTCGGGGTTGAGGGTGCTAATCTGACTATCATTATTATGTGTGGTTTGATCTGAAATACTAACACTATTACACTCAGACAGATCTTCCACTTCAGGAAAGCTGCTCCCACCATAATGTTGATCCTGCTCTGTGACTGGGAAACTCACCTCACTATTATCATGCTGCTCGGCTTGTTGTGACCTGCTTATTTCCCTGCGCTGTTCTGCAGGATTCAGAATACTCTGCTCAGCATCTGCACCCAGCTGCTCTGTAAAATGGGTAATCCCCTCACCACCACAAGATTTAATTTGTAAAGTGCCAGTCAGTTTAATTTCTTCCTCAACTGGGATAGGTGCATTTATCACATAATTATCACACAGGTCAGTCTGTACTGAATTGCTCATTTCATTATCTCCAATTTGATCTACTTTATAGCCATCCATTTCTTCAGTCTTCACTGCATCAAATTGTTGATACTGCATGATGCTATCTAATATTGGGTTATTTAATTCTACATTTCTCATCTCATCCATTGGATTGATACTGAACCCAACTTCATACTGCTGTTTTGCAATGTTATCAGATATAAAAGCATCCACTTTTATATCCTTAACTTCACCGACTGGTTCAAAGACATTTAATTCAGTGTCACACTGTTCTGGCTGATCTACAGTGGCAGCAACATCCACTTCCACATCCTTAACCTCATCCAACGGTTCAGAGGTTAAGTCAGTATCACATTGTTCTGGTTGATCTACAGTACTATCTAAGGCAGAGATATCTACTTCCACGTCTTTAACCTCATCCATTGGTTCAGAGGTTAAGTCAGTATCGCCTGGCTGATCTAAATGGTCTTCTAAGGCAGAGATATCTACTTCCACATCCTTAACCTCATCCACTGATTCAGAGGCTTTTAAGTCAGTATCGCACTGTTCTGGTTGATCTACAGTGCTATCTAAAACATGACCATCTTTTCCCACATCCTCAACTTCTTTTGTTGCAGTAGGGAAAATTAAAACACCACTGCAATGTTCTAGATGGTGTGCTGCATTACTATTCAATGTATGAACTTCATCTCTAACCTGTTCATCTTGACTGGAGATGTTCAGGTCATCATCCACAGCACTATCTAGTGTGGGATTATCAACATCTCTGAATTCCATTGCAGTGAGGATATTTAAATTTGTGTCAACACATACAGGATCAATCTGTTCTACACCCTTAACCTGAAGTGCATTTGAACTACTTAAATCACACTGTTGATGTTCTGAATGTTTATCTGACACCACAGCATCAATTTCCATGTACTGAACTTGTTCAACTGTGTTGAAGATGTCATAATGTTGAGACTGTTCAACACTGTCATCTAATTTGGAGGTATGCAATTCCACATCCTTAGACTCCTTGTCTGAATTGGTGGTTACATCAACACACTGTTGTGGTTGTTCTATTGTGGGTTGTACAATAGAGGCATTCACTTCTTCATCTTCAACTTTTTCTGATGGATTGGTGAACCCTAAATTGCCATGACCCTCTTCTGGTTGTTCTACAGTGCCAACCATCCATTTTTCAGCTGGGCTCCCTTGTTGCGCAGTTATTTCACTACTTTTATTTTGCAGTTTTGTTATAGAGGTGCTTAAACGATCATCTTCACATGGCCTCATATCTTGAGTATTTGGTATATCCATGCTTTTAGACTGTTCACTTGTACCAGTTTCATTGCTCTGACCTGGGACTAGCTCTTCAGGAGATTTTCCGTCCCCATTTTTGACTTGCCCTGCTGCAGGTTTCAATGTACCAGGCATCAATTTGGCACTTTGGGCACTGCTGCCAAGTCTATCAGCTGGACCCTTGCCTGAGCTACTGTAGTAAATACCATATAAATCTTTAGCATTAGCAGCAGCTAGGCAGCTTTTAGGTTTCTCTGTTTTCTTACTGGAGTCAGAGAGAGATACAAGTGGCGGTGGTGGGCGGACTGGAACAGCCAATATGGTTTGCTCACATGCAGAGACTCCAGGAGCTGGTTCTTCAGCCAAATGATCTGGTTCTCGATGTACATCCAGAACACTTCCCTTCAAAGTCACTTCCTCTCCGCCAAAGGCCCTGGAGATCACATCAGGAGGCAACAACACTCCAGCCTTAACTACAGGTAGTGGTTTGTTGGAAGTCCCTGAAGACCGAATGGAGAGGAAGGTGTCCAAAGGTGCTGGTTTATTGACAGATGACCCACTAGCCTTCCTCAGTGGCATGTTAGCCACAGGAAGATTGGGCCGGATTTTTGCCTGTGTGGTGGTGCTTACTGAAGTGAACGGTACCCATGGGGTGGTGTGAGCGATAAGAGTTTTTCCTGAGAGTTTAATTTCAATGGTCTTGGAGGCAGATTTTCCTCCCTGTCCCTTGCCATCATCTTTTTCCTTGCTACCTTCACTATTTTCTTCCTTGACTCCCACTGTGCTGCTTTTCTCCTCCTCTTTGTCAGGTTTCTTCCAGCTAAATTTGCCAAAGGATGAACCTTGTTCCTCATCTTTCTTGTCTTCAACCTCATCCTTTTTCAGCATCAGTTTTATGCCTGGCTTGTTGTTGAGCTCTATTTTGTGGGAGGATGAACGGTCACTTCTTTCCTCTTCCAGCTCAGTGACACTCTCACGCTCTTCCATATCCAATCGCATTAGCTTTGCCTTCCTTTCATCACTTTCTTCCAGCCTCTTCTGTTTCTGAACTGCTTTCTCATCATCTATTTTCCTTTTCAGGCTTGCCTGACGTCGACGCTCTGTTTCAGTAATTACTACTAAGCCAGCCTGGCGATCTAAGTTTCTTCGCTGTTCATAGACAGGATTCACATTTAAGTATTCCTATGAAAATAATAAAGAAAAGCTGTAATTCTTGGAAAATATACACCATTTACAGTTTTAAAACAAAGAAAAGTTTACTTACGTCTCAAACAACCCATATTAAAAACTCAACAAAACGTCAGTTGTTCTGTGCAATAATTCTTCTCCTTGATTAAAGGAAGTAAAATAGTTCATTTTTTGGGGAGTTTTTAACACCACCCCCCTGGTCCCAAACAATCTTCCAATATATTGTCGATGTTTTCTAGAACAATCCTTTCACATTTCAAAACACAACAAATGCATGAGCAAAGATCACAGATCAGTAATATGAAGAGACAATGATGGTGATAAAATGAATAATTAACTCATTAAAGGAACCCTCAAGAAGGTGGGGTGAACAATCTTGGTCAAGTGCAGTTTCTGGGGTGTTGGTACTCTTCTAATGCTGTTAAAGGAGGCAGTTCGAGTATTTTGACCCAGTAATGAAGTGATCTATTTCCCAAAGCAGCATGGTACATGATTTGAAAGGGAACTTAGGTATTGATTTCTCTCCATTTCCATTCAAGTGGATTTGGGATGTACAGGCTCACCACGGGAACTGAAAAAACATACGCAAAACATGAAGCAATTTGTAAGGATACAGGCTCAGCATAGGTCATTTAAGAAACAAGGTATAGTATCAGGATGTTAAGCAAAAAAGGGAGGGGGAAAGAGAATGATATTTGAAGTAGGAAAGAAGATAGATGCTGAGCATGGGAAAAACAGAAAGATACCAGGTAGCATTGGATAAGACAGCATTAAAACTGGTTTTCAGTAAGTCGACTTCAAAATCCCCTTTTCCCCCCTCATCCTTTTCAAATTAGGGCATGGTATGCAAGAACATCTTTTCCTTGGGGAACAGATGTACTGTGATAGGACTCCATATGTGACTGAAACCTCCCAGCAAAATACCATTTTTCACATCAGAGTTTTCATCTGAATATCAGTGGGCCCTGTGAATGGGAACAAAGGGGTCAAAAAGAAAAATCACATCCAAGACAAATCCAGCCTATTTCAACTCAGATCTGAAATATGATGAATACAGCATCTCTTGGTTTGTACAGGTGAGTCTGACACCATCGAGCTTTCAATGCTCAGGCCTATACTGAAATTTGACAGCAGCTTTGTCTTTTCTTCTACAACTGACTGGAGATCTAGCAATCATATTTGTGCTTAGTTGGGTGAAAGAAATGCAATTTGAGATTAATATGCAAAGTTTCATGAAGCCAGCATCATGGTGCACACACACGTATACACGTGTAAACACGCACGCACACACACCACACATACGTGCAGAGTGGATGGCTTTGGATTACATGGGCAAAACACTTTACAAGTTTTTTAAGAAAAAATACAATTGCACAGTACATTAGACAAAAGCCTCAATGATACCTCATGCTGAAATTAAACATACAATCAAGGCAAACAAAGCACATCCAAAGCACTACACTCTGCTACAATAAGCAGCAGCATCAGGCCTTCTTGAACTTCTGCGCATCCAGAAATATTATCTTCAGTAGCTGTATTACTCTATATGGTATCTGAGTCATTAAAAATTACACTTTAACTGGCAGATAGGAAAGAAACTTCTAACATATTTATGAATAAAATCAAATTGAAGAATTCAAGTTCCCATCTTACACAATTGTCTTGCACAAAGGGCAGTGGACGTTTCAGTAACTACTGACATTACCCAAAGTCCATGCTTCAACTACTTTGTCATTCCAGGTTTACAGTATTGAGTAGGAAGAGAGAAAAGTATCACTACTCATAAATAGGATTATGTTACACCATTTTGTTTTGCAGTTAATTATCATGGGTCATTAATTCATTTCTGGTCCTTAAAAACAGACTGAATGGGAACATCAGTAAATTTTATTTTGATTTTATTTCTACTCATACTGCAGTAAAGTCAAGAAGAAACACAGAAAGCCCTGCTTAGACATGTGTGAGCTGCAGTTGAATTGTTTTTATATTAGTTGATCCATAAAGTCAAGACTGGTCAAAAATAGCCATTTTTTTCCTTCCATGGAGTTTTATTCCACATAAAAAATATTATAACAATGATTGAGGAATATTTCACCATTTATTGTTGGATATTGAAACTTGTCCAACACCAAATCCATTTGCATTAGAGAACAGAATACCTCTGATAGTTGGGAATGGTATTAAAGCTGTTTTCTCCAATCACTGTGTATTTTGAACACAGGTATTGGCATCCCTTAAAAGCTTCATAAATAATTTCCACCAAATGGAAAAGAGATGCTTCATAAAAAATGCAAGTGCCTGTCCTTCTTGCATCATATCTGCAAAAAGATATTTTGAAAAATAAACTCAATTAAAACAAACTTGCATTTTTGTAGCACCTTTCACAATCTCAGGATGTCCCAAAAAACTTTAATGTTAGTGTATTAGAAGTGTGGCTAGTGTTATAATGTAGGAATTACAACATGGAAAGTATGAAACATTTGTGTGTGCCATACAGTGCATATATGCCTTAAAGAGGATGTGCTTTAGGTAGGTAGAACACATAACTAGTGTACTATGTCCTCACGTTGCTATCTCCATTCTGGAAATGCTTTACAATCGGTTTTCTTCCTAACCTTATACTTATCATTGTGACCACGTGATTTGACATGATCTTCAGCACAGATCTGATCTCCATAAAACTCTTCACAGAGCTGGCAGTAAAAGCCCGTGACTGGCATCAGAAATTCTGAACCTGAGGCAAGCACAAGTATACAGTCAGAAGATTAGATGAAATACAGAAAATAATTCATGTATTGCATGTCACAAGAACACAATCCCCAGATTTTTAATATATTTAGTTGGTGGTGCTGTATTCCAAGCTATACATATCTACAAGATGCCACTCTGATTTGAGCCCTTTGGCAGGTTGGACAGTCCCCTTTTCCCAAATGGCAATGAATTGTTAGACCATGCATTATAGTCATTCATGGTTTGTTGACATCAGGGCCAAGTTGAATATCAATGAAGAGGATTAATTGATCTACTGGGCAACAAACCTAGCCTCATCCTCATTTGTATCTTCAAATGTGCGTTATATAGCAATCAGGTCTTTTTCCACCTCGTCAGTAAGATGCTAAAGCTAAGTGCAACAATCTCTGCATGTGTACAGCTTCAATATTTGTAGATCAACTCTGATTATTACCCAAACTAACCTGCCTTATGATAGATGGTTCCCTTATGTAGAACCATGCAACAACTGGAATTTTGAACAAAAACTGAGGTAGAGGTTAAAGGGAAATACTGAAGAATTACATCAGGATCTCATCCCCCACTGGCCAAGCACAAGTACCGATCCTACTTGACTGTATGAAGAACATGCAAAGTAACTAGGCACAAATACGTAGCTGAATTCCAAACTGAGTTCAATTCTCCAACTCCTCTTCCCATAAAGCAGCTAACTATAGCAAAACAATGAGGATAGTTGGCAAAGGAAATAAAACACAAACTCACCTTTTGCTGGCAGTGTTATTTTATCACTTCGTTTAACAGAAGCATTTTTGTCTTCACTTGACATCTTTGCTGTCCATGGTCGATCATAAGGATCCAGTGTCTAGTTGCACAGTGACAGAGGTACATGGTGGATTTGTACATTAATTTATACAGAGTACAACTAGTACATACCAGGAAATACAATTAGTCATTACAGCACAACAATACATCACAGATGTGTATCAAATGCATTTTTCACATTGTAGTTTATCGATGCACTTGCTGTGGAAAATATAAAAACAGATCAGAATGGAAAAGACCAAAGAAAACAATGAACTTTTTTTTGTAAACTGCTTTAAACAGAGAAAGTTGTATAACAGAATTCTATATATTGAATTTTGGGTTTCATTCCATCTTCCATTTATTGCATTAGCTACTGGAAAAGGTTTGTAGCCGATATTATGAGTTTGGAAACGAATTGCAAGTTGGTTTGCAATTTTTGAAAATCAAAGAGACATACCCAGTGTTCCAAATACAGGATAATAGGTTTCTATGTAGAGACAGTAAATGTGCAGTTTGGCACAAGCTAATTTTGCATACTAAAGATTTTAAATTACACCTTTTAAAAACAGACAAAGGGACAGCACAAGTACACAACATCTGTTCATAATCTTCAAAACCACAGTTTCAAGGCGTAACATTTTTTGCAATTCAACAAATCTCTCTTCCCTTGAAGGTAAATATCAAATTTATATTTAGTATTTCTCCTCCTTTAATGTGAGAAAAGAATAATTGAAATATAAAGCTTACTAAATTAGATACCAGTTTTCAAACTAATTGTATAAAATTCAAGCTTAAAAAGTCAGCATACTGCAGAAATGTAGGTTGAGTTGTGTAATAAATTCCAGAAATTATACAGTATTTTCAGGATTTTTCATTTATTAAATTCTAATACATGTTTCCCATTTGACTCTTTAGTTTTAGAAGTTTCATACTCTGCAAAACTGAAGACTTTCCTTTGTGCTACATTTCCTTGACATTTCTCTTTTTTGACCCATCCCTCATTACCAAACAAAGAAGTATCATCTCACAAATATTGTTATCTAAAAGCTAAGGCTTTCCTTGGCCTTCAACTTCTCTCATTACTTCAAATGTTATAACTGTAACCAAGTTGATCCTGGATTTTAAATCATCACTGTCATTCAAATTTTTTTGGAGCACCATACCTAAACTTTCACGAATGTTGTATCTCTCTAAATAGTTAATAATTTAAAAAGTAATTTTAGAGAAGTTTCTAGGATTGTAATCTTTTTGTTGATTTTTCAGTTTTGGTAGAAAATTTTAATGATTTGGCATTTGGGATGGGCAGGGTGAACTATTTTTACTTCCCAGAGTTTTCCTGATTTGACCCAAATAGAATAAACTCAAAACTTCTCTATTTTAAACTGCTTTACTTTTTCTTTTATTTAATTCAATTTCCAAACAAATTATAGCTTGGCCCATGATACATTTTCCACTGTGTTGCCTAGATGAAGTGTGACTTTTCAAATTAAACTTTTATGCAACTAACAGAAAACGATGTATATACGCACCTGCCTATGTCGTTTGTTATGCATGTGAGTGAAAAAGTCAAACAGTGTCCCACAAATGGTGTTGCAATTTTTGCACCAGTGGTTCCCTGCATCATAGTATTCATACACACCCCCAGATTCTGGAAGGTTGGCACGGAGCTTCTTTGTTTTAGCATCCAACTCCTCCAAAGATCCTTTCCTTGTTGAAATCTCCTGTATTAAGACCCACAGAAATAGTCATTTTCCAAAGCACAAATCAATTTTCAATAAGTCCAAATTCACATGGTAACTCCCTTAAAAAGGCCGTCATTATATAATAATAATGTGCCATGTGGCCTTCCATCTGAACTTTTGGAATTGAAGTTGGGTGTTAAATATGTAACAGTTCTGGATCACTTTCATCATCTGCAGACAGCTGCTTCAGAAATGGCTGAGTGACGGAGAAAGAGGAAACTGGAATGATTTTTATATTTAGGGTCAAAAGAGCTGGGAATAGCTGTCCCATCTAAATAAACAGAAATGTTTGCTGAAGCAGAAGGAAATACGGCCATTAACAAAATAAATAAAAATGGAAACAGAAATGTAATCTTTCAATTAAAAGAAAATATGGCCAAGATTATATTATGACGTCCTTTGTATGGGTCCAACTTGTTCAGCATATTTTGATAAGTACTTTTTGAATAAGTGTTTCAAAAGTCACTACCTTTGACGACGACAACTTTTCTTCTTTTAGCAGCACTTTTTCCAAGATATCATCTTTCCGTTTGTCAGACGATTTAAAACTTTTATCTTGAATCACCACCCCCAAGATTTGAGCCACTTTCTCCAGCTCAGATAGCTTTTTAACCGTCTCCTCAACCTGCTTGCGGACTAAAGACATCTGGCGCACAATGTCTTCCTGGAGCTTGCCATTTTCAACAAGAAGAGGATCCTTGTGTCCATCTTTCTCACGACGTTTCTTTCTTAGCAATTCTCCTTTGCACATTTAAAGTGGAAGGGAGAGGTGAAGATTTAGTTTCAAAACTTATCACCTCATTTAATGCACATCCCTTGAGTATATCCCCAGTTTATAACAGTGGATTCACCAGGTTTTTCAGCTTATTCCATTCTCCATTGACCAAGAGGAGTGTAGGTCAATGAAGTTGCTGTACTAGTTCAGAGACAATTGGTGTTCTGTGGATAGGTGGTTTGTGGGTTCAAGTTCCACCTAGAGGGGTGGGGCTGAAACACCGATTTCTTAACTACAGCAGAAATTATTACATTAAAGAGGCTTTGTCCTCAGCATTTGAAGAGGTTTCCTTCCACCTCTGTTGATTGGCAGTATAGACTCCACTTAGTCAATACCTCAGCCAGATGTCTTTTGGTTGTTGTTTTCCTCCCGTTTCCCCACTGCTTCAACATAAAAATCTTGGCAATAAACCAATGTTCATAGTGATTCTTACCTTGTTGCAATGATGTGTTCATAGTACAGTATGCAACAGTTAGCTCACCTTCTTAAGTACAAAACTCAACACAGTAGCCTGCAAAGCGGCTACTATTGGGATTTAAGTACACAAAAATAAAAAAAGTTTTTTTTTTAAATACACTACAAAGTAAACAAATCCCACAGTAAAGAAAAAATGATGGCCGAACATACACAGCAAGGAATAATATAATTAACCACTATTATTTTACAGAATAAGGATTTAAGGGACGAGGTGGGGTGTTTTAAAGCAGCTAGTCAATAAAAGGATGACAGAAATAAACATTTGTGGCAACTTCTGTATAAAACAAGCAGAACAGTTTAGCACAGAGTCGAAGGAGGCAGGTCCATGCCAATTTCTACCTTGTTGCTTTCGAAGCTTCTGTAGCTCATTCGCAAGATAATCCAGACGTTTCTGCCGAGCTTCTTTCTCTTTCAGGAGCTTCCCTTTCTCTTCCAAAACCTGGAATTAAACCAATGTGACATCCACTTTACACTATGTCCATATAGAGCATACCAACTAACTCACCAAGCACACAGTCACTAAACCACAGGCTAAGTAACTATTTACTGAGAGACATGAACTGGGAGAACTCTCACTTTTGGGTCTAGCATTGAAAGCAAGGCTAATTGTGCAATAAAGAAGATAAGAAAGAGAGAGGGTGTAAGAAAGAAAGAGAACAGAAAAGATACACACACACAAACATTGTCTATGGCAGTACAACATACATAGTAGAGACCTAATGGCTCAATCTGTGTCACAAAGTTTATTTTTCAGTGCTGATCTCACCTGATCCAGTATGCTCAGAATCATGCTCTGCTCAACACTTTTCTGATGATATCAATGAGCAATTCACCAGAAAAGCAATCTTCACATTCCAACCACTATCATCTTGTGTTTTCAATCATATGTATGACATATGTTTTCAATCAGTATGTATGAACATACGAGATAGGAGCATAAGTAGATCAATCAGCCCCTCAAACCTGCTTCAGCACTCATTAAGATTACGGCTGATCCGTTCATGTTTTGAGTTTCACATTCTCTCCTTTCCATGATAACCTTTGATTCCCTTGCCTAACAAGGATCTACGTCCGTCTTAAAAATATTCAGTGGCACCGTTTCTTCTGAGACAGAGTTCCAAATTTGCACAACCTTCTGAAAAAAGTTTTCATTTCTGTCCATATTATAATCCTAGTTTGCAAGTATACATAATACACAACAATAAGCTGATCATAATATCCACTGTCCTGCAGAATATCTTTGATGAGCTTTATTTCAGCATCAAGACAGCAATGTGAGCAAATAGCTAGGGTACTATTTATGAGATTGCTGATAAAGCTTATAGCACATGGAATTATTTGACATCCCAAAGTTTATGTTGACAGAAAAAGATCAGTTTGTGGAAAACAGTGGTGGAGAATCCATTCATTGACTTCTTAAAGAAAGAGAGCAAGTTAGACTATTCCATCTCAAAAAATGCCAATCAGAATTCCTTCTCTCCTGTAGTATAAATTATTGTGATTGGCATTTTTGCATTTGTCTTGATGAGTGAAGGACAAAAAACTTTGGCATGTTCTTCTATTCAACAATATTTAAGTTCTGTACTATCAATTAACTGCTAAGTAAATATTTGAATTACAAGATGATTTTAAAAATTCTGAAACTACAAATTGAAAAAAAAATGAAATATTGGGGAAAATTTAGTTCTGTAAATTACCAAACTTCCTTATTTCTGTTTGTATTTTTAGCAAGATCTTCCAACAAAGTTACTTTCATTTTTACCAACTTACAGGTGTTTTTTTTAAAAACATTCTTCATACATTGTGTAAACTTTAACATAAGGCCTGCCTCCTTCACTTGAAACATGACTTTTAGAACTAGGTGTGAACTTTGCTTCATTTATGGTACAATTTGGGCCAAACATTGTCACTTAGGGCACAGTCAATAAGTTAGGATCAGATTACATTGTCACAATAGTACATGTTAGCACATAAGCAGTATTTATAACCAAGCCTTACCAATTCTGACAAGGATCGGTTCATGTTTTACAAATGGCTCACTGAACTGAAACGATATGACAGATTGGCAGAGTTAGGTATTTCAGATCTGCGATCTTTCATCACAGTTTCATCAAAGTTTCTCTCTCTCCATAGATGCTGTCAGATCAGGGCATTCAGTAAAGTTTTACAACACCAATTTTAAATCCAACCAATTTATTTGATAGTAAATCAGCGAGCTTTCGACTTTTTCGTCTTAGTCAGGCAAATGCAGTGTTCTGGTCTGCAATAGCACACATCAGCACAGACAGTCACAGATTGCTGATTAGAATGCAAATCCTTACATCTAACCTGCTATTCAAGTGTTAAAGTGGCTAACAATGTGTGTGAAGGAAATCCTGAGCATTGGTTAGGGAATTGTGTATTTTCTCCAGACAGCACAGTAAGTGAGGTTTTTTGCTAATCCAGGCAAGTTACGGGGGTTACAGATAGTGTGACATGAAGCCAAGATCCCTGTTAAGACCGTCCTCATGTGTGCGGAACTTGGCTATCAGACTCTGCTCAGCGACTCTGCGCTGTCGTGTATCACGAAAGCCCCCTTGAAGAACATTTACCCGCAGGTCGGAGGCCGAATGCCCATGACTGCTGAAGTGTTCGCCCACAGGAAGGGAACTGTTTTGCCTGGTGATTGTTGAGCGATGCTCCTTCATCCGCTGTCGTAGTGTCTGCATGGTCTCCCCAATATACCATGCTTCGGGACATCCTTTCTTGCAACGTATTAGGTAGACAACGTTGGCCGAGTTGCAAGAGTACGTACCGTGTATCTGGTGAATGGTATCCTCACGTTTGATGATGTCGTCCATGTCTATGATCTGGCATGTCTTGCAGAGGTTGCTGTGGCAGGGTTGTGTGGTATTGTGGTCACTGTTCTCCTGAAGGTTGGGTAGTTTGCTGCGAACAATGATCTGTTTGAGGTTGTGCGGTTGTCTGAAAGCAAGAAGTGGGGGGGTGGGGATGGCCCTAGCGAGATGTTCATCGTCATCAATGATATGTTGAAGACTCCGGAGAAGATGTCGTAGCTTCTCCGCTCCGGGGAAGTACTGGACAACAAAGGGTACTCTGTCCACCTTGTCCCATGTTCGTCTTCTGTGGAGGTCAGTGCGGTTTATCGTTGTGGCACGTCGGAACTGTCGATCGATGAGTCGAGCGCCATATCCTGTTCTCACGAGGGCATCTTTCAGTGTCTGGAGGTGTCTGTCACGATCCTCCTCATCTGAGCAAATTCTGTGTATACAGAGGGCTTGTCCATAGGGAATGGCTTCTTTAATGTGTCTAGGGTGGAAGCTGGAGAAGTGGAGCATTGTGAGGTTGTCTGTCGGTTTTCGGTACAGTGAGGTGCTGAGGTGACCGTCCTTGATGGGGATGCGTGTGTCCAAGAATGCAACTGATTCTGGAGAATAGTCCATGGTTAGTCTGATGATGGGATGGAACTTGTTGATATCATCATACAGTTGTTTCAATGATTGTTCATCATGAGTCCAAAGGAAAAAGATGTCATCAATGTGTCTAGTATATAACCTTGGTTGAAGATCCCGTGTGGTGAAGAACATAGAACATAGAACATAGAACAATACAGCACAGAACAGGCCCTTCGGCCTTCAATGTTGTGCCGACCAAAATAAAAAGCAATGCCCCTCCTAACTAAACCATTCCCTTCTCATCCATATACTTATCAACTAACCTCTTAAACGCCACCAACTTGGCGCATCTACAACAGCTGCAGGCAGGGCATTCCACTCCCTAATCACTCTTTGAGTAAAGAACCTACCTCTGATATCCGTCCTATAACTCATACCCCTTAATTTAAAGTTGTGTCCCCTCGTGCTAGCTTTCTCCATCCTAGGAAAAAGGCTATCACTGTCCACCCTATCCAAACCTCTAATTATCTTATATGCTTCAATAAGATCCCCCCTTAGCCGCCTCCTTTCTAACGAAAACAACCTCAAATCCTTCAACCTCTCTTCATAGGACCTGCCCTCCATACCAGGCAACATCCTGGTAAACCTCCTCTGTACCCTCTCCAATGCCTCCACATCTTTCTTATAATGTGGGGACCAGAACTGCACACAATACTCCAAGTGCGGCCGCACTAGAGTTTTGTACAGTTGCAACATGATGCTGCGGCTCCTAAATTCAATCCCCTACCAATAAAAGCTAAGACTCCATATGCCTTCTTAACAACTTTATCCACTTGACTGCCTACTTTCAGGGATCTATTGACACATACACCAAGATCCTTCTGTTCCTCAACACTATTAAGAGCCCTACCATTAGCCCTATACTCTACACATTTATTGTTCCTGCCAAAGTGCATTACCTCACACTTTTCCACATTAAACTCCATTTGCCACCTCTCGGCCCAGCTCTGCAACTTGTCCAAGTCACTCTGTAAACTAAAACACCCCTCTTCACTATCTACCACACCACCAACTTTAGTATCATCTGCAAATTTACTGATCCATCCCTCAATACCCTCATCCAGATCATTTATAAAAATTACAAACAGCAGGGGCCCCAAAACAGACCCCTGAGGCACACCACTCGTCACCGAACTCCACGATGAATATCTCCCATCAACCACCACCCTCTGTCTTCTATCTGCCAGCCAATAAGGTTCTTGTTCTTGTTCAAGAAGTCTTGTTCGAACCTGTGCATGAAGATGTTGGCATATTGAGGTGCGAATTTGGTCCCCATGGCTGTTCCGTGTGTCTGGATGAAAAGCTGATTGTTGAAGATGAAGACATTGTGGTCCAAGATGAAGCGGATGAGTTGTAAAATTGCATCTGGAAACTGGCAGTTGTTGGCATTGAGTACTTTTTCGTCAAAGACAAAAAAGTCGAAAGCTCGCTGATTTACTATCAAATAAATTGGTTGGATTTAAAATTGATGTTGTAAAACTTTACTGAATTTACCCCGGTCCAACGCTGGCATCTCTACATCAGATCAGAGCATTGCCAGAGTTTTCAAATTTCTAGCATGTGTAGGATTTTTGCTCTTGTTTGACAGATTGGCAAGTGATTGAAAAATAAACTAAAACATTTCAGGAAATCTATTCGTTTCAAAGTTTTACCCAAATTAGCTCATTTTACATGCAGGGTATTTTTTAAGAGGATTTTTAAAAAACATCCCATCATTATGGTTGGCGACGATTATGGCGCTTCCTCCTGTTGTCAAAGAATACATCTAAAAAATTATGGCTGGCCTCAAGCTCAAGGTGATGGAGAACATAGAACAATACAGCACATACAGGCCCTTCGGCCCACGAGTTGCACTGATCACATCTACCAATCCACAGACCTATCTATAACCCCCTATCCTATTCTTTTCCATATACTCATCCAGAAGTCTCTTAAAAGACCCCAGTGAGTTTGCCTCAACAACCTCCATCGGCAGTCGGTTCCATTCACTCACCACCCTCTGAGTGAAAAACCTACCCCTGACATCTCCTTTGTATTTGCTTCCCTGCACCTTAAATCTGTGTCCTCTCGTAGTGACCATTTCAGCTCGGGGAAATAGTCTCTGAGAGTCCACCCTATCTATTCCTCTCAACATTTTATAAACCTCTATCAGGTCGCCTCTCAACCTACGTCTCTCCAGTGAGAAGAGTCCCAGCTCCCTCAACCTATTTTCATAAGGCCTGCCTCCCAATCCAGGCAGCATCCTTGTAAATCTCCTCTGAGCTCTCTCAATAGCCTCTACATCCTTCCTATAATGAGGCGACCAGAACTGCGCACAATACTCCAACTGGGGTCTGACAAGAGTCTTATAGAGCTGCATCATTACCTCCTGACTCCTAAACTCTATTCCTCGATTAATGAAGGCCAGTACACCGTACGCCTTCTTGACCACTTCCTCCACCTGCGAGGCCGATTTAAGAGTCCTATGGACCCGGACCCGAGATCCTTCTGCTCTACAACACAGCTAAGACTCCTACCCCTTATATTGTACTCCTTCATCCCATTATTCCTGCCAAAATGGACCACTACACATTTATCTGCGTTGAAGTCCATCTGCCACTTCTCCGCCCAGTCTTGCATCCTGTCTATGTCCCGCTGCAACTTTTGGCATCCCTCCAGACCATCCACAACACCACCGATCTTTGTATCGTCGGCGAACTTACTAACCCATCCCTCCACTTCCTCATCCAGGTCATTTATGAAAATGACAAACAGCAGGGGTCCCAGAACAGATCCCTGGGGCACTCCACTGGTTACCGACCTCCATGCAGAACAAGACCCATCCACAACCACTCTCTGCCTTCTGCCAGCAAGCCAGTTCTGGATCCACGAGGCCAAAGCCCCTTGGATCCCATGCCCTCTCACGTTCTCCAGAAGTCTTGCATGGGGGACCTTATCAAACGCCTTACTAAAGTCCATGTACACTACATGGACCACCCTTCCACCACCCTTCCTTCGTCAACATGTTCAGTCACATTTTCGAAGAACTCAACTAGGCTCGTAAGGCATGACCTGCCCTTGACAAAACCATGCTGACTATTTCTAATCAGTCCAAACTTCTCCAAATGTTCATATATCTTATCCCTCAGAAGCCTCTCCATCAGCTTACCAACCACTGAAGTCAGACTCACCGGTCGGTAATTTCCTGGACTATCCCTGTTCCCTTTCTTAAAGATAGGAACCACATCCGCAATCCTCCAATCCTCCGGAACCTCTCCCGTTTCCATGGACGACGCAAAGATCATCGCCAGGGGCTCTGCAACCACTTCCCTCACCTCCCACAATAACCTGGGGTACATCCCATCCGGTCCCGGCGACTTGTCTATCTTGATAGAATTTAACAGGTCTAACACATCCTCTTTCCTAACATCCACATACTCAATCTTTTCCGTATGCCTCAAACCTGCAGTGCAATCTCCCAGTTCACTTTCACCGTGAATACCGAGGCAAAGTACTCATTAAGCACCTCTGCCATTTCTTCCGGATTCACACAGACTTTTCCCCCTTCACCTTTTATAGGCCCTATGTTAATTGGATTAGCAATTGGCTAGCTGATCGAAGACAGAGGGTGGTGGTTGATGGAAATTATTCATCATGGAGTTTGGTTACAAGTGGTGTACCTCAGGGATCTGTTTTGGGGCCCCTGCTGTTTGTAATTTTTATAAATGATCTGGATGAGGGTATTGAAGGATGGATTAGTAAATTTGTGGATGACACCAAAGTCGGAGGAGTGGTAGATAGTGAAGAGTGGTGTTATAGTTTGCAGAGAGACTTGGACAAGTTGCAGAGCTGGGCCGAGAGGTGGCAAATGGAGTTTAATGTGGAAAAGTGTGAGGTAATTCACTTTGGCAGGAATAACAAATGTGTAGAGTATAGGGCTAATGGTAGGACTCTTAATAGTGTTGATGAACAGAGGGATCTTGGTGTATATGTGCATAGATCCCTGAAAGTCGGCAATCAAGTCGATAAGGTTGTTAAGAAGGCATATGGAGTCTTAGCTTTTATTGGTAGGGGGATTGAATTTCGGAGCCGCAACGTCATGTTGCACTGTACAAAACTCTAGTGCGGCCGCACTTGGAGTATTGTGTGCAGTTCTGGTCCCCACATTATAAGAAAGATGTGGAGGCATTGGAGAGGGTACAGAGGAGGTTTACCAGGATGTTGGCTGGTATGGAGGGCAGGTCTTATGAAGAGAGGTTGAGGGATTTGAGGTTGTTTTCGTTAGAAAGAAGGCGGCTAAGAGGAGATCTTATTGAAGCATATAAGATGATTAGAGGTTTAGATAGGGTGGACAGTGATAGCCTTTTTCCTAGGATGGAGAAAGCTAGCACGAGGGGACATAGCTTTAAATTAAGGGGTGGTAGTTATAGGACGGATGTCAGAGGTAGGTTCTTTACCCAGAGGGTGGTAAGGGTATGGAATGCCCTGCCTGCTGCAGTTGTAGATGCGCCAAGTTTGGTGGCGTTTAAGAGGTTAGTAGATAAGTTTATGGATGAAAAGGGAATGGTTTAGGTTAGAGGGTCATTGCTTTTTCTTAATTGGTCGGCGCAACATCGAAGGCCGAAGGGCCTGTTCTGCGCTGTAATGTTCTATCCCTTCTCTTCTCATCCTTTTACTTTTCACATATTTGTAGAAGGCCTTGGGATTCTCCTTAATCTTACCAGCCAAGACCTTCTCATGACCCTTTCTGGCTCTCCTAATTTCCTTTTTAAGCTCCTTTCTACACTCCTTATACTCCTCTAGATCCCTAACATCCCCTAGCTTTCTGAACCTTTTATATACCTTTTTATTCTTCCTAACTAGGTTCACCACCTGGAGGGTAGAACCTATCTAAAATTCTGGCTGTTTCCTAACTTTTAAGTCTCATTCAGCCATCACCCCTCTGCTGACTCACTTACAATGTTGCTCTGTTCAGCCATACCATGATTTTAACTCTCTTTACAAATTCCTCCATAGTCTCATTCCAACCTTCAGGAATCTGTGCTCCTTCAGATCCGGCCTCCTGCACATGTGAATTTTAATTGTCTTGCCACTACTGGCCATACCATTAATTGCAGGAATTTCTTAAGCCCTCCTTGACTATACTTTCCTCCTTTTGACATACACCTGAAAACATAAATCTCTGATCAAGTTTCTGGTCATTTCTCTACCTAAGTGACTATGACTTAGTGTCAACTTTAAGTTAATAAAGTCAAATAAGTTAAGAGTAAAATACCTTAGGACTTTTTAGTGTTACAGGTACAAAGAGGTACTTGTGATAATGGTAGAAACTATGTCTGGGTCACAAATGCAAGATGTACAATTCTAAATATGTACTGTACACCACTAAACAGAGGGATAATAAAAGACAAATTGGTACGATTAGAGAGATGCTCATCATGTTTACTGGTAAGTTGCACGTAGCTTGCATTAACATTGTAACGAAGTTACTATGAAAATCCCCTAGTCATCACACTCTGCGCTTGTTTGGGTACACCGAGGGAGAATTTAGCACAGCCAATGCACCTAAATAGCACGTCTTTCGAGTTGTGGGAGGAAACCCATGCAGAACATGCAAACTCCAATCCAACCTGGGTCCCTGGCGCTGTAACGCAGCATTGCTAACCACTCTTAACAGCTTAATAATATGATCTGAAATTTCTTGGAAGGGTGAAATAAAGGCTTTGCATGCAGTAATGACAACAATACTGTCTCACCAGACTGCTACAACAACTATTGTTTTTGTAAACAAATATAGATTGGCGGATCTTAATATAATTTCATCTGAATAAAGCTTGTTACATAAACTTATTGTTTATGATGAGGAGCCCAACATGTACTTCAGTTGCTTTCTGTCACTTAACCAACAATGCTTATAAATCTACCCCACCTAGTCATCCCTCTATCCATTGGTTTCCCTTTATCTGCTAATGCTATATTCAATAGCATCAAGTAGATTCCTCAACCACAAATTTTGTTTCATGAGGACAAAAAACATGGTGACTCAGTTGAACAGATTCCAGCAATAGGGTCTGCAGCTCACCACCACTATCTCATGAACAATTAGGGATGGGCAATAAATGCTGCCCTAGCCACATCCCATAAATGATTTTTTAAATAACATAGAACATAGAACACTACAGCACAAACAGGCCTTCCAGCCCACAAGTTGCGCTGATCACATCTATACCTACCAAGCCATTGACCTATCTATAATCCCCAATCCCATTAAATCCCATGTACTCATCAGAAGTCTTTTAAAAGACCCCAGCGAGTTTGCCTCTACCACCATTGACGGCAGCCGATTCCATTCACTCACCACCCTCTGAGTGAAAAACTTACCCCTAACATCTCCTCTGTACTTGCTTCCCGGCACCTTAAACCTGTGTCCTCTCGTAGCAAACATTTCAGCCCGCAGAAATAGCCTCTGAGAATCCACCCTATCTATTCCTCTCAATATTTTATAAACCTCTATCAGGTCGCCTCTCAGCCATCGTCTCTCCAGGGAGAAGAGTCCCAGCTCCCTCAACTTATCTTCATACGGCATGCCTCCCAATCCAGGCAACGTCCTTGTAAATCTCCTCTGCACCCTTTCAATAGCTTCCACATCCTTCCTACAGTGAGGCGACCAGAACTGTGCATAGTACTCCAAATGGGGTCTGACAAGGGTCTTATAAAGTTGCAGCATTACCTCCCAACTCCTAAACTCAATTCCTCGATTAATGAAGGCCAGTACATCATACGCCTTCTTGACCACATCCTCCACCTGCGAGGCCTGTTTAAGAGACCTATGGACCCAGACCCCAAGATCCTTCTGCTCCTCAACACTGCCAAGACTCCTACCCTTGATATTATACTTCTTCATCCCATTGGTCCTGCCAAAATGGACCACTACACATTTATCCACGTTGAAGTCCATCTGCCACTTCTCCGCCCAGTCTTGCATCCCATCTATGTCCCGCTGCAACTTCTGACATCCCTCCAGACCATCCACAACACCACCGACCTTCGTATCATCGGCGAACTTACCAACCCATCCCTCCACTTCCTCATCCAGGTCATTTATGAAGTTCCAGATAACTCCTGTCTTCCTGGCCTGTGATGCCCAGTTTTCTCTATCCCTTCTTTCTTGCAGTATGATACGGCTGAGGAGGAGGTGATGGCCTAGTGGTATTATCATAGACTATTAATCCAGAAACTCAGCTGATGTTTTGGGAACCCGGGTTCAAATCCTGTCACGGCAGATGCTGAAATTTGAATTCAATCAAGAAAAATTATTTCGAATTAAGAATCTATTGTAGATCATGAAATTTGTGGTTCACTAATGTCCCTCAGGAAAGGAAATCTGTCATTCTTACCTTGTCTGGCCTATATGTGACTCCAAAGCAACATCTATGTGGTTACATAGAACAGTACAGCACAGTACAGACTGTTTGGCCCTCAAAGTTGTGCGAAGCTATGTCCAATCCCAAGATCAAGCTATCCCACTCCCTATCGTTCTGATGTGCTCCATGTGCCTATCCAATAACCGCTTCAAAGTTCCTAAGATGTCTGAGTCCACTATCACAGCAGGCAGTGCATTCCACATCCCAACCATTCTCCAAGTAAAGAATCTACCTCAGACATCCCTCCTATATCTCCCACAATGAAACTTATAGTTATGCCCTTAGTAACAACTACATCCACCCGAGGAAATAGTCTCCAAACGCCCAATCTATCTAACCTCCTTATCATCTTATAAACCTCTATTAAGTCGCCTCTCATCCTCCTCTGCTCTGAAGAAAAAAGCCCCAACTTCCTCCACCTTTCCTCATAAGACTTAACCTCCAAACCAAGCATTATCCTGCTAAATCTCCTCTGCACTCTCC
This sequence comes from Sphyrna mokarran, assembly GCA_024679065.1. Lineage (NCBI taxonomy): Eukaryota > Metazoa > Chordata > Chondrichthyes > Carcharhiniformes > Carcharhinidae > Sphyrna > Sphyrna mokarran. Next base: position 3,360,060 of record JAGIQG010000005.1, read on the forward strand.
AATGCTTGCACATCCTTCTTATAGTGAGATGATCAGAATTGGCCACAATTCCAAATGTGGTCTCACCAAGGCAGCTCAAACTCAAACCCCCTGTTAATAAACCTAACATACTATAAGCCTTCTTCACGGCTCGATCCACTTGAGCGGCAAACCCTCATAGATCTGTGGATATGAACCCCAAGATCTCTCTATTCCTCCACATTCCTCAGAACCCTGCCGTTGACCTTGCAATCCACATTCAAGTTGGACCTACCAAAATGAATCACTTTGCACTTATCAGGGTTAAACTCCATCTGCCACTTCTTGGTCCAGCTCTGCATCCTATCATGTCTCTTTGCAGCCTGCAAGAGCCCTCCATCTCATCCACTATTTCACCAATCCTGGTGTCATCAGGAAATTTACTAATCCACCCTTCAGCCCCCTCTTCCAGGTCATTGGTAAAAATCACAAACAGCAGAAGACCCAGCACTGATCCGTGATATACCGCTGGTAACTGGCCTCCTATTGAAAATTTTCCCTCCACCACCACCTTCTGTCTTCTATGAGACAGCTAATTACGCCAAATTTCCCTCGATCCTTACTTTCTTCAAGAGCCTACCATGGGCAACCTTATCAAACGCCTTACTGTGATCCACGTATATGACATCAACTGCTCTATCTTCATCTGCACATTTAGTAACCTCCTCAAAGAATTCAATCAAATTTGTGAGGCAAGACTTACTCTCATAAATCCATGCTGACTATCCCGGATTAAGTGCATCTTTCCAAATGCTCATAAATCCTATCCCTCAGGACCTTTTCCATTAACTTACCGACCACTGAAGTAAGGCTAACTGGCCTATAATTACCAGGGTCATTCCTATTTCCTTTCTTGAAAAGAGGAACAATATTTGCCACTCTTCAGTCCTCTGGCACAATTCCTGTATAAAGGAAGGACCCAAAGATCAAAGCTAAAGGCTCCGCAATCTCATCCCTACCTCCCAAAGTATTCTAGGATGTATCCCATCTGGCCTAGAGGACTTGTCGACTTTCAGGTTTTTCAAATTTGATAATACATCTTCCCTCAGAACTTATACCTCCTGCAGCATATCAGCCTGTATCTCACTCTCATCCTCAAAAACATGGTCCCTCTCCTTAGTGAACACTGAAGAAAAGTATTCATTCAACGCCTCACCTATCTCTTCTGACTCTATGCACAAGTTCCCACTATTATCTTGACTGGTCCTAACCTTACACTGATCATTCTTTTATTGCTCACATAAGGGTAAAAAGCCTTAAGGTTTCCCTTGATCCAACCCGCCAAGGACTTCTCATGCCCCCTCCTAGTTCTCCTAAGCCCTTTCTTTTTAAACTCATTCCTTGCTACCTTGTAACCCTCAAGCGACTCAACTGAACCTTGTTTTCTCATCCTTACATACACTTTCTTTTCCCTCTTGACAAGATATTCAACTTCCTTTGTGAACCATGGTTTCCTCACTCGGTCATTTCCTCCCTGCCTGACAGGAACATACCTATCAAAGACATGCAGTATTTGTTCCTTGAACAATCTCCACGTTTCATTTATGCCTTTACCTGACAGTTTCCGTTCCCATCTTATGCTCCCTAATTCTTGCCTCATCATATCATAATTTCCCCTGCCCCAATTATAAACCTTTCCCTACCGTGTGACCTTACCCCTCCCCATTGCAATAATGAAAGACACCGAATTATGGTCACTATCTCCAAAGTGCTCTCCCACAAACAAATCTAACATTTGGCCCAGTTCATTACCCAGTACCAAGTCCAATTCGGCCCACCTCGTCCACGTATCCATATATTGTGTCAGGAAATTCTCCTGCACACACTGTACAAAAATGTGCACCATCTGAACTATTCGGCCTATAAAGGTTCCAATCAATATTTGGAAAGTTAAAGTCACCTCACACCTATCCATAATCTGCTTTGCCATTTCCTCCTCCAAATCTCTATTACTATTTGGGGGCCTATAGAAAACTCCTAACAACATGACCGATCCTTTCCTATTTCTAACTTCAGCCCATATTACCTCAGTAGGCAGATCGCCCTCAAAATGCCTTTCAGCAGCCGTTAAACGTTAACAATGCTACTCCTCCACCTCTTTTACCACCTTCCCGACTCTTAGTGAAGCATCTCGACTCCGGAACTGCCAACAATCATTCCTGTCCCTGTTCGAACCATGTCTCTGTAATGGCCACAACATCACGGTCCCATGTACCAATCCATGCTCCAAGTTCACCCTACCTTATTCCTGATGCTCCTTGAATTGAAGGAGATACACTTCAACCCACCATCCTGTCTGCCTGTGTACTCCTGTGTCTTTGGTACTTTCCTCAGTACCTCACTACCCTCAACCTTAGCTTCCGGATGATAGCTTGTTTTCTCATCCCTTTGACACCTTTGTTAAAATCCTAAACCAGAGCAAATTTCCCTCCCAGGATATTGGTGCCCCTCTGACTCAGGTGCAAACCGTCTTGTTTGTACAGGTCCCATCTTCCCCAGAATGTGCTCCAATTACCCATGTAAATGAAACCCTCTCTCCTACACCATCCCTGCAGCCACATGTTAATCTGCACTCTCTCCCTGTTCCTCAACTCACTAGCACGTGGCACTGGCAACAGACGAGAGTTAACAACATGCTTTATCCTGGCTCTCAGCTTCCATCCTAGTTCCCTAAATTCCTGTTTTAAATCCCCATCCCTTCTCCTACCTCTGTCGTTGGTACTGATGTGTACCACAATCTGCGACTGATCTCTCTCCCACTTGAGGATCCTGAAAACACAGTCCGAGACATCACAGACCCTTGCACTTGGGAGGCAACATACCATCTGTGAGTCTCTTGCTGCCGCAGAACCTCCCACCTGTCCCTTTAACCATGCATTTCCAATAACTAGTGCTCTCCTGCTCTCCGCCCTTCCCTTCTGAGGCAGGGACAGATTCAATGCTAGAGATCCAGTCACCTTGGCTTACCACTAGTAGGTCATTCCCCTCAACAGTATCCAATGCAGTATATTTGTTGTGAGAGGAACGACCGCAGGGAATCCCTGCACTGGCTGCTTCCTCCCAGCCCCTCCCACTGTCACCCATTTATCTTCATTCTTCCAAGTATATAAATTCCTGAAGCTTTTATCTATAACCACCTCTGCCTCACCTCATCTAGCTCCAGTTCCCTAATATGGTTTATGAAGAGCTGGAGATGGTGAAATCAGCAGGGACACTGATGGTGACCCTCACCTCAAACATTCTGCAGAATGAACGTTGCCCTGCCTTTCCTGCCATTCCCTCTAGATAATTTGCTGATAAAAAGATTGAAAACACTGGGGTTGTTTTCCCTTGAAAGACGTCGGCTGAGAGGGGATCTTTTAGAGGTATATAAGATTATGAGGGATATAGATAGAGTAAATGGTGGTGAGCTTTTTCCACCATTAGAAATGGATAGAACGAGGGGTCACAGGCTCAGGGTGAGTGGGGCTACGTATAAGACGAATATTAGAGGTTTTTCACACAGAGGGTAGTGGGGGTGTGGAATGCGCTGCCGAGTAAGGTGATGGGAGCAGGCACGTTAGGGTTGTTTAAGGGTCTCTTGGACAGCCACATGAGCGGTCTGCAGATAGAGGGACTGTTTGAATATCGGGAGGACCAAATAGTATTAGACTATCTTTTAGTTTCATCTCAGGAATGTCTTAGTTTTTTTTTTAGCATGTTTAATTAAGTCTTATTTGTTTCCGCAGGCAATTCGGTCCACCTTGTTGACCAACAAGGTGCATGCATTCGGCAGGTCGTGCGAGGGCTGCTCCTGGATGTTACTTCAGGAGTGGCCTAGTGCTTCATGTCGTTAGTGTATGCTTACACTGGACCATCAGATGGGCAACATGACAGCTCAGAGACTATCGCTGTTGCTGTGCAGACACATGGATTTGGGCCTGTGTCTGCGGGAGTTGGCGCGTTCTCCCCGTGGTTGCGTGGGTTTCCTCCGGGTGCTCCGGTTTCCTCCCACATCCCAAAAATGTGCTCTTAGGCTGATTGGGTAACAAATTGTCCCTATATTGGTCCCTATATGGGAATCTTCAACAATAGGCATAGCCTAAAGTCCAGGATATGTCATTAAGACGTTAGGACGGCGGCGTGGGCTCGTTGGGCCAAAGGGCCTGTTTCCCGTGCTGTGTTGCTCTTTGTTCTAAAAAGAAAGATCTTGCCTGATATTCCCTCACCCCTGTTAGGTTACAGGAAAAAAAATGAAAAAAAAGAAGCAAGCTTACCTGCTCTCACTCCAAGTCTTGTTTTTAGGTTAGAAGAGGGGGGAGGGTGGGAGACTCTACACATGCAGTGTCTCGGGTTTCCTCCCTGTTCTCAAATTTATTGAGCAAAAAAAACTTCCCAGGTCTTACTGGGTTCTACTTCTGATTTTACACTTTGGGTTGCCTTCGAAAAAAAATTCTGGAAAAAAGTAGGGTTAAAAATCCCTCTTACCTACTAGCTCTCCTCACATGAAACACATCCTTGTTGCTTCTCTGGAACAATGAGGTTGACTCTCAAATGCCCTCAGGCAATTAGAGATGTGCAATAAATGCTGATCAGGAAGTCATGCCCATGTCCCATGAAAGAATAAAAATAAATATGAAATTATCCACTTTAGAAGAAGCAGAACAGCAGAGAATTATTTAAATGGTGATAGATTGGAAAATGTTGACATAGAAAGGAACCTAGGTGTCATCGTACACCAGTCAATGAAAGTACATAGATACTGTACAGTAAGGCAAATAGTATGTTGGCCTTCATTGCATGAGAATCTGAGTACAGGAGCAAAGGTGTCTTTCTCCAACTGTGCAAGGCCTCAGCGAGAACACACCTGGAGTATTGTGTGTAGTTTTGTTCTTACCTAAAAAAGAACGTACTTGTCATAGAGGAAGTACAGCAAAGATTCACCTTATTGATTCCTGAAATGGCCAGTTGCATTTAAGAAGAAAGATTGGGTCCACTGGGCCTGTATTCACTGGAATTTAAAAGAATGTAATGGGATCTCATTGAAATGAGATTCTGGCAGTTCTGGACAGACTGGGTGATGTTTACTCTGCATCGGTGGTGGTGCGGTGTTCCAAAAAAAGGATCAGTCTCAGGATATTGGGTAGGCCATTTACAACTGAGATGAGGAGAAATGCCTACACTCAAAAGGGGATGAACCTGTGGAACTCTCTCCCACAAAAGGCCATGGAGGCCAAATCACTGAATATATTTAAAAAGGAAATAATACACTTCTGGACTCTAAAGATGTCATAGGGTCAGGGAAGTGCGCTGGAATATAGGATGAGATAGAGCGTTAGCCATGATCATGTTCAATAGCACAGTAGGCTCAAAAGGCCAAATTGTACACGTCTGTTCCTACTTTCTACGTTTGTCTGTTACATCTGCTAACTTCCTAATTGCTGTAACGATCCCAGAATCTGATCATAAACCAAATCCATGCCTGAAAAGGGATATTAGTGAACCAGATGGGTTATTACAATAGCCGGTAATGTTCATGGTCACTACTACTGACACTTTTCATTACAGACCTAGACTCATAGAGTTATTGAGGTTTACAGCATGGAAACAGGCACTTTGGCCCAACTTGTCCATGCCGCCCTTTTGTTTTAAATCCCTAAGCTAATCCCAATTGCCTGCATTTGACCCATACCCTTCTATATCCATCGTACCCATGTAACTATCTAAACGCGTTTTAAAAGACAACACTGTATCGCCTCTACTACTACCTCTGGCAACTTGTTCAAATACTTAACCACCTTGTGTGTGAAAAAATTGCCCTTCTGGATCTTTTTGTATCTCTCCCCTCTCACGTTAAACCTACGCCCTCTAGTTTTAGACTCCCCTACCTTGGGAAAAGATATTGATTATCTAGCTGATCTGCGCCCCTCATTGTTTTATAGACCTCTATAAGATCACTCCTAAGCCTTCTAAACTCCAGAGAAAGAAGTCCCAGTCTATCCAGCCTCTCCTTATAACTCAATCTATCAAGTCCCAATAAAATCTTAATAAATATTTTCTGCACTCTATCTAGTTTAATAATATCTTTCGTATAACATGGCGGCCAGGACCGTACACAGAATTCCAAGTGTAGCTTTACCAATGTCTTGTACAACTTCAACAAGACATCCCAACTCCTGTATTCAATGTTCTAACCGGTAAAACCAAGCATGCTGAATGTCTTCTTCACCATTCTGTCCACCTGTGACTCCACTTTCAAGGAGCTATGAACCTTTGTGTCTGGAACAAGCTGCCAGAGGTAGTAGTAGAGGCAGGTGCAAGTTGAAATGAGCCATGTTATGAGCTTGACTATAAAAAAAACAAAGAAAATTACAGCATAAGAACAGGCCCTTTGGCCCTCCAAGCCCGTACCGTCCATGCTAGCCAACTGAACTACAACTCCCTACACTTCCGGGGACCATATCCCTCTATTCCCATTCAATTCATGTATTTGTCAAGGTGCCTCTTAGAAGTCACTATCATATCTGCCTCCATTACTGCCCTAGGCAGCGTGTTCCAGGCATCCACCACCCTCTGTATAAAAAACTTGCCTTGTACATCTCCTTTAAATCTTGCCCCTCAGATCTTAAATCTATGTCCCCTTGTAACTGATTCTTCCAACATGGGAAAAGGCTTCTGATTATCCACTTTGTCCATGCCTCTCATAATCTTGTTGACTTCTATCAGATCACTCCTCAATCTTTGTCATTCCAATGAGAACAAACCAAGTTTCTCTAACCTTTCCTCACAGCTAATACCCTCCAAAACAGGCAACATCCTGGTAAACTTTTCCTGTACCTTCTCCAAAGCCTTACATCCTTCTGGTAGTGAGGCAACCAGAATTGAACATGTATCCCAAATGTGGCCTTAATAACATTCTATAAACCTGCAACATGATTTGCCAATTTTTAAACTCAATGTCCCTACCAATGAAGGCAAGCATGCCGTATGCCTTCTTGACTACCTTCTCCACTTGCACTGCTACTTTTAGTGACCTGTGTCCCTGTACACCCCGATGCCTCTGTCTACCAAAACTCTTTAGGGTTCTGCCATTTACTGTATATTTCCTATCTGTATTAGACCTTCCAAAATGCATTACCTCACATTTGTCCAGATTAAATTCCATCTCTCCACCAAAGTCTTCAACTGATCTATATCCTGCTGTATCCTCTGATGGTCCTCATCACCATCAGCAAATCCATCAACCTGCGTTGTCTGCAAATCTACTAATCAATGTGGTTACGTTTTCCTCCAAATCATTTATATGCATTCCCAACAGCAAAGGTCCCAGCACTGGTCCCTGACGAACACCACTTGTCACAGTCGTCCATTTAGAAACACACCCTTCCACTGCTACCCTCTGTCTTCTCTGACCGAATCAGTTTTGTATCCACCTTGCCAGTTCACCTCAGATCCCATGTGACTTCACTTTCTGTACCAGTCTGCAATGAGGGACCTTGTCAAAGGCCTTACTGAAGACCATGTAGACAACAACCACAGCCCCACCCTCATCAATCATCTTCATCACTTCCTTGAAAAACTCAATCAAGTTAGTTAGACACGACTGCCCCTTCATAAAACCATGTTGCCTCTCGCTAATACATCCACTTATTTCCAAGTTAGAGGAAATCCTGTCTCGAAAAATCCTCTCCAATAATTTCCCTATCACTGATGTAAGGTTCATTGGCCTGTAATTACCTGGATTATTCTTGCTACCCTTCTTAAACAAAGGAACAACATTGACTATTCTCCAATTGTCTAGAATGTCCCCTGTGATGTAGAGATGCCGGCATTGGACTGGGGTAAACACTGTAAGAAGTCTGACAACATCAGGTTTAAATCCAACCAATTTATTTGATAGTAAACTACTAGCAAGCTTTCGACTCTATGGTCTTCGTCAGGTGAATGAGGTGTTCTGGTCTCCAACAGCACACATACCAAGACAGACAGTTTACAGATTACTGATTAGAATGCGAATCTTTACACCTAACCTGCTATTCAAGTCTTAAAATGGCTAACAATGTGAGTGGAATGAGCACTGCGCACAGCTTAGAGAGATGTGTATTGTCTCCTGACAGCACAGTGAGGTTTTGTAAACCCAGGCAAGTCATGGGGGTTATAGATAGTGTGACATGAAGCCAAGATCCCTGTTAAGACCGTCCTCATGTGTGCGGAACTTGGCTATCAGTCTCTGCTCAGCGGTTCTGCACTGTCGTGTGTCGTGAAGGCCCCCTTGAAGAATGTTTACCCGAAGGTCAGAGGCCGAATGCCTGTGACCGCTGAAGTGTTCGCCCACAGGAAGGGAACTGTTTTGCGTGGTGATTGTCGAGCGATGTTCATTCATCCGCTGTCGTAGTGTCTGCATGGTCTCCCCAATGTACCATGCTTCGGGACATCCTTTCTTGCAAAGTATTAGGTAGATAACATTGGCCGAGTATGTACCGTGTACCTGGTGAATGGTATTCTCACATTTGATGACGTCATCCATGTCAATGATCTGGCATGTCTTGCAGAGGTTGCTTTGGCAGGGTTGTTTGGTATTTTATTGTGGTCACTGTGTTTACAGTAATCTGTAAACTGTCTGTGCCAGTATGTTGCTGTTGGAGACCAGAACACCTCATTCACCTGACGAATACCACAGAGTCAAAAGCTTGCGAGTTTACTATCAAATAAATCGGTTGGATTTAAACGTAGTGTTGTCAGACTTCTTACTGTATGTCCCCTGTGGTCAGTGAGGACACAAAGATTTCTCTCAAGGCCCCAGCAATTTCCTCTCTTGTCTCTCTCAGTATTCTGGAATGAGTCCCATCAGGCCCTGGGGACTTGTCTACCTTAATGTTTCTCAAAAACCCTAAAACCTCTGCCTTTTTGATCTCAACATGATGTAAACAATCTACACATCCTTTCCCAGGCATCTAGCTTCACACACAGATTCCCTCCTCTGTACTTGAGTGGGCCAATCCTTTCCCTGGCTTACCACTTGCTCTTCAGATATGTATAGAAAGCCTTGGGATTTTCCTTAATCCTGCTGGCCAACGTTTTTTCGTGACCCCTTTCAGCCCTCTTTATTCCTTGCTTAAGTTTCTTCCTACGTTTCTTGCATTCCATACTTGCTTCATGTGTTCCCACCTTCTAGCCTTGACAAATGCTTCCATTTCTTCTTTGACTAGTCTCACAGTATCTCTCGTTATCCAAAGTTCCCAGAATTGCCATACTTACCTGTCATCCTTACAGTAATATGCCAATCCTGAATCCCTATCAACTTACATAAGGTCCCTCATGCAAGGCTTCTTGAGAAGGTGAGAGGGCATGGGATCCAAGGGGCTTTGGCCTTGTGGATCCAGAACTGGCTTACCGGCAGAAGGCAGAGAGTGGTTGTGGATGGGTCTTGTTCTGCATGGAGGTCGGTAACCAGTAGAGTGCCCCAGGGATCTGTTCTGGGACCCCTGCTGTTTGTCATTTTCATAAATGACCTGGATGAGGAAGTGGAGGGATGGGTTAGTAAGTTCACCAACGACACAAAAGTCGGTGGTGTTATGGATGGTCTGGAGGGATGTCTGAAGTTGCAGCGGGACATAGACAGGATGCAAGACTGGGCGGAGAAGTGGCAGATGGACTTCAACACAGATAAATGTGTAGTGGTCCATTTTGGCAGGAATAATGGGATGAAGAAGTACAACATAAGGAGTAGGAGTCTTAGCTGTGTTGTAGAGCAGAAGGATCTCGGGGGTCCGGGTCCATAGGACTCTTAAATCGGCCTCGCAGGTGGAGGAAGTGGTCAAGAAGGCGTACGGTGTACTGGCCTTCATTAATCGAGGAATAGAGTTTAGGAGTCAGGAGGTAATGATGCAGCTCTATAAGACTCTTGTCAGACCCCAGTTGGAGTATTGTGCGCAGTTCTGGTCGCCTCATTATAGGAAGGATGTAGAGGCTATTGAGAGGGTTCAGAGGAGATTTACAAGGATGCTGCCTGGATTGGGAGGCAGGCCTTATGAAGATAGGTTGAGGGAGCTGGGACTCTTCTCACTGGAGAGACGTAGGTTGAGAGGCGACCTGATAGAGGTTTATAAAATGTTGAGAGGAATAGATAGGGTGGACTCTCAGAGACTATTTCCCTGAGCTGAAATGGTCACTACGAGAGGACACAGATTTAAGGTGCAGGGTAGCAAATACAAAGGAGATGTCAGGGGTAGGTTTTTCAGTCAGAGGGTGGTGAGTGAATGGAACTGACTGCCGTCGGAGGTTGTTGAGGCAAACTCACTGGGGTCTTTTAAGAGACTTCTGGATGAGTATAGGGAAAAGAATAGGATAGGTGGTTATAGATAGGTCTGTGGATTGGTAGATGTGATCGGCGCAACTCGTGGGCCGAAGGGCTTATTTGTGCTGTATTGTTCTATGTTCTACATATCTGTTCCTCTATCTCCCGCGGGAGGATGTAAATCGTATCTGCCAGCTCAAAGTGAAGAGGACCTTCAAAATGACTTATCTAATGAAGGAGCAGTGCTCCAAAAGCTCGTGCTACCAAATAAACCTGTTGAACTTAAACCTGGTGTTGTGAGGCTTCTTACTGTACCTTAGCTTGGTTGCTGTACAGCTATTAGTGCATGCAGGATTATCAGCAAGTTCTCAATAGTGGAATCACATTTAATATTAAATGTTTTGTTTTGGACTTTAACAGCATGTATTGGTTCAGCATGGTCTGTACTCTGCTGATCACAAATTGATAGGGTAATACATTATTTGATTCGATCAGCTAATCACCAGAACATACAGCATATAAATCTGTGATCACATCAGCACTGGCGGAATAATCCAATTTTAGTTTAAAATATCATTTACAATTAGAGGCCAAAATAACACTGCCAGACCAAACCTTATCCAAGAGTAATATTATCTGTTCTTGCCATTCATTAGACTAGAGGGCTACAATCTCTGCTGTTCCATCATATTTAATTCAAGACGGGAGAAAACTTATTTTTAAAACTATCCAGTATTCCACTTCACATGATTCCATTTAACCAGTTAGAAAGTGACAATGTTCCAGATTTGACTGAAATCAATAGTTCTATCTCATGAATGATGCACGGCATTATCAAATCTGTGCATGTTTCCCCTACTGTAGTTGGGAAAATGCTGGAATCCATCAATAATGAAAAAATAGCAGGAATCTGGAAATCAATGGTTCAATCAAGCAGACACAGCATTGATTCACGAAGGGAAAGTTGTGTTTGATGAACTTATTGGATTTTTATGAAGACGTAACGAGTGTAGTTGACAGAGAGGAACCAGTGGATGTGGTGTTTTTAGATTTCCAGAAGGCGTTTGATGAGGTGCCTCACAAAAGGTTGCTGCAGAAGGTATGGGTACACAGAGTTGGGAAAGTTAGCGTGGATTGAGGACTGGCTATCTAACAGGAAGCGGAGAGTGGAATAAAGGGTGCTTTTCTGTTTGGCAGTTAGTGACTAGTGCTGTGCTGCAGTGATCATTGCTGGGGCATCAACTATTTACCATTTACATAGACAATCTGGAGGAGGACAATGGGAGATTTCAATTTCCCTGGGGTAGATTGGAAGGTGCCGAGAATGGAAGGTGCGGACGGGGAGGAATTTGTACAGTGTGTTTTAGAAGGGTCCTTGGAGCAGTATGTGGATAGCCCGACTAGAGAGGGGGCTATACTGGATCTGGTTCTGGGGAATGAGCCAGGACAGGTGGTTGACGTTGTAGTAGGAGAGCATGTGTCTAATAGTGACCACAACTCTGTCTGCTTTAGGGTATTAATGGAAAAAGATGAAGCCTGCCCTAAGGGGAGGGAGTTAAACTGGGGGAGGGCTAGATATAGCCAGATTAGTCAGGATCTTAGGGATACCGACTGGGATAAGCTGTTCGAGGGTAGGTCGACGCTGCACATGTAGGAATCTTTCAAGAGAAAACTAAAATTTTTGCAGGATAGACACATGCCGGTAAGGAGAAAGGATGGGAAGAGTAGGATTAGAGAACCGTGGGTTACTAGGGATGTTGAGGACTTGGTCAGGAAGAAGCGGGAGGCGTACGTTAGATCCAGGCAATTGGGGAAAGAGGCAGCGCTGGAAAAATATAGAGAGTGTAGACGGGATCTTAAAAGGGGTGTCAGAAAGGCAAAAAGGGGCCACGAAATGGCTTTGGCAGGTATGATTAAGGAAAATCCTAAGGCATTTTACTCCTATGTAAGGAGCAAAAGGATGGTTAGAGGGAAGATTGGACCTCTAAGGGACAGAGGAGGGGATCTATGCTTAGAGCCTGAGGGGATGGGGGAGATCCTGAATGAATACTTTGCGTCAGTATTCACGCGGGAGAGGGGCCTGATGTCTGATGCTGGCTTTGAGGATTTTGAGAACCCGTTAAAGGAAATAATCATTACGAGGGCCGAAGTGTTGGGGCTTTTTGGTAGCATAAAGACTTATAAAGCTCCGGGGCCTGATGGTATTTTTCCCAGGCTGCTAAGGGAGGTGAGAGATGACATTGCTGGGCCTCTGACACAAATCTTTGTCTCTTCTTTGGACACAGGTGAGGTCCCAGAGGACTGGAGGATTTCAAATGTAGTACCGTTGTTTAAAAAGGGTCAGAGGGATAACCCAGGGAACTATAGGCCGGTGAGCTTGACTTCAGTTATAGGTAAGCTAATGGAGAGGATCCTCAGGGACAGGATGTATGTGCATCTGGAGCGCTGCGATCTGATCAGGGATACGCAGCATGGCTTTGTTAAGGGGAGGTCGTGCCTTACGAACCTAGTGGAATTTTTTGAAGAGGTGACAAAAACGGTTGATGAAGGACAGGCCATTGATGTCGTCTACATGGATTTCAGTAAGGCGTTTGACAAGGTTTCCCATGGTAGGCTGATAAAAAAGGTGAAGGCGCATGGGATACAGGGCCAGGTATGTAGATGGGTTGAGAACTGGCTTGGGAGGAGGAGACAGCGGGTATTAGTGGAAGGCTCTTTTTCCAACTGGAGGTCAGTCACTAGTGGTGTGCCACAGGGCTCAGTAATAGGACCTCTTCTATTTGTGATTTATATAAATGACTTGGAAGAGGGGGTAGGTGGTGTGATCAGCAAATTTGCTGATGACACTAAGATACTTGGATTGGCCGGGACTGAGGAGCAGTGCCAGGCAATACAACAGGACATAGATAGGCTGGTAGATTGGGCAGATAGAAGGCAAATGTAATTTAATCCGGATAAATATGAGGTGATGCATTTTGGCCGGAATAATGTAGAGGGGAGTTATAGGATAAAAGGTAAAACTGTCCGGAGTATAGAGACGCAGAGAGACCTGGGGGTGCAGGTTCACAAGTCTCTGAAGGTGTCAGTACAGGTGGAAAAAGTGATAAAGAAAGCGTATGGTATGCTAGCCTTCATAGGAAGGGGTATAGAATACAAGAGTAGGAGTTTGATGTTGCAAGTGTATAGAACGTTGGTTAGGCCTCACTTGGAGTACTACGTCCAGTTCTGGTCGCCGTACTACCAGAAGGATGTGGAGTCCCTGGAGAGAGTGCAGAGGAGATTTACCAGGATGCTGCCTGGTACGGAAGGGCTGTCTTACGAGGAAAGGTTGAACGCACTGGGGTTGTTTTTCCTTGAAAGACGTCGGCTGAGAGGGGATCTATTAGAGGTATATAAGATTATGAGGGGTATAGATAGAGTAAATGGTGGTAAGCTTTTTCCACCATTAGATTCTGATAGAACGAGGGGTCACGGCCTTAGGGTGAGGGGGCTATGTATAAGACTAATATTAGAGGGCATTTTTTCACACAAAGGGTAGTGGGGGTGTGGAATGCACTACCGAGTAAGTTGGTGGGAGCAGGCACGCTAGGGTTGTTTAAGGGTCTCTTGGACAGCCACATGAGCGGTCTGCAGATAGAGGGATATATGAGGGCTGTTTAAATACTTTAATTGTTTCCACAGGCTATTCGGTCCACCTTGTTGACCACAAGGTGCATGCATTTGGCAGGTCGTGCGAGGGCTGCTCCTGGAGGTTACTTCAGGAGTGGCCTAGTGCTTCACGTCGTTAGTGTATGCTTAAACTGGACCATCAGATTGGCAACATGACAGCTCAGAGACTATCGCTGTTGCTGTGCAGACACATGGATTTGGGCCTGTGTCTGCGGGAGTTTGCGCTTTCTCCCCGTGGTTGCGTGGGTTTTCTCCGGGTGCTCCGGTTTCCTCCCACATCCCAAAAATGTGCTCTTAGGCTGATTGGGAAACAAATTGTCCCTATATTGGTCTCTATATGTCATTAAGATGTTAGGATGGCGGCGCGGGCTCGTTGGGCCGAAGGGCCTGTTTCCCGTGCTGTATTGTTCTTTGTTGTTCTTTGAGGGGACCGAGTGTAGGGTTAACAAAGTTTGCTGATGACACAAAATTGAAAGCACATTTTGTGGAGGATGCAGAAAGTCTGCAGAGAGATTTGGATAGGCTGAATAAATAGGCGAGGATCTGGCAGATGGAGTATAACGTTGGCAAGTTTGAGGTTACCCACATTTTATCCTACAGGTCCACCTTGTCATCTAACAAGGGGCATACACGCAATGGGTCGTGAGAGGACTGCTCTTGGATTTTTCGAGAGTAGCCTAGTGCTTCACGTCGTTAGCGTACACTTGACCTGGACCAGTTGTTGAGCAACATGACAGCTCAGTGACTATCGCTGTGCTGTGCAGACACATGGATTTGGGTCTGTGTCTGTGGGAATCTGCACATTCTCCCCGTGTTTGCGTGGGTTTTCTCCACGTGCTCCGGTTTCCTTCCACATCTCAAAGATGTGTTCTTAGGCTGACTGGCAGAGCAAATTCTCCCGAAATTGTTTCGCAAATTTGGTCCCAATGCATAGTTCTATAGACATAGACAGGGATCTTGGGTAGAAATGGGAACATTGAGGTGATGGCATGGGCTCGTTGGGCCAAAGGGCCTGTTTCCTGTGCTGTTTTGTTCTTTGAAGGAATAATAGTAATATGGACTATTATTTAAATCGTGAAAAATTACAAATCGCTATTGTGCAGAGGGACTGGAAGTTCTTGTATATGAATCGCAAAAACTCAGTTTGCAGATGCAGCAGGTGATCAAGAAGGCAAATAGAATGTTGGTCTTTATCACGAGAGGGATGGAGTATAAAAGTAGGGAGGTCTTCCTGCAATTGTACAAGGTACTGGTGAGGCTACAACTAGAGTACTGCGTGCAATTTTGGTCCCTTATTTGCAAAAGGATATAGTGGCCTTGATGAGAGTGCAGAGAAGGTTCACGAGGTGGATACTGGAGATGAGGGAATTAGATTATGAGGAGAGATTGAATAGACTGGGCCAGATGGGATTTATCCCAGGATTCTCTGGGAGGCTAGAGAGGAGACTGCAGAGCCTTTGGCTTTGATCTTTATGTCATCATTGGCTTCAGGTATAGTGCCGGAAGACTAGAGGATAGCAAATGTTGTCCCCTTGTTTAAGAAGGGGAGTAGAGACCATTCTGCAAATTATAGACTGGTGAGCCTTACTTCTGTTGTGGGAAAGTTTTGGAAAGAATTATAAGGGATAGGATTTATAGTCATCTAGAGAGAAATGAATTGATTCGGGATAGTCAACATGGTTTTGTGAAGAGTAGGTCATGCCTCACAAACCTTATCACGTTTTTTTGAAAAGGTGACCAAAGAGGTGGATAAGGGTAAGGCAGTTGACGTGGTGTACATGGATTTTAGCAAAGCGTTTGATAAGGTTCCCCATGGGAGCCTACTGCAGAAAGTGCAGTGGGATTGAGGGAGATTTAGCAGTTTGGATTAGGAATTGGCTAGTTGATAGAAGACAGAGGGTGGTGGTTGATGGGATATATTCAACCTGGAGTTTAGTTACAAGTGGTGTACCTCAGAGATCTGTTTTGGGGCCTGGATGAGGGTGTAGAGGGATGGGTTAGTAAATTTGCTGACAACATCAAAATCGGAGGAATTGTAGACAAGTGAGGATGGATGTGACAGTTTGCAGAGGGACAGAGATAAGTTGTAGAGCTGGGCTGTGAGGTGGCAAATGGAGTTTAATGCGGAAAAGTGTGAGGTGATTCACTTTGGTAAGAGTAATATGTGTACAGAATATAGAGCTAATGGTAGGGTTCCTAGTAGTGTGGACGAGCAGAAAGATCTTGGTGTACGTGTGCATAGATCTCTGGAAGTTGGCACCCAGGTTGATAAGGTTATTCAGAAGGCATACAGTGTGTTTGCCTTTATTGGTAGAGGGATTGAATTTCGGAGCTGAGATGTCATGTTGCAGCTGTACAAAACTCTGGTGCGGCTGCACTTGGAGTATGGCGTACAGTTTTGGTCGCCACATTATAAGAAAGATGTGGAGGCATTGGAAAGAGTGCAGAGGAGGTTTACCAGGATGTTGCCTGGTATGGTGGATAGGTCTTATGAGGAAAGGCTAAGGGACTTGAGGTTATTTTCGTTAGAGAGAAGAAGTCTAAGAGGTGACCTAATTGAGACATATAAGATGATCATTGGGTTAGATAGGGTGGATAGTGAGAGCCTTTTTCCTTGGATGGAGATGGCTAACACGAGGGGACATAGCTTTAAATTAAGGGGTGGTAGTTATAGGACAGATGCTAGAGGTGGGTTCTTTAGTCAGAGGGTGGTAAGGGCATGGAATGCCCTGCCTGCAGCAGTTGTGCCAAGTATAAGGGTGTTCAAATTATCAGTGGATAGGCATATGGATAGCATTGGAATAGTTTAGGTTAGAGGGTCATAAGATTGGTTCCACTGGTCTGTGCAACATCAAGGGCCAAAGGGCCTGTACTGCGCTGTAATGTTCTATGTACTCATTGGAGTTTAGAATGCTGAGGGGAGATATCATACAGACATATAAGATAATAAAGAGGCTAGACAGGTTAGAGGTAGAGAGAATCTTTCCACTGAAAAAGGAAACAAGAACTAGAGGACACAGCCTTAAAATATGGGGGAGTCAGTTTAGAACAGAGTTGAAGAGGAACTTCTTCTCTCAGAGGGTAGTAAATCTTTGGAATTCTCTGCCCATTGAAGCGACTCATTTAATGTGTTTAAGTAACAGGTAGATAGATTTCTGATCAATAAGGGAATTAAGGGTTATGGAGAGCAGGCAGGTAAACGGAACTAAACCACTATTAGATCAGCTATGATCTTATTGAATGGCAGGGCGGGCTCGAGGGGCTAGATAGCCTATTTCTGCTCCTATTTTTGATGTTCTTATGTTCAACTGATTTTCTGACAATCACTGCTGATTAAAAATGAATCTGATGATCATGAGTTGATTCTACATGTTTCCCCTTCCCCTTTGTATCTTCAAGATGCTGCGGTCAAACGTCTGAATGGACCTACTTAGCATTAAGTTGATCTTTCTCTACCTCTCATCCATAACTATAGCACTACATTCTGCACTCTCTTGTTCCCTTCTCTATAAACGGTATGCTTTGTGCACCAGAATCAATGCTCCCTAAAATCTTCTATTGATCAATGGGTCCAAAACCGCATAGCAAGGTCTAAGAATTTACAAGTTTCTATGCTCTGCAGTACACAAGGATGATTAATTAATGCATACATTTGTGACTGTTATGCAACTCTTCTCTCAAAGGCACTTAGTTTTGTTGGGAAATGATTCCACAGGTAAGCATTTCACGCCTCACCCAAAAGTAATTTATCTGAATCAAAATAACAAATTTAAGTAGGTTACTTGGCAATGAAGATAGCACAGAGTACAACAATCTTATTTGCAAAGGACAAGAGGAACTGTCAACATAATTTTTCCACACCAAAAAATATTATATGCAAACAGGTCCAAACTCGTTTCCCTCCACAGACCTGCTGAGATTCTCAAGCATTTTCTGTTTTTATTCCAAATTTCCAGCATCCACAGTAGTTTATTTGAGAACAATATTAAACTTTCTTCTGAACTGTTTTAAAAAAAGCAAATGACACTGACAAACCTTTTGTTTCTGTTCAGATTTCCTCTTCTCCTCCTCAGCAGATTTAGGCATCATCATCATTTGATTTGTGGGTGCTTTCGGAATAAGGGGCAAAGTAGGTGTTGTCTGCACTTGCACCGGTACAGGGTTCTCTTGTTTGAGGTTTGCAACGTCTTGGGGATCCTTGACAGTTTCAATGACCCGCAGATTTGGCCGGGTGCCCTTTGGCTGCCGCATAACCATCACCAATGGACGATTTGGTTGCTGAATATATGGTTCGGAAACTTGTGGGGGTTGGTACATTGGCCAGGCAGGTGTAGGTGTAGGGAACGATTGATAAGGATCATATTGATTATAGTTGGGAGGTGGTGCACCCGGCGGATAATGTACTGGAGGTATTGGATATTGCCTATAAGGTTGCATGACATAGTTTGGTGAAGGGAGTGGTAATAAACCAGGCTGAGGGTTTGTTGAAGTGATTACAGCAGGACATCGTGGTGCTGCCCTCTTAGGTTCTTTAGTTGCCCCAACTGTTTCTCGACTAAATAATTCCTTGCTCTCTTTCACCCCAGGACCAGGGATGTTCTCTTGTTTGTAAGATTTTGCTCGAGTTTGTTTATGAGGTTCTGGTGATTTTTTCTCATTTTGACTTCTCTGTTTATCCCAGGAACCAGATTTATGATGTTCCAAGGGACGGTCAGGTGATCGAGAAGCAGGTTTTTTCCCATGGAGCCTCTCCTGAGTACGGGCTGCCAGTTTGCTGATCTCCGTTACCCCTATATCCAGTCCAATGGTTTTCAGCAAATCGTGGATCTTTTCATACTCCTTATCAGGTTTCACACTTGCTAAGTTAGACCCACCCTCAGGCAGACTGGTTTGCCTTACAGGAAGAAGATTCCGGCCAGGAGGAAGAGGAGCAACTCTAGGTTTTGCAGATACTGCCTTCTCTTCGTCATTCTCTCCATACAGAAATTTTTCCTCGTCATCTATATCTGGCAAGTTATGTTTCCTCCTTTCTGGTAAGTTGTTGTTCTCAACTTCTTCCAAAAGGCTAAGTATACGAGAGAAACCACTTCCATCCTGACTAGCCCGTTCATGTGGAAGGAGGAAATCTGTGGCCCGGTCCTTGATTTCAGAAGATCTTTCAGGTTCAGATTTTGAACCATGCTTAGCTGAAATGTCCCGCTCAAAAAGGAAATTGGTATTTGCTAGTCCAGGGACGCCACTCTGCTCTGTAATTCGATGTATTTCTCTGGTATCTCGAATGAAAGAGAATTGTTCAGTGTCAGTGAAGCTCGAATCATGCAGTGGTAACCGCGTGAAGCTTTGCGGTGCAGCATAACTTTTCTGATGTTCAGGACTCTTCTTGATTGTGATACCATGGCACTCGTTGAACTAAAGCAAAAAGAATAAAAGAGTCACGTAAAGTCATTAAAACATCATACAATCCAGTCCACATTCTTTTTAACACTGCTTTTAAGCAGCATGCAAGCCAAATTGCATCTTTTGAAGAACTGAATGAACAAACAAAGGTAGTGTCCATTGTTCATCTGCAGTCTATTTACTACTCCCACTCCTGTAATTGTTTCTGCTCTTGAACGCCCGCAAAAGTTTAAAATTAAATTTTAAAGTTTTTTAAAGTTTATTTACTAGTGTCACGAGTAGGCTTACGTTCACACTGCAATGAAATTACTGTGAAAGTCTCCTAGACGCCACATTCCGATGCCTGTTTGAGTACACTGAGGGAGAATTTAACATTGCCAACTAGCTGGACTGTGGGAGGAAACAAAGCATCCAGAGGGTCTGTTCTGGGACCCTTGCTATTTGTCATTTCTATAAATGACGGATGAGGAAGTGGAGGGATGGATTAATAAGTTCGCCGACGACTCGAAGGTTGGTGGTGTTGTGGATGGTCTGTAGGGATGTTAGAAATTGCAGCAAGACATAGATAGGATGCAAGACTGGGTGGAGAAGTGGCAGATGGACTTCAATCTGGATAAATGCATAGTGGTCCATTTTGGCAGGTCCAATGGGATGAAGAAGTACAATATCAAGGGTAGGAGTCTTAACAGTGTTGAGGAGCAGAAGGAATTGGGGTCCGGGTCCATTGGACTCTTAAATTGGCCTCGCAGGTGGAGGATGTGGTCAAGAAGGCGTATGGTGTACTGGCCTTCATTAATCGAGGGACTGAGTTTAGGAGTCAGGAGAAAATGCTGCAACTTTATAAGACCCTTGTCAGACCCCACTTGGAGTATCGTGTGCAGTTCTGGTTGCCTCATTACAGGAAGGATGTGGAAGCTATTGAAAGGGTGCAGAGGAGATTTACAAGGATGTTGCCTGGATTGGGGGCATGCCTTATGAAGATAGGTTGAGAGAGCTAGGTTTCTTCTCCCTGGAGAGATGTAGGTTGAGAGGCGACCTGATAGAGATTTATAAAATGTTGAGAGGTATAAATAGGGTGGATTCTTGGAGACTATTTCCCAGGGCTGAAATGGTCACTACGAGAGGACAGAGGTTTAAGGTGCTGGGGAGTTGGTACAGAGGAGATGTCATAGGTAAGTTTTTCACTCAGAGAGTGGTGAGTGAGAGGAATTGGCTGTGGTTGTCAAGCCCCCTGCAATGTCTGCTTGAGTTGGGGCCACCTGTCAGTGGCAACACCAAGAGTCCTCTGACACTGGGCCACGCTTTGCACCCATCAGCCATGGCCGTCTGTGACAGGGCCAATTTCTCAAGGGCTGATGCCATAGCACGCTGTATCATTGTCAGTGGTAATAGAGGCGAATTTGCTGAGGTCTTTTAAAAGACTTCTGGAAGAATACATGGGATTTAATGAGACTGGGAGTTACAGATAGTTCCATGGCCTGGTCGGTACAGATATGATCGGCGCTACTTGTAGGCCAAAGGGCCTGTTTGTGTGTAGCGTTCGATGTTCTATGAAACCCAAGCAGACATGTGGAGAACATGCAGGCTCCACACAGACAGTGACCCAAACTGAGAACTGAACCTAGGTCCCTGGTGCTGTGAGGCAGCACCATTCTGCCTGAAATACGAAACTCAAAAATAAAAGCAGATCAGGCATAGTCTTATTGATTTTGGAGCAGATCCCATTTCATATGCAATGGCATGGGAGCAGGATGAAACACATTTGATGATGATGTTCTATGACCACAGAAGTGAAAGTGGGTGAAGGTAGTTTCCATGAACTGGAAAATGAAGGAGGTTGGAATTACTCTTTGGAATAACTCCAATTGGAAGCATTTTTATCAATCTACCATGTAAAAGGTAGATTTGGGAATGCAGCATTTTTAAGGACCGAGTTAAAATGAAGCTGAAGGTTAAAAGGGTTGAAGAAGAGGTTTATTTTGAAAAGGGGTGATGGTGACTAGTTCAAAAGAAGCAACAGGTTAATGGATCAAGGCAGCAGGAATTAGGTCTGAAGAACTGAAGGCATCAGGACAAGACAGAGGAAGGCTGGAGTGAGAAGGGAGGTAAGCAGCCAAGGCAACTGAACAACAGATCTCCATTTTATTGCCAAAAGAATTTAATCAACTTTCCAATATTACTGGAGATCAGTCTGAAGGTGAGGCTAGAGGACTATCAGACAACAATGCAAAAAGAAGCTTGGTGTCAATCTTTGCTTGGCAGGTTCCTGGAATAGTGGACCATTTTAATGAATTGTGCAACCCAGTGATGGATAACTGAACTAAGGTTGAGATGGAAACTGAAATTGACAAGGATGAGAACCCAGGAGTTATAACAGAATGATGTTGTACTTTACTAATATGGTCACTATTATAGAGAGTGTTACAGTAAACATCTTCCCATTTGAATGTATGTACTGATGTCTTCAGTGGCCATCAACATACATCCATGAGTGATGGCATCAGTAGTGCGGGCTTTAGTTTTACTATGAGAAACCTGTGTATCTCGCTGCTGCCAGTTCAGAGTCCAGACTGTACCGTATTTTGATATGTATACAAATAAAGAAAATTGAATTTCACAATGTGTTGAGCTATCTTTTTGTGGCCAGATTACCACATCTTTTTGGCAGTGAGGAGGAAACAGCAAACAAAAATAAAAATAAAAATTTGTTATTCAGCATAATGAAGCCAAGATTTGCACAATGAGTAGCTAGTTTGCAAAGTGAAAGTCCAGGGTTCTGATCAGTGGGTTCATGAATTTACTGATGAAAACAAGTCAGCATCACCATAACTATGTTCAGAAATATCAGAGAGTTTGTAGAAGGGAACAGAGACTGGACTGAATGTGTGAAAGGTTGGAAAGAGTTCCTTGGCAAATGGAACTGCAGACAAGGTGAAAAAGCACTCAGTTTTCCTATGTGTGGAGTGAAGATTTACAAACTAATGAGCAATTTAGCAACATTACAAAAACTGGAGATATTTCATACTACAGATTTAGGTGCACACATTCAGAATCGCCACAATCTTAAGCTCTTAGTACTTGTTAAGTGGTTCAAGTTCCATAGTCCTTTTCAGAAAATGGGACAGTTTGTAGCTTAATATTGCTACATTAATGCTGCTCTCTTAACGTTTGAGAGTTTGGAGCAGTATTGGATGAAATGCTTCAGGATAGATTAGTCTGTGGCATTAATGAGAACAACATTCAGTGTTGTTTATTGAGAGAAGCCATGACAACTTTCGAAGCATCTCTCGAAATTTCTCAGGGCAAGGAAATGGCTGCCAGCAATTCAAAAGATATTGAAAAGGCCAATGGCAGTGCACAGGCAAGTGCAATGCATCAAGTAAAGGAATAGGCTGCAAACAAGAAGGTGAAATCAGTGGAATGTTTCAAGTGCAAAAGACACACTGTGAATCATTGCAAATTTATAGGCCTTATTTTTCACCATTACAACAAAAATGGTCATTTAACTGAGAAATGCAGGGGTGCTAAGAGCAAGATGAAGGCTGAGCAAGGAAGTTCAAAACTGAAAAAGCCTCATTCAGCTACACCCTACCTGGAAAGCTCAGAAGTGAAAAAATGGACTACTTTTACAATACGATTAATGTGAGTAAGGTGCTCGTGGAGCTTATGTTAGAATGGATGTCGATGTTTAACAAATCAAGATGGAGGCAAACGTGAGAGTCTCTACATCTATAGTGAGTGAGGAGGCCTAAGGAAGGCTTGAGACTCTAAGCAGGCACCAGTCCTTACCTAGGCAGGGATCAGATGTACAAACAGAGAGACTATACAACTGCTTGAGGCATTGCATACAAGAGCCAAGGAGCAAGAGCATGGCTGCAGGTGGTAAATGGAAGGGGCCTAGTCTACTAGGATGTGACTGGCTCAATAAAATTCCAATGAACTGAATATGAGAGAGCATACACATGTGACAGAGAATGGCATTCAGAAATATTCTGAGGTTTTCAAAGATGGACTGGGTATATTGTGTAACAGTACAATTAATTTGTTTGTACATCCTATGGCTACTCCTCACTTTTTTCACAGCCAGGGCAGTGTCCTATACTAGTGGTTCCCAACCACTGTGCTGCATGTCACAATCTGCCATGAGCTTTAAACAGTGCATGCCATAGAAGCCCAAGAAAGATCAAAATAAAAATCAGGACTTGGAGCTGAGGAGAGGCGGCAGACAGGGAACCAGAAGTATAATGGTGAGAAGAGCAGGAGGGGAGAGAGAGACTAGCAGGAATATAGCAGACCAGAGCTCTAACTGCTGCTGTGAGCCCAGTGTAAATGCATTCTTCACAATCACTTGACAGGCAAAAAATCTCTGAGGGGTAGGAAGATTTGCCTGATGCTGCTGAAGCACTTACCTTGCAGAAACATTTTAATTTCTCAGCACATTCCTTGGAGGCTTCACTCCAAGGGTAAGAAAGTTTCCCTTGCTACTGCAAAAGTACAAGGAAAAACAGATTTTCCCCTGACTGATTTGTTATGCGCAGTGACAGCCACAGCATGGAATCAATTGCTGCGATGGCTGAAGTTATCCATGAAGGCCATACCTTCTCAGCCTTGCTGCTCGCCTGGGGCGTGGTGATCCTCAGGATTAAATCACCACCAGTCACCTCTTCCTCTTTGGTCATCAGGGATTAACCACAGAAAATGTGGCATTTATGAGCAATAAACTCAATTGAAAAATTGAATGGTTATATTCTGTGTGCCGTGGAACTGTTTGTCTCATTCAGGTGTGCCCGAAAGTGTTACTGAAAAGGCTGGGAACCGCTGCCCTGAATTGAAGTGACTACAGAAACTTCGAACCATTGAATCCTTCAGTTCTCTTGTTGGGCAGCTCAAATTGTTCCTGTTTTTAAAGAGTGATGGTACTGTGCACAAATCCAGAGTTAATCAGGCCTCCAAACTCGATACTTGCCCTTTGTCACAACCAATAACTCAGCCATTGCAGGAAACCAGCTGTTCTTAAAACTTGAACCATGCCTACCACCATGCAAATAGAACTTCTCAAATAATAAGTCACAATCAACACTCGAGAGTTTGTTCAATATAACCATCTGATTATTGAAATATCTGTAATGCAGGAGGCCACCATTTGGCCCATCAAACTTGCACCAACAACAAACCCACTCTGGCCCTATCTCTGTAACCCTATATATTTATCCTACTAATCCCTTTGACATCCTCCAACACTAAGAGTAATTTCACATTGCCAATCAGCCTAACCTGCACGTTTTTGGACGGTGAGAGGAAACCCATGTAGAAATGGGGAGAAACTGCAAACTCCACACAGACAGACCTAAGCTGGGAATCGAACCCAAGTCCCTGGTGGTCTGAGGCAGCAGTGCTAACTATCATGCAACTATTCTGCCCAGCCCAGGAATTTTTCAGAGGGTAATGGACAATCTGTTACAAAGGATTCCGCATGTAACAGTTTACTGATTCTGATCACAGGGGAAACTGAGTTTTCCTCAGCAACCTGGGTCAAGCATTAACAAGATTTTCAGAGGCAGGGCTACACGTAAGATTAACAAGTGCATCTTCCAGGCACAAAGTGTGGAATATTTGGGTCACCAAACCACAGTGCATGGTCTGTCTGCAGTGGAAGACAAAGTCAGGGCTAACCAGGAAGCCCCTAACCTTAGAAGTGTGTCAGAGCGCAAGTCATTTCTGGGCATGGTAAATTACTTGGGAAGTTTCTGCCAAACCTTTCAACAACATGAGCGCTTCTTTATCTACTATTTAATAAAGAAGCAAAATGGAAGTGGAGGTTGGCACAAAAGAAAGCGTACAAGCGTGTGAAAACACTGCAACAATCAAAAAATCAGCTGGCTCCCTTTGATCAAAACAGAGAACTCGTCTTTTCATGAGATGTCATGCCCTAAGATGTTGGTCATTACTATCACATCTGACAGAGGGTCAGAAAAACACAGTGGTTTTACATCACATATTCTAATAGCTGGTAAGGGCTATTCACAGTGAGACAAGGAAGGTATAGCCATCATTTTTGCAGTGAAATGGTTTCATCAATACCTTTATGATCATCCACTCACCATATGCATGAATTACAAGCCATTCATAAATCTTTTCAGTGAAGCCAAATTCATTCCACCCGAGATTACATTACTGGACTCTCAGACTGTCAGTTTACCAGCACAACAGCCTGCAGAGGGCAGGAAAAGATAATGCATAAGAAAGTGTTCAGTCATCTTCCCAGACATAGCAATAAAGACATTATTTCCTCCAGAAACAATTTTCTTGCTCAAGAGACTTTCACATTCTCCAGGGAATGCTAAACAGATTTATCAGTGAACAGACCAGGACTCTGTTCTATCCCAGGTGAAAGATTGCTCATGTACAATGGCCTACAGTTACAGCAGATGAGGAATTGAAGCCATATGCAAAGTGGAAAGATGATCTAAGTTGAAGAATGGTTATGTTCTTTGAGTGGTTGTCCCATCCACTGCTCATTCACAAGTCTTGGATGGTGTTCATGAGGCTACCCAGTGCTTCACGAATGAAAAGTATGGTTGTACCTTTAGAGACCAACGTGAAATCGTGCTCTGCATGTCAGATCAACCAGATCCAGTATTGCAACAGGCCACAAACAACAAGACTCTTAGCAGCTGAATTACTGACGGGCTGGAACACTACATCCACAGTCGTGGAAGTGGTCAGACTGTTCATGGTGTAAACTTCATGGGACTTTGCAGTGCCATTTATGGGTAATAAGTTTGGTTTTTGTGGATATGCATCCTAAGTTCTATGTTCTAAGTGGTTAGAAGTACAAATCAAGAGCAACATTACAGCTCCCATTACAATAGAGAAACTGCTCCAAGTTTTTGCAACTCAGGGTTTATTGATTGTGTTATTTCTGATAATGGAATGATGTCTATGAGTGATTTGTTCCAAAAGTTCACGCAAAGGAATAGAATTGATCATGTGCATACTGTGGCATTTCATTTAGCTTCAAATGGTTTAGCAGAGTGAGCTGTTTAGACACTGAAAGGAGCAAGGAGGACAATGGCAGGTGAAACTTTGGGAAGCAAGCACTCGTGGTGGTTCTAGTATTATATCATGCCACAACAACAACAAAATTCTCAGAGCTACTGACAGGCAGGAAGCCAATGTCTCACCTGGATCTGCTACATTCAGATATCAAAGTGAGAGTGGAAAGGAGACAGGAAAATCGGAAGAGACATGACTTCTATGTGAATGAGAGATATTTCAACCCAATCGATTGTGTCATTGTAAGGAATTTTGGCTACCTGGAATTCTTCTCAAACAAAGTAGACATGTATCTTTGGTAGTGAAACTGGCCAAAGGAAGACTTATTTGCAAACACTGAGATCATACTTCTATACCATGACCTGGAGACAGCGAAAGTTCCAGCATTTCTAGGAAATGCTGTTTTGGACATTTGACAGAAAGTGGTTCCTGATATAGAGGATTTGCAGCGGACTCTACACAAGGTGAAGGTGAGGGATATTTATGCACAGATACTTGTATCCACA
Source organism: Sphyrna mokarran (assembly GCA_024679065.1). Taxonomy (NCBI): domain Eukaryota; kingdom Metazoa; phylum Chordata; class Chondrichthyes; order Carcharhiniformes; family Carcharhinidae; genus Sphyrna; species Sphyrna mokarran. The sequence goes on from JAGIQG010000005.1 coordinate 3,386,982, forward strand.
AGTTCAGCATCACTGAAACAAACCTCAAGTGTCCATGAAGTTACCAGTCTCAGAACAATGCAAAAGGAGGCCATTGTTTGCACCAACTCTGCAACAGACTATCTCACCCAGGCCAACCCCAAAACTTTCCTTATTTACCTCACTAATCCCCCTAACCTACATATCTTGGGACACTAAGGGGCAATTTATTATGGCCAATTCGCCCAATCTGCACATATTTGGACAGTGGGAGGAGAACCGGGCCACCAGTGGAAACATATGCTGACATGGAACACATACAATCATTGAAGGTCAGAATCAAATCTGGGTCTCTGGTGCTGTGAGTGAATAGTGCTATCCACCATGACACTTTATCAGTACCAGTGGTACTGTGAAATTCACTGCACAGTTGCCAAACTCCTGAAAGATGATGTACAATTGAGACGAGTTTCATCATGTTTCTTTCCTTAAGGGACACTGAAATTAAAGGGGGAGTGGGGGGGGGGGGGGGGGGGGAGTGCGGTAAGTGTTATAGTAAGCATCTTCTTATTTGAAAATATATACACTGATGCTTTTAGTGGATACAAGCATGCATGAGTGACATCACTAGTAGCACAGTCTTTAATGGGTTTAATCTTACCACAAGAGGCCTGTGTAACTAACTGCCTCCAGTCCTGTACTTCAATATTTTTATTAGAAGACTGAATATCACAAAGCATTTGACTACCTTTCTGTAGCCAAGTTACCACAGCCACCAGATTTTGTTTTTAAAAAAGGTTCTTCCATTGAAAGTGATTATAAGTCAGTAATATACTAAGTTCTAAGCAGCAGCCAAATCTATGGCACATCACCATGACAATAATGTAGCCCACAGTGGTTAAAATTGCTTCTAACAAAAATGTTCTGAGCATTTAACATAATAAAATACAATCCTGACGTAATATTTTATAATACTGACCCCTCCAAGTTTGCAAACAATACAAAGTTGGCGAGAGGGTGAGCTATCAGGAAGATACAGAGATGATTCAGCCTGATTTGGAATGAGTAGGCATATGCAAGGAAGGTGCAACATAATGTAGAATTGGTAGCAATAATAGGAAAGCAGGTTATTATTTGAATGGATGTAAATTGGGAGAAGTAGACACTCAGCGAGACCTTGGAATTCTCGTGCATCAGTCGCTGAAAGTAAGCGTACAGGTACAGCAGTCAGTAAATAAGGCAAGTGGCTTGTTGGCCTTCAGACTACTAAAGGAAATGGTTCTGGAAATAGTAGATCAATTGGCAGTCATTTTATGAAGTTCTTTGGAATCTGGACTGGTTCCTACTAACTGGAAGGTAAATAATGTAAGTCCATTATTCAAAAAGGCAGATAGAGAGAAAACAGGGAACCATAGACCAGTGAGCCTAACATCAGGACTGGGAAAGTTGCTAGAGTCCATTATCAAGGATTTTATAACTTAGAATTTGGAAAGAAGTGGCATAATCAGACAAAGTCAGCGTGGAATTACAAAAGAGAAATCATGCTCAACGGGTCTACTAGAATTCTTTCAGGAAGTAACTAGTAGAGATGGCCAGGAAGAGCTGTTAGATGTGGCTAATTTAGACTTTCAGACTTTCTATGAGGTTGCACATAGCAGACTACTATGTAAAGTTAAAGCACATGCATCACAGGTAGTGTTGTGAGATTTATTAATCCTCGTAATATTGAGGATTGGATGGAAAGAAATTTGTTGAGTGTATTCAAGAGGAATTTCTCTTTCAGTATGCTCATGGTCCAACTAGACAGGGGGCAAAACTTCACCTCCTCTTGGGAAATAAAGAAGGACAGGTGACAGAAATGTTAGTGAAGGATCACTTTGGGACCAGTGACCATAATTCTACTAGTTTTAAGATTGCTATGGAGAATGATAGGTTTGGCCCAAAAGTTAAAATTCAAAATTGGGGCTGGGCCAATTTTGATGGTACTAGATAGGAACTTTCAAAAGTTGATTGTGGGAGTATGTTGGCAAGCAAAGAGACATCTGGTAAATGGGAGGCTTTCAAAAGTGTGACCAGGGTTTAGGGTAAGCACATTCCTCTTAAGAGTGAAGGGCAAGGTGAGCAGGAGGAGGGAATCTTGGGTGACTTGGGATATTGAAGCCTTGGTCAAGAAGAAAAAGGAGGCATGTGACATGCAAAGGCAGCTGGGATCAAATGGATCCCTTGACGGGTATAAGAAGTGTAGGAGTAGAATTAAGAGATAAATCAGGAGGCCAAAAAGAGGACACAAGATTGTTTTGGCTGATGAGGCAAATGAGAATCCAAAGAGCTTCTACAAATACATAAACGGCAAGAGAGTAACTAGGCAGAGAGTAGGGCCTCAAGAATTAACAAGGTCATCTATGCACGGATCCACAAGAGATGCATGAGAGAGATCCTAACTGAAAATTTCTCATCAGTACTAATGGATGTGAGGGAATTTAGAGAACTAAATAGTGATGTCTTGAGTAGTATACATTTTGCAGACATGGTGGTACTGGAAGTCTTAAAGTGCATCAAGGTAGGTAAGTATCCAGGACCTAATGAAGTATAACCCAGGATGCTGAGGGAGGAAATTGTGGGTCTTGATACTTGATTCATTGACAGCCATAGGTGAGGTGCAGGAAGATTGAGGTAGCAAATGTTGTGTCTTTGATTAAGAAGGGCTGCAGGAAAAAGCCTGGGAACCAATGAGCCTCACATTTGTCGTGGATAAGCTGTTGGAAGGTATTCAGAGAGACAAGATCTACAGGCATTCGGAGAGAGACACAAGGACTGACTAGCGACAGTTAACATGACTTTGAGTGGAAAATCAAATTTGTGAGACATGATTTGAGCTTTTTGAAGGGGTAACCAAGAAGCTTAATGAATCCAGAGCAGTTGATGTTGTCTACAAGACTTTAGAAGGTCTTTGACAAGGTACAGCATGATAGGTTGTTGCATAAGGTTAAATGTCCCAGGATCCAGAATGAGATAGCTAAATGGATACAAAATCGGCTTGATGACATAAGACGAATATAGATAGTTGCTTTTCAAACTGGAGGCCTGTGACCAGCAGTGTGCCTCAGGGATCGGTGCTTTTATATTAACAATCTGGATGAGAATGTAGGAGGTGCAGTTAATAAGTTTGCAGATGACACAAAAAATAGTGGCATAATGGACAATGAAGAAGGTTATCTAGGATCTTGATATTTGCACTAATGAGCTGATGAATAGCAGACGGAGTTTAATTTAGATAAATGCGAGATGATGCATTTTGGTAGATTAAACAATGGCGGGACTTACAATAATGCTAGGGTGTTGGGAAGAGTTATTGAAGAAAGATCTAGGGGTACAGATTCATAGCTCCTTGAAAATGAAGTCACAGGTGGACAGGATGGCATTCAGCATTCTTGGTTTCATTGGTCAGAACATTAAATACAGGAGTTGGGACGTCTTGTTGAAATTGTACAAGACACTATTAAGGCCACACTTGGAATACTATGTACAATTCTGGTCACCTGATTATAGAAAGGACATTATTAAACTAGAAAGAGTGCAAAAATATTCACTAGTATGCCACCGAGACTTGATGGTTTGAGTAATATGCAGAGGCCGGATAGACTGGGACTTATATCTCTGAGCGCACGTAGAACATTACAGCGCAGTACAGGCCTTTTGGCCCTCAATGTTGCGCTGACCAGTGGAACCAATCCAATGACCCTCTATCCTAAATTATTCCAATATTATCCATATGCCTATCCATTGACCATTTGAACGCCCTTAAAGTTGGCGAGTGCATAACTGCTGCAGACAGGGCATTTCACGCCCTTACTACTCTCTGAGTAAAGAACCCACATCTAACATCCGTCCTATAACTACCACCCCTTAATTTAAAGCCATGTCCCCTCGTGTTAGCCATAGGAGGCTTAGAGGTGATCTTACGAAGGTCTACAAAATAATGACGGGCATAGGTCAGTTAGGTAGTCAACATCGCATCCCAAAGGTAGGGGAGTCTAAAACTAGAGGGCATAGATTTGCGGTGAGGGGGACAGGGGCAATATTTTTTTACACAAGAGTGTGGTTGAGTGTCTGGAACAAGCCGACAGAGGTCGTAGTAGAAACAAGTACAATTTTGTCCTTTAAAAAGCATTTAGACAGTTACATGGTTAAGATGTGCATAGAGAGATATGGGCCAAATGCGGGCAATTGGGACTAGCTTAGCGGTTAAAACAGAAGTCGGCATGGACAAGTTGGGTCAAAGGGCCTGTTTCCATGCTGTAAACCTCTATACTCTCTCTCATAAATGTTGAGCCTAGACTTTCCCACTCCTCCTCAGCCTTTCAGATTTGAATCCCAAGTTGAAAGATCCACAGATCAAATTAATGAAGCAATCACATTAGTAGGTTCTATGTAGTTGAATGAACAAATACCATCTGACCATAGGACTCCACTTCAGCCGTTGAAACAGAAGAATTTAGACGAAAATTACAGCTGAATCTGCCAAAACTGTAGAGTAGTTATGAAAAAAGTACAGCACAGGAACAGGCCCTTCAGCCCTCCAAGGCTGTGCCGATCATGTCTTACCTAAACTAAAGAAAAACTTCTGCCCCTATTTGGTCTGTATCCTTCCATTCCTTCTCTATTCATGTACCCAACCAAATGCCTCTAAATTTTTGCTAATGTGCCTGCTTCCACCACCTCTTCTGTCAGTGTGTTCCAGGCACCCACCACTGTCTGCATTAAAAACTTGCCCTGCAAATCTCTAAGTCTAAACTAAAGGTTTAACAGCAATGGAAACAGGTCCTTTGGACCAACTTGTCCATGCCGCCCCTTTTTTAAAATCACCTAAGCTAAATCCCAACTGCCCGCATTTGGCCCATATCCCTCTACACCCATCATGCCCATGTAACTCTCTAAATGCTTTTATCTTTTAAAATGCTTTTTAAATTTGTACCCACCTCTGCTATTACCTCTGACAGCTTGTTCCAGACACTCACTACTCTCTGCGTGAAAAAACTGTCCCTCTGGACACTTTTATATTTCTCTTCTCTTATATTAAACATATGCCCTCTAGTTTTAAACTCCCCTATCTGTGGGAAATTGACTATCTACTTCGTCTTTGGAGCCGAGATGTTATGTTGCAACTGTACAAAACTCTGGTACGGCCACACTTGGAGTATTGTGTACAGTTTTGTTCGCCACATTGTAAGAAATATATGGAGGCATTGGAGAGGGTGCAGAGGAGATTTACCAGGATGTTGCCTGGTATGATGGGTAGGTCTTATGAGGAAAGGCTAAGGGACTTGAAGTTACTTTCATTAGAGAGAAGGCAGCTAAGAGGTGACTTAATTGAGACATATAAGATGATCAGAGAGTTAGATAGGGTGGATAGTGAGAGCCTTTATCCTCGGATGGAGATGAATAGCACGAGGGGACATAGCTTTAAATTAAGGGGTGGTAGTTATAGGACAGATGCTAGAGGTGGGTTCTTTATTCAGAGGGGAGTAAAGGCGTGGAATGCCCTGCCTGCAGCAGTTGTGGACTCAAGTTTAAGGGCATTCAAATGGGCAGTGGACAGGCATATGGATAGCATTGGAATAATTTAGGATAGAGGTCATAAAATTGGTTACATTGGTCGGCGCAACATTGAGGGCCGAAGGGCCTGTACTGCGTTGTAATGTTCTATATTCTATCTATGTTCTATGTCTATGCCCCTTATTATTTTATTGACTTCTATAAAGTCACCTCTCTGCCTCCTACGCTCTGAAGAAAAAAGTTCCAGTCTATTCAGCCTCCCCTTATAACTCAATCCGTCAAGTCCTGGTAGCATGTAGTAAATCTTTTCTGCACTCTTTCTAGTTCAATCATATCCTTTCTATAATAGGGTGACAGAATTGCACACAGTATTCCAAGTGCGGCCTTTAAAATTTCCTCCATCATCTTGAACCTGTGCCCCTTTGTAATTGATTCATCCACCCTGGGAAAAAGCCTCTGACTATCCACCCTATCCATGTCTCTCAATTTTGTAGACCTCTATCAGGTCTCTCCTCAGCCTCTCTCTTTCCAATGAAAACCATCCTCGTTTATTCAACCTCTCGTCACAGACAACACACTCAACACCAGGCAGCATTCTGGTGAACCGCTGTGCACTCTCTCTGAAGTTTCCACGTCTTCTGGTAGTGTGGTGACCAGAACTGCATGCAATCCTCCAAATGTAGGGTAACCAAGATTTTATATCGCTGCAACATTATTTGCCAACTCTCATACTCAGTGCTCCGGTTAATGAAAGCAAGCATGCCATATGCCTTCTTGGTCACCCTGGCTACCTGTCTTACCACTTTTAGAGAATTATGGACCTGCACGTCCAGATTTTGTAGAGAATTGTAGAGGTTTACGCATGGAAACAGGTCTTTCAGCCCAACTTGTCCATGCTGCCCTTTTTTTAAAACTAATCCCAATTGCCTGCATTTGGCCCCTATTTCTCTATACCCATCTTACCCACATAACTAAATGCTTTTTAAAAAACAAAACTGTACCCACCTCTACTAGTATCTTTGGCAGCTTGTTCCAGTTACTCACCGCTCTCTGTGGGAAAAAGTGCCCCTCTGGACACTTTTGTATCTCTTCCCTCTCACCCTAAACCTACGTCCTCTAGTTTTACACTCTCCTGCCTTTGGGAAAAGATATTGACTATCTAGCTGATTTGTGTCCCTTATTATGTTATAGACCTCTATAAGATCAGCACTCAGCTCCTACACTCCAGGGAAAAAAGTCCCAATCTATCCAGTCTCTCCTTATAGTCCAAACTATCAAGTTTCAGTAGCATTGAACATAGAACAATACAGCACAAACAGGCCCTTCGACCCACGAGTTGCGCCGATCACATCTACCAATCCACAGACCTATCTATAACCCCCTATCCTATTCTTTTCCATATACTCATCCAGAAGTCTCTTAAAAGACCCCAGTGAGTTTGCCTCAACAACCTCCGACGGCAGTCGGTTCCATTCACTCACCACCCTCTGAGTGAAAAACCTACCCCTGACATCTCCTTTGTATTTGCTTCCCTGCACCTTAAATCTGTGTCCTCTCGTAGTGACCATTTCAGCTCGGGGAAATAGTCTCTGAGAGTCCACCCTATCTATTCCTCTCAACATTTTATAAACCTCTATCAGGTCGCCTCTCAACCTACATCTCTCCAGTGAGAAGAGTCCCAGCTCCCTCAACCTATCTTCATAAGGCCTGCCTCCCAATCCAGGCAGCATCCTTGTAAATCTCCTCTGAACTCTCTCAATAGCCTCTACATCCTTCCTATAATGAGGCGACCAGAACTGCGCACAATACTCCAACTGGGGTCTGACAAGAGTCTTATAGAGCTGCATCATTACCTCCTGACTCCTAAACTCTATTCCTCGATTAATGAAGGCCAGTACACCGTACGCCTTCTTGACCACTTCCTCCACCTGCGAGGCCGATTTAAGAGTCCTATGGACCCGGACCCCGAGATCCTTCTGCTCTACAACACAGCTAAGACTCCTACCCCTTATATTGTACTCCTTCATCCCATTATTCCTGCCAAAATGGACCACTACACATTTATCCACGTTGAAGTCCATCTGCCACTTCTCCGCCCAGTCTTGCATCCTGTCTATGTCCCGCTGCAACTTTTGGCATCCCTCCAGACCATCCACAACTCCACCGACCTTTGTATCGTCAGCGAACTTACTAACCCATCCCTCCACTTCCTCATCCAGGTCATTTATGAAAATCCCCTTGTATGTTAATGCTCCTATGGGTTATGCCACTTGCAGTATAATTCACACCAAAATTTGATCCTCCAAAATGTATCACCTTGCATTTGTCCAGATTAAATGCCATCTGTCATTTCTGTGACCAAATTTCCAATCTATTTATATCCTGTGGCATCCTCTGACAATCACTAACACTATCAGCAACTCCACCAATCTTCATATCATCCACAAACTTACTGTGATCAGACCACCCACATTTTCCTCCAGGTCAATTAGACAAACAAAGGTCCCAGCTCTGATATCTGCAGAACACCACTAGCTACAGATCTCTATTATGAAAAACACCCTTCCACTGCTACTCTCCATCTTCTTATGACCAAATCAGTTCCGTAGCCTTCTAGCCAGCCCCACCCCAAATTCCATGGGATTTTAGTTTTTGTGCCAGTCTGCTATGTAGAATCAAGTGAGGTCCTCTCTGCTTATTCAGATAGGACACATGACCTTTTAAGACATTGGCTTCAAAATATTACCTGCTGAGTAAGAGATTCAGCGTGACTGGAGGTCTGGAGTCCATTTGCTTCAATGCAAGAAATATAACAGGTAAGACAGATGAACTGAGAGCCTGGATTATGATGTTATTGCAATTCTTGATGAAAGGAGGGACAGGATTGGCAGCTTAACATCTAGGATATTGTTGTTTCAGACTGGATAGAAGGGGAAACAAAAGGGTTGGAGGAATTGTATTCCTGATTATGGAGCACATCACGGGAGGAGACATTGGAGAGATCTTGTAGTGAGGCATTATGGATGGAACTCAGAAATAGGAAGGATGAAATCACAACGTTGGAAGTGTACTATAAACCTGCTAACAGCCTGCAGGAGATAGTGTGTTGGCAATCCAACCAGAAAGGGGACCATACTAGACTTGGGGAAATAAGCCAGGCCAGGTGACTGATGTTTCAGTGGCACAGCATTTTGGATATTAGCGACCATAATTCCATTAGGTGTTGGATAGTCTGGATAAGGACAAAATGTCTCTCAGGTGAGGATGCTTAATTGGGTGAGAGCCAATTACATCCAAATTAGACAGGGACTGGGGAATGTGGATTGGAGTCGTTATTTGAGGGCAAAGCCACATTGGACATGTGGGAGGCTTTTAAAAGCCAGTTGATAAAAGTGCAGGACAGGTATAACCTGCAAAAATGAAGGATAGAAATGGCAGGATTTGGGAATCATGGATTACAAGAAATTGAAAGTTTAATCAAAAGGGAAATATACAATAGGTTTAGGCATCTAAAAACTAACAAAGCTCTTGAGGAATATACAGAAAGTAGGAAGAAATTTAAATGTAGAATTAGGGGGGAGTTAAAGTGGCCATGAATTGTCTTTCGCAAACAGGGTCAAGGAGAATCCCATATGTATATATTAGGAGCAAGAGAATAGCAAGACAAAAAGTAGATCCCCTCAAAGTCATGGAAGGAGGTTATACATGGAGCCAAATGAAGTGGCTGGGATCCTTAATGAGTAATTTGTATTTATCAAGGAGAAAGACACGATGAATGTTGAGGTTAGGCATAAATGCATGAACGTTATACAGAATGTCAATATATCGAAGGAGGAAGTGGTGGGTATCCTAAATTGCATTAAGATAGAAAAGTCGCCAGGGCCAGATCCAAGAAGATTTTTTTCCTTTAAAAAATACTTACCTTTGAGGTTTAGACCTCATTATTCCCCCAGAGTAGGCACAGAGTGATTCTTGTGAGGAGAGGTGATGGGTAAGAGTGTCGATGCTTAATTTACTTTTTTTCGGAGTTTTTCTAGAGAACTGGAAATAGGCTCTAGGGAGAGCTGGGAAGGTTTTTTGTTTTTGTCCGATAAATTTGAATAGGGAGGAAACCCGAGACACTACACGTATAGAGTCTCACACTCTTCCCCCCCCCTCCTCTAACCTAAAAAAAGACTTGGTGTGAGAACTGGATGAACTCAAGATCATTTGGGAGGCAGAGACAGTTACAGAAAAAAGCTATAGGGAGGTAGTTACTCTGAGAAATGAGGATACTTGGGTGACTGTTAGAAGAGGTAAGAAGTGGTCAATTCAGCAATCCCCTGTGGCTGTTTCTCTGTATAACAAGTACACCATTTTGGATACTATTGGCGGGAAGACTCACCAGGGGTAAGCAATGGGTACAGGTCTCTGGAACAGTTGGAACAATACCCTGTTGCTCAGAAAGGAAGGGGGGAGAGGAGTAAGGCATTAGTCACTGGGGATCCACAGTTAGGGGAACAGATAGGAGATTCTGTGGGAATGAGAGAGGATCGCAGTTGGTGTGTTGCCTCCCAGGTGCTGAGGTCCGTGATGTCTCAGATCGTATTTTCAGGGTCCTTAAGGGGGAGGGGAACCAGCCCCCAGTGATGGTCCACGGAGGCACCAAAGACCAAAGGTAGAAAAAAGGATGGGGATGTAAGGCAGGAATTCAGGGAGTTAGGTGGAAGTTTAGAACTAGAACAGAGTTATTATCTCTGGTTTGTTACCCATGCCACATGTCAATGAAGAGAGAACAAACAGCAAAGAACAGTACAGCACAGAAAGCAGGCCCTTCGGCTCTCCAAGCCTGTGCTGTGCACTAGTCCAACTAGACCATTCATTTGTATTTCTCCATTCCCAGCTGCTCATGTGTCTATCGAGATAAGTCTGCCTCCATCACCTTACTTGATAGTGCATTCCAGGCCCCCACCACCCTCTGCGTAAAAAATGTCTCTCTGATATCGGAGTTATACCTCACCCCCCTCACCTTCAACCTGTGACCCCTCGTGATCATCACCTCCAACCTGGGAAAAAGCTTCCCACTATGCACCCTACATATACCCTTCATAATTTTATACACCTCTATTAGGTCTCCCCTCATTCTCCGTCTTTCCAGGGAGAACAACCCCAGTCTACCCAATCTCTCCTCATAGCTAAGACCCTCCATACCAGGCAACATCCTGGTAAACCTTCTCTGCATTCTCTCAAAAGCCTCCACGTCCTTCTGGTAGTGCCGAGACCAGAATTGTACTCCAAACGTGGTCTAACCAGCATTCTATACAGCTGCAACATCAGGCTCCAGATTTTATACTCAATACCTCTTCCTATAAAGGCAAGCATACCATATGCCTTCTTCAACACCTTCTCCACCTGTGCTGCCACCTTCAGGGATCTGTGGACTTGCACACCCCGGTCCCTCTGTGTTTCTATACTCTTGATGGCCCTGCCATTTATTGTATCGTGCCCCCTCTACATCAGTTCTTCTAAAATGCATCACCTCACATTTATCTGGATTAAATTCCATCTGCCATTTCTCCGTCCAATTTTCCAGCCTATTTATATCCTGCTGTATTGTCCGACAATGTTCACAGCTATCCACAAGTCTAGTCATCTTCGTGTCATCCGCAAACTTGCTGATAACACCAGTTACACCTTCTTCCAGATCATTTATATATATCACAAATAGCAGAGGTCCCAGTACAGAGCCTGTGGAACACTACTGGTTATAGACCTCCAGCCGGAAAAAAACCCTTCAACTAGTACCCTCTGTCTCCTATACCCATCTAGCCACCTCTCCTTGTATCCCATGAGCCTTAACATTCTTAACCAACCTGCCATGAGGGACTTTGTCAAATGTCTTACTGAAATTCACATACACGACATCCATGGCCCTCCCTTCGTCGACCATTTTTGTCACCTCCTCAAAAACTCTACCAAATTTTTAAGGCACAACCTCCCTCTTACAAAGTCATGCTGTTTATCACTAATGAGACTGTTCCGTTCTAAATGTGCATACATTTTATCTTTAAGAATCCTCTCCAATAACTTCCCTACCATGGATGTTAAGCTTACCGGCTTATAATTACCTGAGTTATCCCTACTACCCTTCTTAAATAACAGTATCACATTCGCTATGCTCCAATCCTCAGGAATCTCACCTGTGTCCAGTGAAGAGACAAAGATTTCCGTCAGAGGTTCAGCAATTTCATCTTTTGTCTCCCTGAGCAGTCCAGGATAGATGCCATCAGACCCTGGGGATTTGTCAATTTTAACGTTCCCTAAACAACCTAGCATTTCCTCCCTTGTAATGGAGATTCTCTCTAACGGGTCAACAGTTACCTCTGAAACACTCCCAGCTAACACGTCCCTCTCCTTTATGAATACTGATGTATTCATTTAGGATCTCCCCTATTCCCTTGGGTTCTAAGCATAATTCCCCTCCTTTGTCTGAGAGGTCCGATTTTTTTCCCCGACAATTCTTTTCTTCCTAATGTATGAATAAAATGCCTTAGGATTCTCCTTAATCCTGTCTGCCAAGAACATTTCATGACCTCTTTTTGCCCTTCTAACTCCCCGTTTGAGTTCTTTCTTAGTCTCTGTGTATTCCTCCAAAGCTCCATCTGTTTTCATTGCCTGGACCTAACATACGCCTCTCTGTTCTTTTTGATCAGATCCTCATTTTCCCTGCTTATCCACGGTTCTCGAATTCTATTTTTCCTATCCTTCTTTTTTACGGGCACATGCCAGTCCTGCAGCCTTATCAACTGTAACTTAAAAGACTCCCACATGCCAGACATGGACTTACCCTTAAACAGCCTCTCCCAATCAACGGTCCCCAATTCCTGCCAAATCCGGCTATAGTTAGCCTTCCGCTAATTCAGCACCCTACCCATAGGAGAACACTCATCTTTGTCCATTACTATCCTAAAGTTAACAGAATTGTGGTCACTATTTGCCATACATGTTCCCTTACTGAAACTTTAACAACTTGACCGGGCTCATTTCCCAGAATTAGGTCCATTATAGCCCCTCTCTAGCTGAGCTGTCTACACACTATTCCAAAGAACCTTCCAGTACGCATTTTACAAATTCTTTCCCATCCAGTCTGCCAGCCCTAAGCACTTCCCAGTCTATATCAGGGAAATTAAAGTCTCCCACTACAACAAGTCTATTTTTTCTGCACCTATCCAGAATTTCCTTACATATCCATTCCTCCACTTCTCGTGGGCTGTTGGGTGACCTGTAGTACACCCCCAGCACAATGATTGCACCCTCCCTGTTTCTGAGATCCACCCACAGCGATTCATTACATGACTCTTCTAAATTGTCCATCCTCTACACCGCTGTAATATGCTCCCTAATTAATATCGCTACTCCCCCACTGCCATTAACCCCTCCTCTGTCTTGCCTAAAACACTTATACCGCGGAATATTCAGCTGCCAATCCTGTCCTCCTTTTAACCAAATCTCCGTCACCACAACCACATCCAAATTCCGCTAAGCATTAAAGCCCTAAAATTCATCTGTCTTATCCGTTACACACCTAATATTGAAGCAGATGCATTCCAGACCTCCAGGCCTGCTCAGGTCATCCTCCTCCAGAATGCTCTTCTTCTTAGCTAGCCTTAGCCCTGGCCCCAGCTTGACCCCAGCCTCAGTGCTTACTGACCTACTGTTTTGATCCCCAGCCCCCTGCAACATTAGTTTAAACCTTGCTGAAACACTCTCTCAAAACTCCCAGCCAGGATATTTGAGGAATAAAGAGAGACAGCACTTGAATACATGACTACAGGGATGGTGCTGGAGGGAGGGATTTAGATACCTGGAAAATTGGGGGTCCTTCTGGAGTAACTGGGACTTCTACAAACGAGATGGTCTACACCTGAACCTTAGGAGTACCAATATCCTGTGGTGAAATTTGCTAATGCTCCTTGGGAGGGTTTAAATGAATTCAGCAGGAGGATGGGAATCTGAATTGTAGCTCCAGTGTACAGGAGGTTGAGAGTAGTGAGGGCATGAATAAGGTTTCAAAGTTGCAGGAGTGTATCGGCAGGCAGGAAAGTGGTTTGAGATGTGTCCACTTCAACGCCAGGAGCACCCAAATAAGATGGGTGAACTTGCAGCATGGGTTGGTACCTGGGACTTCGATGTTATGGCCATTTTGGAGATATGGATAGAGTAGGAACAGGAATGGTTGCTGCAAGTTCCAGGGTTTAGATGTTACAGTAAGATGAAGGAAGGCGGTAAAAGAGGGGGCGATGTGGCATTGTTAGTCAAGGACAGTATTATGGTGGCAGAAAGGAAATTTGATGAGGACTCGTCTACTGAGATAGTATGGGCTGAGATTAGAAACAGGAAAGGAGAGGTCACCCTGCTGGGAGTTTTTTGTAGGCCTCAAAGTTCTAGGGATGTAGAGGAAAAGATTGCAAAGATGATTATGGATAGGAGTGAAAGTAACAGGGTAGTTGTTATGGGGACTTTAGTTTTTCCAGTCAATATTTGTAAAGTTATAGTTCGAGTACCTTAGAGGGGTCAATTTTTGTCCAATGTGTGCAGGAAGGTTTCCTGACACAATATGTAGATAGGCCAACAAGAGGTGAGGTCACATTGGATTTGGTTCTGGGTAATGAACCAGACCAGGTGTTAAATTTGGAGGCAGGTGAGCACTTTGATGACAATGACCACAATTTGGTTATGTTTACATTACTGATAGAAAGAGATAGGTATATATCCCAGGACAAGTGATAGCTGGGGGAAAGGTAATTATGATGTGATTAGGCAAGATATAGAATGTGGAAGAAAACTGTAGGGGATGAGCACAATTCAAATGTGGAGCTTGTTCAAGGAACAGCTACTGCATGTCCTTGATAAATATGTACCTGTCAGGCAGGGAGGAAGCCGTCAAGTGAGGGAACCGTGGTTTAATAAAGAACTTGAATCGTTTGTGAAGAAGGAGACTTATGTCAAGATGACACATGAAGCTATTAGGGTGCTTGAGAGTTACAAGTTAGCCAGGAAGGACCTAAAGACAGAGCTAAGAAGAGCCAGGAGGGGACATGAGAAGTCTTTGATGGGATCAAGGAAAACCCTAAAGCTTTCTATCGGTATGTCAGGAATAAAAGAATGACTAAGGTAAGATTAGGGCCAGTCAAGGACAGTAGTGGGAAGTTATGTGTGGAGTCCAAAGAGATAGGGGTGCTAAATGAATATTTTTCATCAGTATTTACACTGTTGAAAAAAATAGAGGTACAGGCTATTAGGCTGGACGGGATTGAGATTCATGAGGAGGAGGCGTTAGCAATTCTGGAAAGTATGAAAATAGATAAGTCCCCTGGCCCAGATGGGATTTATCCTAGGATTCTCTGGGAGGCTAGGGAGGAGATTGCAGAGCCTTTGGCTTTGATCTTTATGTTGTCATTGGCTACAGGTATAGTGCCAGAAGACTGGAGGATATCAAGTGTTGTCCCCTTGTTCAAGAAGGGGAGTAGAGATAACCCTGATAATTATAGACCTATGAGCCTTCCTTCTGTTGTGGGCAAAGTTTTGGAAAGGATTGTAAGAGATAGGATTTATAATCATCTAGAAAAAAATAATTTCATTAGGGATAGTCAGCATTGTTTTGTGAAGAGTAGGTCGTGCCTCACAAAGCTTACTGAAGTCTTTGAGAAGGTGATCAAAGAGGTGGATGAGGGTAAAGGATGTGGTGTACATGGATTTCAGTGAAGTGTTTGATAAGGTTCCCTATGGTAAGCTATTGCAGAGGATACGGAGGCATGAAATTGAGGGTGATTTAGCAGTTAGGATTAGAAATTAGTTAGCTGCAAGAAGACAGAGGATAGTGGCTGATGGGAAAGGATCATCCTGGAGTTCAGTTACGAGTGGTATACTGCAAGTATCTATTTTGGGACCACTACTGTTTGGCATTTTTATAAATGACCTGGATGAGGGCATAGAAGGATGGGTTAGTAAATTTGCAGATGACACTAAAATGGAGTTGTGGGCAGCGCAGAAAGATGTTGCAGGTTACAGACGGACATTGATAAGCTGCAGAGCTGGGCAGAGAGGTGGCAAATGGAGTAAACGTGGAAAAGTGTGAAGTGATTCACTTTGGAAGGAGTGACAGGAATACAGAGTACGGAGCTAATGCTAATTTATTTGGTAGTGTGAGTGAGCAGAGAGATCTCGGTGTACATGTGCATAACTCCTTGAAAGTTGGCACCCAGCTTGATAGGACTGTTAAGCAGGCATACGGTGTATTAGCTTTTATTGGTAGAGGGATTGAATTTTGGAGCCATGAGGTCATAAAGAACAAGAACAAAACAGCACGGGAAACAGGCCCTTTGGCCCAACGAGCCTGCGCCGCCACCCCAATGTTCCCACCTCTACCCGCGATCCCTGTCCATGTTTATAGATCTATGGACTAAAAACCAAATTTGAGACAATTTAGGGAGAATTTGTTTTGCCAATTAGCCTAACAGCACATCTTTGGGACGTGGGAGGAAACCGGAGCGCCCGGAGAAAACCCACGCAAGCATGTGGAGAATGCGCAAATTCCCACAGACACAGGCCCAAATCCATGTATCTGCACAGCACAGCGATAGTCACTGAACTGTCGTGTTGCCCATCAAATGGTCCAGGTCGAGCATACACTAACGACGTGAAGCACTAGGATACTCTCAAAAAAGATCCAAGGGCAGCCCCCTCACGACCCATCGCGTGTATGCCCCTCGTTAGACAACAAGGTGGACCAAAGCACCTGTAGGATGAAAACAAGTACATCAACATCATCATCTACTTACACACTTCCCAGGGACTCCCAAGGCTCATGATCCCTATTTTAAATCAATTTTCTATACCCCTCCATTCCCATTCTGTTCATGTGCCCATCTAAGTATTTCTTAAATAACTCCAGAGCACCTGCCTCCACTACTTTACTTGGCAGTGCATTCCATAGCCCCAACACCCTGTGTGTGAAAAAACTCCCTCTAGCATCCAAATTATACCTTACCCCTCTCACCGTAAGCCTGTGACCCCTCGTGCTATTTGAATCCTTCCTAGGAAAAAGCTTAACCCTGTTTACTCTGTCTATCCCCTTCATAATCTTGTACACCTCTATTAGATCTCCTCTAAGTTTACGCTTTTCTAAGGAAAACAGTCCCAATTTGCCTAACCTCTCCTTGTAACTTAGACCTTCCATACCAGGCAGCATCCTGGTAAACCTCCTCTGCACTCTCTCCAGAGTCTCCACGTTCTTCTGGTAATAAGGCGACCAGAACTGGATGCAGTATTCCAAATGAGGTCTAACCAGCGTTTTATACAACTGCAACATTAAAGGCCAGCTCTTGTACTCTATATCCCTTCCTATAAACATGCTTTCTTTACATGCTTTCTTCACAACCTTCTCCACTTGCTCTGCCACCTTCAGAGAATTGTTCATCTGCACCCCCAGGTCCCTCTGCGTTTCTATATTCTTAATAGGTCTACCCTTTATCATATACCTTTCCCCTACATTCTTTCTCCCGAAATGCATCACCTCGCATTTATCAGGATTGAATTCCATCTGTCATCTATCTGCCCAAGCTACCAGCCTATCTATGTCCTGCTGCATCGCCTGACAATGCTCCTCACTATCTGCAAGTCCAGCCATCTTTGTATTGTCTGCAAACTTGTGATCATTCCATTTACTCCCTCTTCCAAGTCATTTACATATATTACAAATAGAAGAGATCCCAGTACCGAGCCCTGTGGCACACCACTAGTGACCAACCTCCAGCTAGAAAAACACCCTTCCACTATTCCTCTCTGTCTCCTATTACCAAGCCAGTTACTTATCCATCTAGCTACATGTCCTTGTATCCCATTTGCCTTGACCTTCTCGACTAACCTCCCATGAGGGACTTTGTCAAATGCCTTACTAAAATCCATATAGACAACATCAACGGCTCGCCCTTCGTCCACCGTTTTCATCACCTCCTCAAAAAATTCTACCAGATTTGTAAGGCACAACTTCCCCTTAACAAAGCCATGCTACGTATCCCTAATCAGATTGCAACACTCTAAGTGCCTATACATCCTATCTCTAAGAATCCCCTCCAACAGCTTCCCTACCACTGACGTCAAACTCAAACTTCCCTACAAACTGACGTCATGTTGCAGCTGTACAAAACTCTGGTGTGGCCACACTTGGAGTATTGCATACAGTTCTGGTCGCCGTATGATAGGAAGATGTGGAAGCATTGAAAAGGGTGAAGAGGAGATTTATCAGGATATTGCCTGGTATGGTGGGAAGGTCTTATGAGGAAAGGCTGAGGGACCTGAGGCTGTTTTCGTTAGAGAGAAGGTGGTTAAGAGGCAACTTAATAGAGGCATATAAGATGATCAGAGGATTATTAGGGTGGACAGTGAGAGCCTTTTTCCTTGGACGGAGGTGGCCAGCATTAGGGGACATAATTTTAAATTGAGGGGTGATAGACATAGGACAGATGTGAGAGGTAGGTTCTTTACTCAGAAAATAGTAAGAACGTGGAATGCCCTGCCTGCAACGGTAGTAGATTCGCCAACATTAAGGCCATTTAAATGGTGATTGGATAAACATACTGGAATAGTTAAGTTGGATGGGCTTTAGATTGGTTTCCCAGGTTGATGCAACATTGAGGGCTGGAGGACCTGCACTGCACTGTAATGTTCTATGTTCTAAATGGGATCTATCCCAGGTTACTATGGGAGTCAAGGGAAGAAATAGCTTGGGCCTCAACTGATTTTTGAACAGGAAAGATCACGTCTCACAGAAGGACAGTGGACGTAGTTAATATCACGGGCATCATGGTGGCACAGAGGGACATCACGGTGGACAGTGGTTAAAGCGCCAGGGACCTGGGTTCAATTCCCGGCTTGGGTCACTGTCTGTGCAGAATTTCCACATTTTCCCCATTTCTGCATGAGTTTCCTCCAAGTGTTCTGGTTTCCCCCCACAGTCTGAAAGACTTGCTGATTAGGTGCACTGATCTGATCAGATGGCATAATGTGGCGACTAAGAGAATTTAACAGTAACTTCATTGCAATGTCACTTGTGGCTAATAAATAAACTTTATTTTATGCATCTTAGTAATGCATTTGACATAGTCCAACATGGCAGACTAATTCAAAATTAAAATCATATGAGATTCAGGGCGGACTGGATAAATGGACAGAACCGACTTGTTCATAAAAGACTGCAGTGGTGCAAGGGCATTTTTCAGAATAGGGATCTGTAGCTAGTGGTGTTCTGTAGAGATCAGTGCTGGGACCTCTGTTTATGGTATATATAAATGATTTGGAGGAAAATGTGGGTGGTCTGATTAGTAAGTTTGCAGATGACATGAAAATTGGTGGAATTTTGGCTGAAATTGCTGGGAGTTGTCAGAGAACACAACAGGATAGATAGATTGGAGGCCTGGGCACAGAAATGGCAATGGAATTTAATCTATTCCAAAGTGACACATTTGAACAATAAAATTTAGGTGTGAACTATACTTTAAATGACAGAACCCTTAGGATCACTAATACAGAGGGATCTGGGCGTACAGGTCCACAGTTCCCAAAAAAATAGCAACACAGGTGGTCAAGGTGATTAACAAAGCACGTGGCATGCTTGCCTTCATCAGCCACAGCATTGAGTACAAGATTTCGCAAATCATGTTGCAGCTGTATAAAACCTGGGTTAGGCTCTATTTGGAGCATCATGGGCAGTTCTGTTGCCACACTACTAAAAGGATATGGATGTTTGGACACAGTGCAAAGGAAGTTCACTAGGATGCTATGTTGTTTCAAAGGTGTTGACTATGTGCAAAGATTGAATAAACCAGGATTGATTTCACCGGAAAGACGGAGGCTGAGAGAAGACCTGACTGAAGTCTATAACAATATGACAGGCATAGTCAGGGTGCATAGTCAGAAGCTTTTTCCCAGGGTGGAAGTATCAATTATGAAGTTGCACAGGTTCAAGGTGAGGGAGGAATATTCAAAGGAAATGTGCAGAGGAAGTTTATCAGACAGAGTGGTAGGTACTTGAAATGTGCTGCCAGAGGTGATGGTGAAAGCAGACACATTAGCAACATTTAAGAGGCCCCTGGCTGGGTACATGGATAGGGAGGGAATAGAGGGATATGGATTGAGTAAGAGCAGAAGGTTTTTTTTTGTTTAGTTAGGTTATCATAATCGGCACAGGCTTGGAGGATCAAAGGGCCAGATCAAAGAACAAAGAAAATTATAGCACAGGAACAAAGCCTTCAATCTTCCAAGACTGCACCAACCATACCGCCTGATTGAACTAAAATCCTCTAGACTTACGGGGACCATATCCCTCCATTCCCATCCTATTCATGTACTTGTCCTGGGGCCAAACTACTGCACAGTTCCTGTGCTGTATTTTTCTATATTCTATGTTTTCTGTTGTTCGTAATATGTAAATAGTTTGGAAAAAAATATAGGTGGTCTGATCAGTAAATTTACAGATGATACAAAATTGGGAGAGTACCGGAAAGGTAGCAAGATTGTCAGAGGATACAGCAGGTATAAATCAGCTGGAGACCTGGGCCAAAAGGTGGCAGGTGGAATTTAACTCAGACAAATATGAAGTGATATGATTTGAAAGATCTACTGCAGAAGAAAAGTATACAGTAAATGGTGCAGCCCTTAGAAATATTTGTGTACACATGGATTCGCAGTTCCCAGCAGGTGGACAAGGTGTATGGTACTCTGGCCTTGATGTAGAGATACCGGCGTTGGACTGGGATAAACTCAGGAAAGTTTTGCAACACCAATTTTAAATCCAACCAATTTATTTGATAGTAAATCCGCGAGCTTTCGACATTCTGTTGTGCCTTCACTCTGGCCTTCACCAGTTGAGGCACTGAGTATAGGAATTGGAAAGCCACGTTGTAGCGCTGGAAGACTTTGGTTAGGCTGCATTTGGTGTACTGTGAAGAATTTTGGTCGTCGCACGACCAGAGAATGCTGCTGCATTGGAAAGGGAATAAAAGAGATTACCCAGATGTTGCCTGGGAGGGAGAATATGGACTATGAATGAACTTGGATTGTATTCATTCTAGTGTCGGGGGACAAAGGAGGACCTGATAGAGATAGAACATAGAACATTACAGCGCAGAACAGGCCCTTCGGCCTTCGATGTTGCGCCGACCAACTATGAAAAAAGCAATGACCCTCCAAACTAAACCATTCCCTTCTCTTCCATATACTTATCAAATAACCTCTTAAACGCCACCAAACTTGGCGAATCTACAACTGCCGCAGGCTGGGCATTCCACTCCCAAACCACCCTTTGGGTAAAGAACCTACCTCTGATATCCGTCCTATAACTATCACCCCTTAATTTAAAGCTGTGTCCCCTTGTGCTAGCTTTCTCCATCCTAGGAAAAAGGCTATCACTGTCCACCCTATCTAAAACTCTAATCATCTTATATGTTTCAATAAGGTCTCCTCTTAGCTGCCTTCTTTCTAACGAAAACAACCTCAAATCCCTCAGCCTCTCCTCAAAAGACCTGCCCTCCATACCAGGCAACATCCTGGTAAACCTCCTCTGTACCCTCTCCAATGCCTCCACATCTTTCTTATAATGGGGGACCAGAACTGCACACAATACTCCAAGTGCGGCCGCACTAGAGTTTTGTACAGTTGCAACATGACGTTGCGGCTCCGAAATTCAACCCCCCTACCAATCAAAGCTAAGACTCCATATGCCTTCTTAACAACCTTATCGACTTGACTGCCTACTTTCAGGGATCTATGCACAAATACACCAAGATCCCTTTGTTCATCAACACTATTAAGAATCCTACCATTAGCCCTATACTCTATACATTTATTATTCCTGCCAAAGTGCATTACCTCACACTTTTCCACATTAAACTCCATTTGCCACTTCTCGGCCCAGCTCTGCAACTTGTCCAAGTCTCTCTGCAAACTATAACACCCCTCTTTACTATCTACCACTCCACCGACTTTAGTGTCATCCGCAAATTTACTAATCCATCCTTCAATACCCTCATCCAGATCATTTATAAAAATTACAAACAGCAGGGGCCCCAAACAGACCCCTGAGGTACACCACTTGTAACCGAACTCCACGATGAATATCTCCCATCAACCACCACCCTCTGTCTTCTATCCGCTAGCCAATTCCTAATCCAATTAGCTAAATCACCCTCAATCCCATACATCTGCATTTTCTGCAGTAGCCTTCCATGGGGCACCTTATCGAACGCCTTACTAAAGTCCATATATACCACATCAACTGCCTTACCCCCATCCACCTCTTTGGTCACTTTTTCAAAAAACTCAATAAGGTTAGTAAGGCACGACTTACCCTTCACAAAACCATGCTGACTATCCCCAATCAATTCATTTCTCTCTAAATAACTATAAATCCTATCCCGAATAATTCTCTCCAATACTTTGCCCACAACAGAAGTAAGACTCACCGGCCTATAATTCCCCGGAAAGTCTCTCTTCCCCTTCTTGAACAATGGGACAACATTCGCTATCCTCCAGTCTTCCGGCACTATACCTGTAACCAACGACGACCTGAAGATCAGAGCCAGAGGCTCTGCAATCGCCTCTCTTGCCTCCCAGAGATCCTAGGGTAAATCCCGTCCGGCCCAGGGGACTTATCTAACTTCAAACCCTCAAGAATATCTAGCACATCCTCCTTATCTACTTCAATACTTTCCAGTTTGCAACCCTGTATCCCAGTGTTCTCCACAACTACATTTACATATCCCTGCGTGAATACCGAAGAGAAATATTTGTTCAGTGCCTCTCCAATCTCTTCAGGCTCCACACACAACTTCCCACTGCTGTCTCTGACTGGCCCTAATCTTGCCCTAACCAATCTTCTATTCTTAACATATCTAAGAAAGCTTTAGGATTCTCCTTGATCCTATCAGCCAAAGTCTTCTCGTGTCCCCTTTTAGCCCTCCTCAACTCACTCTTTAGCTCCCTCCTGGCTAATCCATAGCTATCCATTGCACTAACTGAGCCTTCAAGCCTCATCCTGACATAAGCCTCTTTTTTCCTTTTAACCAGCGAATTAACTTTTTTAGTACACCATGGCTGCCTTACTTGACCATTTCCTCCTTGCCTGACAGGGACATACTTATCAAGGACTTGCAGTAGCTGCTCCTTGAATAAGCTCCACATTTCAGATGTTCCAGTCCCTGTAGTTTCCTAGTCCAACCTATGCACCCTAATTCTCTCCTTATGGCCTCATAATTACCCTTCCCCCAGCTATAACTACTGCCCCCAGCTTCATGCCTATCCCTGTCCATCACTAAGGTGAACTTAACCGAATTGTGGTCACTATCACCAAAATGTTCACTAACTTCCAAGCCTAACACCTGGTCTGGCTCATTGCCCAGCACCAAATCCAATGTAGCCTCACCTCTAGTTGGCCTATCTACATACTGAGTCAAAAAACCTTCCTGCACACTTTGTGTAAAAAATGACCCCTTTAATGAGCTAGAGCTATAGATATTCCAATCAATATTAGTAAAGTTAAAGTCCCCCATAACAATTACCCTATTACTTTCACTCCTGTCCAGGATCGACTTGGCAATCCTTTCCTCTACCTCTCTAGAACTTTTAGGAGGTCTATAAAAGACTCCCAACAGGGTGACCTCTCCTCTCCTGTTTCTAATCTCAGCCCATACTACCTCAACAGACAAGTCCTCATCAAACTTCTCTTCTGTCACTGTGATACAGTCTTTGACTAATAATGCCACTCCTCCCCCCCTTCTACCTCCTTCTCTACTCCGACTAAAGCATTTGAACCCTGGAACCTGCAACATCCATTCCTGTCCCTGCTCTACCCAAGTCTCTGAAATGGCCACAACATCGAAGTTCCAGGTACTGGTCCAAGCTGCAAGTTCCTCCACCTTATTGCAAATACTTCTTGCATTAAATTATACGCATTTCAAACCATGCCCTACTCCACCCATAAACTGCTGTGTTTTATAGCTCTCCTCTATGACCCCCCTATTCTCATCCCTCTTAGCGCCCCAACTACTCAGGATCCCACCCCCCCTCTGAATCAGTTTAAAGCCCCCTGCATAGCCTTTGCAAATTTTCCCCCCAAGATGTTAGTTCTCCTCTGGTTTAGGTGTAGACCATCTCTCTTATAGAGGTGTGATATATGAAGGGAATGGTTTAGTTTGGAGGGGCATTGCTTTTTATATTGGTCGGCGCAACATCGAAGGCCGAGGGGCCTGTTCTGTGCTGTAATGTTCTATGTCCTATGTTCCAGGTCCCACCTATCCCAGAATGAGTCCCAATTGTTCAGGAACCTGAACCCCTCCCTCCTGCACCATCCCCGCAGCCACGAGTTCAAACATTCCCTCTCTCTGTTCTTCTCTAAACTATCCCGTGGCACAGGCAAGAGTCCAGAGTAACCACTCTGTCTGTTTTGGCCCTAAGCTTCCACCCCAACTCCATAAATTTCTGTTTAATATCCCCTTCCCTTGTCCTACCTACATCATGTGTCCCTACATTAACTATGACTTGGGGCTGACTCCCCTCTCCCTTAAGAATCTTAAAAACCCGCTCTGAGACATCCTGGACCCCAGCCCCTGGGAGGCAACACACCAGCCCTGAGTCCCGTTTATTACTATTTACTCTCCTATCTGTCCCCCTAACTATGGAGTCTCCAATTACCAGGCCCAATCTCTTATTCCCCCTACCCACCTGAGCATTCTCAGCAGGCTCACCCCCAGAGACCTGCTCCCTTTGGCTATCTCCAGTTGATTCTTCCTCAACTGTAGCCTCCAGGACAGAAAATTTGTTTTCGAGGGGAACAGCCCCAGGGGACTGTCTACCCGATTGCTTCTTACCCCTCTTTCTAATAGCTACCCAAGAATCTCTTTTAGGAGTGACTATCTCTTTGTTACTCCTGCCAATATCCTCCTCAACCTCCCGAATTATCCTGAGTTCCTCTAATTCCAGCTCCAGCTCCTTAACACGATCCTCAAGGAGCTGCAGATGGGCACACTTCCTGCAGGTATAATCAGCAGGAACACTACTGGTGTCCCTCGCCTCGTACACACTACAGGAGGTGCAACGTACTGCCTGCACTGCCACCCCTGATACTTTAATTTCCAGGAGAGAAAAAAAAACTTCCCACACACTTTCCATGTGGATTTCCAGATTTCCATGATTACGACAGGCTCAGATAAAGTGGCTAGCAAGAGTCTTTTTCACAGGGTCAAGGGTCAACTACTTATACAGTCATACAGTGTATAGCGTAGAAACAGGCCCTTTGGCCCAAAGTGTCCATTCTGCCTTTTTTTTAAAAAACCATAAGCTAATCCCAATTGCCTGCATTTGGCCCATATCCCTCTATATGTATTGTACCCATGTAACTATCTAAATGTTTATTAAAATACAAAATTGTACCTGCCTCTACTACTACTTCTGGCAGCTTGTTCTAGACACTCACCATCCTTTATGTGAAAAAATTGTCCCTCTGGACACTTTTGTATCTCTCCCCTCTCATCTTAAACCTATGCCCTCTAGTTTTAGACTCCACTACCTTTGGGAAAAGATACTGACTATTTATCTTGTCTATGCCCGTCATTATTTTATTGATCTCTATAAAATCACTCCTCAGCCTCTTACGTTCCAGGGAAGAAAGTCCCAGTCTATCCAGTCTCTCCTTATAACTCAATCCATCAAATCCTGGTAGCATCCTAGTAAATATTTTCTACAATCTTTCTAGTTTAATAATACCCTTTCTGTAATAGGGTGACCAGAATTGCACATAGTATTCCAAGTGTGGCCTTACCAGTGTCTTGTACAACTTTAACAAGACATTCCAACTCCTGTATTCTGACTAATGAAACCAAGCATGCTGAATGCCTTCTTCACCACTCTGTCCACCTGTAACTCCACTTTGAAGGAGCTACGAACATGTACCCCTAGATCTCTTTGTTCTGTAACTCTCCCAACACCCTGCCGTTAACTCAGTAAGTTCTGCCCTAGTTCAATCTACTAAATTGCATCAATTCGCATTTGTCTAAATTAAAATCCATCAGCCATTCTTACTTACTCGGGGCATACACATTTTATGTAAAGAGCAAGAGGGTAGCCAGATAAAGGTTTGATCCATGTAAGGACAATGGAGAGAATCTATGCATGGAACCAGAGGAAGTGGGCGAGATACGAAATGAATATTTCACTTCAATATTCACCAAGACAGGGACTTGGTGGATGAAGAGCCTTTGGTAGGGTGATTAGATATTCCGGTTCATGTCAATATCAAAAAGGAGATGGTGTTGGGTGTCTTGAAAAGCATTAAATTGGAAAACTCCCCAGGGTCTTATGGGATCTACCTCAGAAGACTGAGGGAGGTAAGGGCGGAAATTACTGGGGCCTTGACAGAAATCTATGTATCCTCATTGGCTATAAATGAAGTTCCAGAGGACTGTAAAATAGCCAACATTGTGCCACTATTTAAAAAGGGCAGCAGAGATAATCCAGACCAGTGAGCTTTACGTCAGTGAAAGGGAAATTATTGGAAAAGGCTCTTAGGGACAGGATTTACTCACATTTGGAAACAAATGGACTTATGGAGTACAAAGAAAATTACAGCACAGGAACAAGCCCTCTGGCCCTGCACCAAACATGCTGCCCGACTGAAGTAAAACCTCCCACTCTTCTGAGGACCATATCCTTGTACTACCAACCTATTCATGTATGTGTCAAGACGCCCCTTAAAAGTCACTATCGTATCTGCTTCCATTACTGCCCCCGGCAGCAGGTTCCAAGTACCCACCACCCTCTGTGTAAAAAACTTGTCTTGTACATCTCCTCTAAACTTTGCCCCTCGCAACTTAAACCTATGCCCCCTAATAATTGACTCTTCCAACCTGGGAAAAAATTTCTGATTGTCCATTTTGTCCATGCTCCTCAATCTTGTAGACTTCTATCAGGTCACCCCTCAACCTCCATCGTTTCAGTGAGAACAAACCAACTTTCTCTCCTCATAGTTAATGCCCTCCATAACAGGCAACATCCTGGTAAATCTTTTCTGTATCCTCTCCAAAGCCTCCACATCCTTCTGAAAACCTGGCAACCAGAATTGAATGCTATATTCCAATCACGGCCTGACTAAGGTTTTATAAAGCTGCAACATGACTTGCCAATTTTTAAATGCAAGCCCCGGCCACAGAAGACAAGCATATCGCAGGCCTTCTTGACTTACTGTACATTTCCTATCTGGATTAAACATTCCAAAATGCATTATCTCACATTTGTCTGGATTAAACTCCATCTGCCGTCTCTGCACCCAAGTCTCCAATCAATTTATGTCTTACTGTATTCTCTGATGGTTCTCATCGCTATCCGCAAATCCACCAATTTTTGTGACATCTGCAATCAAACCAGTTACATTTTCCTGCAAATCATCTATATGTATTACAAGTGGCAGAAGTCCCAGTACTGATCCCTGAGAAATGCTACTAGTCACAGCCCTCCATTCAGAAACATACTCTTTCACTGCTACCCTCAATGATTGAACTAGTTCTGAATCCATCTTGCCAGATCACCTCTGATCCCAAGCAGCTTCACCTTCTCACCAGTCCATCATTGCTGGTAGACAGCATGTTTTGGGGCAGGAGGGAAAACAGGGGACTCGTGTCTCACTAATTTGATCGAGTGATGAAGCTAATAGATGAGAGAAAAGCAGCGGATGTTGTCGACATGGACATCACTAAAGTCTTCGACAAGATATCTCATGGTAGACTGATATAGAAAGTGAAGTTATGTGGAATCAAAGGAGAGCTGGCATGATAGAAAGAGAACTGGTTGGCCACAGAAGACAAAGAGTAGTAGTAGAGGGGTGCTTTTCTAAATGGAAGGCTGTGACTAGTGGTGTTCCACAGGGATCAGTTCTGGGATCTTTGTTGTTCGTAGTATATCTAAATGATTTGGAAGGTATGGTAGGTGGTCTGATTAATAAGTTCACAGATGATACAAAAATTGGTGAAGTTATGGATAGTGAAGAGGAATGCTAGAGAATAAAAGAAGATATAGACCGTTTGGAGACTTGGACAGAGAAATGGCAGAGGGAGTTTAGTCCAGACAAATGTGGGATAATACATTTTGGAAGGTCGAATGCATGTAGAAATTATAAATAGTAGAATTCTTTGGCGCATTGACAGGCAGAGAGAGCTGGGTGTACACGTCCATCTATCACTGGAAGTGGCAAGGCAAGTAGATAAGATAATCAAGAAAGCATACTGCATGCTTGCCTTCATCGGTGGGGACATTGACTATAGAAATTCACGGGTCATGCTGCAGCTGTACAGAATCTTAGATAGGCCTCATTTAGAATATTGTGTACAATTCTGATCACCACACTAACAGAAGAATGTGGATGCTTTGGAGAGGATACAGAAGTGGTTTATCAGGGTGCTGCCTGGTCTGGAAGGGATTAGCTATGAAGAGAGGTTGGATAAACACGGTTTGTTCTCATTGGAACGACGGAGGTTGAGGGGCGACCTGATAGAGGTTACAATTATGATCGGCATGAACACCCCGTGGATAGTCAGATGCTCTTTCCTAGGATAAAAAATTAAGTACTAGGGGGACATTGCTTTATGGTGCATGCGGAACAGTTCAGAGGAGATGTGCGAGGTAAGTTTTTTTACACAGAGGGTGGTGATTGTCTGGAGCAGACTGACCAGGGAGGTGCCGGGAGCAGGTACGATCGCAGCATTTAAAAGGCAACTAGACAAATACATGAATAAGATGGGAATGGAAATGTACAGACTCCGTAAATACATAGTTTGTTGATTTGATTTATCACATGTATTAGAATACAGCGAAAACTATTGTTTCTTGTGCACTTTCAAAGCATGCCATTTTCAGAGAAGGAATGAGAGAGTGCAAAATGTAGTGTTATAGTCGTAGCTTAGGTGTACAGAAAGATTAACTTAATTGAAGGTAGGTCCATTCAAAAGTCTGATGGCAGCAGAGAAGAAGCTAAAATTGAGTTGGTTGGTACAAGACCTCAGACTTTTGTATCTTTCTCCCGATGGAAAAAGGTGCAACGGAGATGCGTGCAGTTCTTAATTATGCTGCCTCCTTTGCTGAGGCAGCAGGAAAAATACACAGAGTCAATGGATGGGAGGCCATTTTGCAAGGTGGACTGGGCTACATTCACAACCTTTTGTAGTTCCTTGTGGTCCTGATCAGAGCAGGAGCCATATTAAGCTGTGATACAACCAGAAAGAATGCTTTCTATGATGCATATCTAAAAGTTGGTGAGTGTCGTAGCTGACATGCCAAATTTCCTTAGTCTTCTGAGAAAGTAGAGAAGTTGGTAGGCTTTTTTAATTCTAATACATGCATGGGGGAAGCAGGACTGGTCACTGGTGATCTGGACACCTAAAAATGTGAAACTCTTGAACCTTTCATTACTGCAATGGAGAAAGATAAGGTCACACGGCAGGGCAAGGTTTATAAATGTAGCAGGGGAAATTACGATGTGATTAGGCAAGAATTAGGGAGCATAAGATAGGAACAGAAATTGTCAGGTATGGGCACAAATGAAAAGTGGAGCTTGTTCAAGGAACCAATACAGCATGTCCTTGATAGGCATGTCCTTATTAGGCACGGAGGAAATGGCGAATGAGGGAACCACGGTTCACAAAAGAAGTTGAATGTCTTGTCAAGAGGAAAAAGGAAGCGTATGCAAGGATGAGAAAACAAGGTTCAGTTGGGCCGCTTGAGGATTAAAAGGTAGCAAGGAAAGAGTTAAAAAAAGAGGTTGAGAGAGCTCGGAGGGCCATAAGAAGTCCTTGGTGGGGCAGATCAAAGAAAACCCCAAGGCTTTTTACTTTTATGTGAAAAATAAAAGAATGACCAGGGTGAGGTTAGGGCTCATCAAGGATAGTAGTGGGAACTTGTGCATGGAGTAGGAGAGATAGGTGAGGCATTAAATGAATACTTCTCTTCAGTGTTCACTAAGGAGAGGGGCCATGTTTTTGAGGATGAGAGTGTGACATAGGCTGATAGGATGGAGGAGGTAGCTGTTCTGAGGGAAGATGTATTAGCAATTTTGAAAAATCTAAGGGTTGATAAGACAATCCAGCCTTTAGGAAAACAGTGACCACAACACCACACAACCCTGTCACAGCAACATCTGCAAGACATGTTGATCCATCGACATGGATGCCATCATCTCACGTGAGAACATCATCCACCAGGTACACGCCACATACTTTTGCAATTCGATCAACATTGCCTACCTGATACGCTGCGGGAAAGGATGTCCTGAGGCATGGTACATTGGGGAGACCATGCAGATGCTACGACAACAGATGAATAAACATCACTTGATAATCACCAGGCAAGACTGTTCCCTTCCTGTTGGCAAGCATATCAGCGGTCACAGGCACTCGGCCTCTGATCTTCGAGTAAATGTTCTCCAAAACAGCCTTCACGACACACGACAGCACAGAGTCTCTGCTGAGCAGAAACTGATAGCCAAGTTCCACACACATGAGGACGGTCTCAATTGGGATCTTGGGTTCATGTAACGCTATCTGTAACCCCCATGATTTGCCTGGGCTTGTAAAATCTCACTATCCTGTCTGGAGACAATACACATCTCTTTAATCTATGCTTAATGCTATCTGCACTTACATTGTCTGCACTTTTAAAAACTGATTAGCTGTGAAGACTTGCATTCTAATCAGTATTCTGTAAACCGTGTGTACTTTTATATCCTCTGTTTGTGACCAGAACTCTCCATTCAACTGATGAAGGGGCAAACCCCGAAAGCTAGTGGTTTTATTATTAAATAAACTTGTTGGACTTTAACCTGGTGTTGTGAGACTTCTTACTGACGGAGATTGTGCCGGAGGACTGGAGAGTGGCAAATGTTGCTCCTCTGTTTATGAAAGGAAACAGGAATGACCCTGGTAATTATAGGCCAATTTGTCTTACTTCAGTGGTCAGTAAGTTAATGGAAAATGTCCTGAGGGATAGGATTTATGATCATTTGGAATTCTGGAAAGTCAGCACGGATTCGTGAGGGGTAAGTCTTGCATCACAAATTTGATTGAATTCTTTCAGGAGGTAACTAAGTGTACAGAGGAAGGTGGAGCAGTTGATGTCGTATACATAGATTTTAGTAAGGCATCTAAGATTCCCCATGGTAGGCTCATGAAAAAAGTAAGGAGTGTGGGATAGAAAGAAATTTAGCCGATTGGATAAGTAACTGGCTATCTTATAGAAGACAGGATGGTGGTGGAGGGAAAATTTTCAGACTGGAGGCCAGTTACCAATGGTGTACCACAGGGGTCAGTGCTGGGTCCTCTGTTATTGGTGATTTTTGTCAATGTACAAGATTATGAGGGGTATAGATAGAGTAAACAGGGTTAAGCTTTTTCCTAGGGTGGACTCAAAT
Source organism: Sphyrna mokarran (assembly GCA_024679065.1). Lineage (NCBI taxonomy): Eukaryota > Metazoa > Chordata > Chondrichthyes > Carcharhiniformes > Carcharhinidae > Sphyrna > Sphyrna mokarran. The sequence continues at coordinate 3,417,979 of JAGIQG010000005.1, forward strand.
AGCACGAGGGGTCACGGGCTTAGAGTGAGGTGGGGGTAAGGTATAATTTGGATGCTAGAGGGAGTTTTTTTCACACAGGGTGGTGGGGATATGGAATGCGCTGCCAAGTAAAGTGGTGGAGGCAGGCACTCTGGAGTTATTTAAGAAATACTTAGATGGGCACATGAACAGAATGGGAATGGAGGGGTATAGAAAATTGATTTAAAATAGGGATCATGAGCCTTGGGAGTTCCCTGGGAAATGTGTAAATAGATGATGATATTGATGTATTTGTTTTATCCTACAGGTACTTCGGTCCACCTTGTTGTCTAACGAGGGGCGTACACACGATGGGTCGTGAGAGGGCTGCTCTTGGATTTTTTTCGAGAGTATTCTAGTGCTTCACGTCGTTAGTGTACGCTTGACCTGGACCATTTGATGGGCAACATGACAGCTCAGTGACTATCGCTGTGCTGTGCAGATACATGGATTTGGGCCTGTGTCTGTGAGAGTTTGCGCATTCACCCCTGGCTTGCGCGGGTTTTCTCCGGGTGCTTCGGTTTCCTCCCACATCCCAAAGATGTGCTCTTAGGCTAACTGGCAAAACAAATTCTCCCTAAATTGTCTCAAATTTGGTTTTTAATCCATAGATCTATAAACATAGACAGGGACCATGGGTAGAAGTGGGAACATTGGGGTGGCGGCGCGGGCTCGTTGGGCCAGAGGGCCTGTTTCCCGTGCTGTTTTGTTCTTTGAGTTGGAAGAAGGCTGGGTTAGTAAATTTGCTGATGAAACCAAAATTGGTGGAGTAGTGGATGAGGTGGGCTCTTGTAGACTGCAAAGAGACACTGATAAGATGCAGAGCTATGCAGAAAAGTGGCAGATGGAGTTTAACTCTGATAAGTGTGAGGTGATTCATTTTGATAGGACAAACTTGAATGCAGGTTATAGGGTTAATGGCAGGGTTCTGAGGCATGTGGAGGAACAGAGAGATCTTGGGGTTCATATCCACAGATCTCTGAAGGTTGCCACTCAAGTTGATAGAGCCAAGAAGGCAGCTTATAGTATGTTAGCGTTTATTAACTGGGAGTTTGAGTTTAAGAGATGCAGTGTTATGCTGCAACAAAACAGGACCTTGGTGAGATCACATCTGAAATATTGTGAGCAACTCTGGTCACCTCACTATAAACGAAAGATGTGGAAGCATTGGAGAGAGTGCAGAGCAGATTTACCAGGATGCTGCCTGGTTTGGAGAATAGGTCTTATGAGAAAAGTTTGAGGGTGCTGGGGCTTTTCTCTTTAGAGTGGAGGAGGATGAGACATGACTTAATAGAAGTTTGTAATATGATGACGGGATTAGATAGAGTGCACGTGCGGAGATTATTTCCTCGGTGGATGTAGCTGTTACTAGGGGGCGTAACTATAAGGTTCATGGTGGGAGATATAGGGGGGATGTCCAAGGTAGGCTCTTTATTTAGAGGGTGGTTGGGTGTGGAATACACTGACTGCTGTAATACTGGAGTCGGACACTTTAGGAATTTTCAAGCAGTTATTGGGTAGGCACATGGAGCACACCAGAATGACAGGGAGTGGGATAGCTTGATCTTGAGTTCGGATATAGCTCGGCACAACATCGAGGGCTGAAGGAATGTACTGTGCTATGCTGTACTGTTCTATGTTCTTTCTACTATGGTTTTGGTTAGATGTGCATCATGATCGGGGTCTTGAAGGGCCTGCTCCTGTGCTGTACTTTTCTTTTTCTTTGATAGTGAGAGGGGGAAAGCTTACAAAAGAGATGTAAGGGTTAAGTTTTTCACCCAGAGGCAGGTGAATGCCTGAAATGTTCTGCTGGAGTTAGTGGTAAAAGCAGATTCTATAACAATGTTAAAGAGGCACTTGGATAGATACATGAACCGGTAGGGAATAGAGGGATATGAACCACATAGAGGCAAGAGATAGAGAGAGACATCACATAGAGAGACATCTATATCAGCACAGATTTGGTGGGATGAAGGATCTTATCTTATGAAGTACTGTTCTTTGTTCTAGATTCCATACATATGCCAGGCTGGCATCAGCAGAAATTTGCCTTCGCCATCAATTACAGGAATCATAAACGCACTCCAATGCCAATATATACTCCCTGATATGTGGTGCCCGGTAATGAACGTAATATTCTGCACGTTATCTGATTAAAGTTCTGATCAACAGAAGGATCATTTCATTCTCATTGCATTCCAGCCCTGAAACTGATTTCGTTTTAATTGGTTGTTGTGTGTGGGGTGGGTTGCAAAAGAGGGGAGGTTTTGACTTGCAGCTGAGCCTCAAATACAGTCGTCATGCCAGAGGAACCTAATGCAAAATTTCACTGTATCTTAAAATACCTGTGCAAAATGTTTAACAAAAGTGAAATTATGTAAAAGTGTGGTACAGATTTAAGATGAACAAGCTGCAAATCACTGAAATATAGAACAAATCAAACCTGCATTGGGTTCGGGGGCTCCAATCCTGGCTCAATGCGCTTCTTCAGGATAGACTTCTTGGGCATTTGTGGAGCCTCATCAGGTCTATGCAAAACATAGCCACTATCAGGAGACTGCTGAATACCTAATACACTCTTGTCAAAATGCTCAGATAAACTGTACGTAGAGTTTGAGAGATCCCGCTGAGAGGGAGGTAGCATTTCTGCGATGATCCTCTCCTCTTGCTCTTTCCTCCTGCGAGCAATTTCCAGCTCACGAAATTCATCATTTTTATTCTTACTGTATGGAAAATGTTCTTGAGCATGACTGTTGCTTGGATTTGGAAGTGGACTGAGACTCCTTCGCCGGTCAGGACTTCTGGCTCTGTAATTCCGATGTCTTTCTGGACTGCGGCTACGGCGCTCTCTGCTATGACGATCTTTGCTGCGGCTACGATGTTCGAGCCGTGAACGCTTAGAATCCCTTCCTCGATCATCAGACCTTGAGTGGGGGTAAGAAATTTTCTTCAACTTGTCACCAACACGTTCACTTGATCGGCGCCCTTCTTCTCTGTGAGAGAAGCTCTGCAAACTATAATCAGGCCTCCGTTTAAATGAGTCACTGGAGGGCATCATGTCTGGATAACCTTGTGGTTGGTCATTATGAATTGGATATTTCCCCTGCATGTGAGTGGATCGTGACAAAGGACTTCTGTAAATGAGACCATCAGCCATTTCATTCCTGTTGGTCATAAACAGCAAATGAGAGAAGAAAATATAACATAAACAAGTGTCCTCACTGTGTTTTAGGCAACACTGCAAACAAACCAAGCCTTGTTCATTATTGCCAGAAATGGTCTGTGGCTACTTGATAAAGATATAATTCACAGAATCCCTACACTGCAGGAGGCAGCCATTCGGCCCATTGCCTATTCTCCGACAGAATATCTTTCGCAATCTCTCCCCACCCCCATAACCTCTCACATTTACCCCACGAATCCCCCTAACCTGGACATCTTTGGGACTAAAGCAAGCTGCATGGCCAATCCACTGAACAGGCACATCTTTAGACTTTACGTATTCTTTATAAGGTTAAACATTCCAATCATAACTACATCTTAGCTACTGGACTTCAATCATTTTAAAGCACTTTGGGATGTCCTGAGGTCATGGAAAGCACTAATAAATGCATGTTCTTTAGCACCAGAAAAGAGGAAAGCCGCTTATTGCTGAGATTCTTGTAATCTGACATTAAACATAGTTCAGAAAGTCTTTGAAATAGCGTTGATAATCAAGTCTAATTTAACATTAGTACAAGTCTGCCAAACATGCTGAAGGTTTGCTTATAATTGCTGGAAACAGTTGTGAGCTATACCTTTTGCAATACCTTGTGGAAATTCAGAACAACAAAAGTTTGAAGTTACTGAACTATCAACTTGGATTTATATGAACAATGTCACTTCAATAAAAAAGGACTCAATCAGGACTTGAGTCCATCAAGGAGGCTGAAATTGCACAGCAACACTGAGACAGCATATCATTGACAGGTGGTGTTTTCTGGATCAGACATTAAAGAAAGGGCCTGTTTAGATGCAAGAGCTATATTTCTGAAGCAAAGTCCTGATCAACATTTATACCTCAAAAACACATTAGAACAGGCAGCATAGAGGAAGCCCATTCAGCATATTGAAAGAGCTACTCAGTTCCCTGCTCATTCTCCTCGGTGATGCAAATTCTTCTGTTTCAAATACATGATAAACTCCCTTCTGAATATTACTACTGATTGTACTTCTACCACCCTTTAATGCAATTTATTCCAGATAACTCTGATGAAGCATTATTCAGACTCTAAATGTTGGCTCTATTCTCTCTCCAGAGATGCCGTCAGATCTGCTGAGATTTTCCAGCATTTTCTGTATTCATTCCAGATAACTTGTACAGTAAAATAAATTCTCATCTCTCCATGGTCTATTGCCATTTAGCTTAAATCTGTGCCTCTGGTCATCAACTCTGTCTTCAAAAGAAAGTTTGTTTTTTTCACTCTACCAAAACCCCTCAAATCTGGGCATCTTTGTTAAATGTCTCCACAAATAGCCAAGAACAATCTTAGTTTGCTTGTATAAATGAAATCCCCTTTTCCTGAACCATTCTAGTAAGCACTTATACGCCTTCTTCAAGGTTTGGACCTAAAAGGCGATGCTCAGATTTGAGCAATACTAAAGCTGAGGCCTAAATAGTGATTTATAAAAGTTCAGCACAATTTCTTGGTTTTTGCACTCTGTGCTTCCGTTTACAAAGTAAAGGATCACAAATGCTTTATCAGTCTTATAAACTTTCCTGCCACCTTCTAGAATTAGTGAAGCTCAGGTTTCCTGGAGCTACTTTAAAATTGTACATTCAATTTACATTGCTTCTCATTCTTCGCTCCAAAATTCATCACTTCTCCTTTTCAGTCATTGGATTGCATGCTATGTGTTTGTCCATGGCCTCTCAGACCGGTTATAACCTTTTGCACGGTTTACTTCCTTTCTATATTTTTGTTTTCAACAAATTTCAAAATTAAACCATCTCCATCATTTCAATGAACAGCTCAAATTTGTCACATTTTAACGAATACATATTAACACATCCATGCTCTGGAAGGTGTTGTATAAATGAATGTTACTGTTTCATGAGATGTAGGCATCACTGCCTAGTCCAGTCTTTATTGCCTATTCCTAACTGACAGGGAGGTGGCGGTGAGCCAGCTTCCTGCACACCACTGCAATCTCTGCAGTGACGGTGCCTGCACAATACTATCAGGGAGGGAATTCCAGGATTATGACTCAATGACAATGAAGGAATAGCAACACATTTCTAGGTCACAATAGTGAGTGACTTGGAGGGGAACTTGCAGGTGGAGGTAGCAGCTCTTATCCTTCGTGGTGGCAGAGGTTGTGTGTTTGCAAAGTGCAGTCTAAGGAGCTTTGGTGAGTTCCTGCATTGTATCTACTGAGATCACATTTCAACCAACTCACAATAGCTTCTTCCCTGCTTTCCTCAGACTTTTGAATGGACCTACCTTATTTTAATTGATCTTTCTCTAAACCATAGCTGTGACTGTAACATTACATTCTGTACTTACACCTTTCCTTCTTTATGAATGATGTGTTTGTCTGTATAGTGTGCAAATAATATTTTTCACTGTATATACTATACACATGACAATAAATCAAATCATCTGACAGATGGTACACATTATTGCACATCGGTGGAGGGAGTGAATGCTTGTAGACAGCGTGCCAAATCAAGGAGGCAGCTATGTCCTGAATAGTGTTAAACTTTGAAGGTTGGTGGAGTTGCCCTCATCCAGGCAAATGAAAGATATACTATTACATTCCTATTCATGCCTTGTTGATACAGGACAAACTTAAGAAGTCAGCCTTTTTTCATCCTATTTTCCCCACTCTTAAACTGTTTTCCTACAACTGTAATTTTCTTTCTTCTTCTGCAAATAATGCCAATCTGTTCACTTTTAAATTATAAACATTAGCCCACACTGTAACACCTTGTCTGAATTGTCATTCTTTACTCATTGTGTGTTGGCAGACAACCTGCTCAGTCCTCTGCCCATTTGCAACAGGGATTAACAGTCCAGGAAGAACAAAGAACAAAACAGCACGGGAAACAGGCCTTTTGGCCCAACGAGTCCACACCGCCACCCCGATGTTCCCACCTCTACCTGCGATCCCTGTCCATGTTTATAGATCTATGGATTAAAAACCAAATTTGAGACAATTTAGGGAGAATTTGTTTTGCCAATTAGCCTAAGAGCACATCTTTGGGATGAGAGGGGAAACCGGAGCTCCGGAGAAAACCCACGCAAGCACGGGGAGAATGCGGAAACTCCCACAGACACAGGCCCAAATCCATGTACCTGCACAGCACAGCAATAGTCACTGAGCTGTCAGGTTGCCCATCAGATGGTCCAGGTCAAGCATACACTAACGATGTGAAGCAGTAGGATACTCTCGAAAAAGATCCAAGAGCAGCCCTTTCACGGGCTTGACTGATAAATCAAGGTTAACTATGTCGGGTCTTTTTCCTCTATTCATGGGATGTGTTCATCACTGGCTAGTCCAGCATTCATTGCCCATCCATAATCTATGTGGCTTAGTCCCACATTCAGAAATTCAGTGTGTTTTTTTTAATTGAATTCAAATTCTGTAAAGTCACCAGGTTTGAATCCCACCATGGCACATGATGGCACTTGAATTCAATAAAAAAAAATCTAGTGATGACCATGAAATCATTGCCGATTGCTGGAAAAACCCACCTGGTTCACTAATGTCCTTTACGGAAGGAAATCTGCTACCCTTACCTGGTCTGGCCTACATGTAACTCCAGAGCCACAGCAGTGTGGTTGACTTAACTGCACTCCAAGGGCAACTAATGATTGGCAATAAATGCTGGCCAGCCTGTCATGCCCATGTTCCATGAATGAATAAAAAAGTCCTTTAATGATGGATAGTTGAACTAAGATCCTACCTGATTACAGTCCATTCCTAAAAATTAACCAAGACCCAGAGACTCAAACTTGACAGCATTAGTCTGTCAACACTGTTACAACTACTAGAGTTACCAAATGATCTCACATTCACTTTAAGTATTCGTCACCAAATATCACAACCCAAATTTACTGCTAATTTAAGAATCATCTAACATAATAAAAGTTAATTTTAATCACATAATGCCTTTTGTTTTCCAACACTCTACCTGTAATTGAGGAGAAAGCATGATGGTAAATTACAGACCACCTAGAAACCATGTAGATAGATGCTGCCCGTAGCCAGTCAGGTTTTTAATGTTCAGTTTGCATTCAACAATTTGAACTGTTTTGAGGTTCTAGCATGGAACACATAGAATTCCAGAACCTTACACTGTAGCAATTGAAATTTTCTCTCGATCCCCATCACTAATGGATACAAAACTTTTCCATAAATACAACACTTGTCGAATTCACAGAATCATTACTGCACAGGAGGCTGTTTGACCTTTCATTACTATAGCAGCTCTCCACTTGAGCTATTTAGGTTGTACCATTTCCCAGTCTTCATCGCTGTGCACATTCCCTTTCAGATAACAATGCAACTAGTGCCTTGATTGAAATGGGTGGCACACTGGTTAGCACTGCTGCCTCACGGTGCTAGGGACCCAGGTTTGATTTCCAACTTGGGTCATGTCTGTGTGGAGTTTGCATTTTCCCATGTCTGCATGGGTTTCCTGTGAGTTCTCCAGTTTTCCAGTCCAAAGATGTGCAGGTTAGATGGATTAGCCATACTGAATTGCCCCTTAATGTCAGGGGAACTAGCTAGTAAAAATGCAAGGCGTAATGGGATGAGGGCCTGGGTGGGATTGTAGTCGATGCAGACTCGATGGGCTGAATGGGCTCCTTCTGCACTGTAGGATTCAATGATTTTAACCTGCCTCCACCACATTCACAGTTAATTCTAGATCCTAACCAGACATTGCATTTTTTCTCACATTGCCATTGCCTCTTCTGCCAATTCTTAAATCTGTGACCTCTCTTTTTCTATCCTTCCACCAGTTGGAACTGTTTGTTGTATGTCAAACTTAGATCAACTGATGTTCCAAATAAAACTTTCAAATATCACATAACATGATAAGCTACAAAAAGGAGATTGTTAACACGAAAGTATCAAAACTCCACCACAAAAAGTATCAAAAGCTCTATTATACAAAGTATTAATGCTCTTTTACAAAACATGTCTAAACTTACAGCTTGCACCTAAATACCATCCATTAAGACGTGGGGTAGTTAGTTTCTCTCTCTTGGTGGGTTCTGGTGTCCTGAGTCACCCATCTAGGCACTGCTTCACAAAGGTGTTTCCTGCATACAGTTGTTCCTGACGTTTTCCCAGAGGAAATCCACACAGTCATAGGGAGAACACGCAAACTCCACGGAATCAAATTAGGTCCCTGGTGGTGTGAGGCTGTGCTAACCACTGTGCCTCTAAAAAGAGTTAACAAAAGTCATTGTAAATCAAGATGTTCGGCTAACTGGCCTGTAGCTTGCTGCTTTCCATCTTTCTTTCTTGAATTTAGAAGTTATATTTGCTATTTTCCAATTTGATGAGATCTTTTCAAAGAAATATGGGAAAATGTTAACTAATGCAATTACTATTTTCAGCAGCTACTTTTACTAAGAACCCGGGAATGAAGTTCATCAGGTCCTGGGGACTTGACAGTCTTTCAGCTGTATAGCTTTCACAGTGCCCTTTCCCTGGTGTTTTCAAATGTTTCAAGTTCCTCCCTCTCTTTTCCCCTTTTTATAGTGGGAAATTATTTGCATCTTCTACAGTGAAGGCTGACAGCATAACTATTCAACACTTTCACTATTTCATTTTCCATTAATAGTCAAGACAATCTCTCTGGAGAACCAATGCTCACTTAAGTTTTTTAATACTTATGAAAGGATAGAAAGAGGTTCTACAGTTCGAGCTAGCCTCCTCTCATTTTCCAATTTCTCCCATTTAGTTATAAGTCATTCTTTGCTACTTTCAAATCCTGTCCAATCTTTTGACGTCCAACGAATATTTCCAGAATCACATACATTTTCTTTCAATTTAAATTATCTTTAACTCCCTTAAGTTAAATATAACTTAAATTAGTCAGACAGTGCATTCTGCTCCCAAAATTTTTCTTTCTCACTGGAATGCATTTTGCTGAGTTTATGAAATATTTTCTCATATCTACTACTGCATTTCCACCAACCTACCCCTTAACCTAACTGTCCACCTCACTTCAGACGGCTCTGCCTTCATACCCTTCATTGCCTTTTAAACTTAAAGGCAATTAATTACTAGTCTTAGATCCACACTTCACGCTCGTAAATTGAATGCAAAATTTAATCACGTTATCACTTTATCGTGAAGCTCATTTACTGCGATGTCATTAACTAATATGACATCATTACACATATCAGCCTAGAAATCTCGTTCTCTGGTTGGCTCTAGAAAATTGTCCATAAAACAATGAACTCATTTTCCAAGATACCTTTACAAATTTGATTTATTTATAGATATATTAAAAACACCTATGATTGTGGCACAGTGGTTAACAACAGCGTCAAGAACAAAATGATGAACTGAAGGCAATAATATTCACGAGGCGATTAGAAGTGGTGGCGGTGACCGAGACGTGGTTGAAGGAGGGGCAAGACTGGCAATTGAATATTCCAGGGTATAAGTGTTTTAGGCGTGATGGAGTTGGTGTGAGGAGAGGCGGGGGAGTGGCTTTATTAGTTAAGGACAACATCATAGCAGTGCAGAGGGAGGGAGGTAGGGATGATTTAGGAATTGAGTCTCTATGGGTGGAGTTGAGGAATAGGAAGGGAGTGGTTACTCTGTTGGGTGTTTACTACAGACCGCCCAACAGCCCGCGGGCCATGGAAGAAGGGATATGCAGGGACATTTTAGATAAGTGTAGGAAAAATAGGGTAGTAGTAGTGGGAGATTTCAATTTTCCTGGAGTAGATTGGAGAGGGCCCAGAGCTGGAGGAGTGGACGGGGAGGAATTTGTACAGTGTGTTTTGGAAGGGTCCTTGGAGCAGTATGTGGATGGCCTGACTAGAGATGGGGCTATACTGGATTTGGTTCTGGGAAATGAGCCAGGCCAGGTGGTTGACGTCGAGGTAGGAGAGCAGGTGTCAAATAGTGATCACAACTCTGTCTGCTTTAGGATATTAATGGAAAAGGACGAGACTGGCCCAAAAGGGAAGGTATTTAACTGGTGGAGGGCTAGATACGGTCAGATTAGGCAAGATCTTAAAGATACCGACTGGGATAAGCTTTTTGAGGGCAGGTCGACGAGGTACATGTGGGAGTCTTTCAAGGGAAAACTAAACTCTCTGCAGGAAAGATACGTGCCGGCAAGGAGGAAGGAGGGGAAAGGTAGGATTAGAGAACCTTGGCTTACCAGGGAGATTGAGGACTTGATCAGGAAGAAGCGAGAGGCTTACATTAGATCTAGGCAACTGGGGACTGAGACAGCGCTGGAAGCTTATAGAGAGTGTAGACGGGATCTTAAAAGGGGTATTAGAAAGGCAAAAAGGTGGCTCTGGCAGGTAGGATTAAGGAAAATCCAAAGGCATTTTACACCTATGTAAGGAGCAAAAGGATGGTTAGAGGCAAGATTGGACCTCTTAGGGACAGAGGAGGGGATCTATGCTTAGAGCCTGAGGAAATGGGGGAGATCCGGAATGAATACTTTGCGTCGGTATTCACGCAGGAGACTGGACAGATGTCTGTGCCTGATGTTGACAAAGTTGAGGATCGGTTGAGGGAAATAAGGATTACGAGGGAAGAGGTGTTGGGGCTGTTAGGCAGCTTAAAGACATATAAAGCTCCAGGGCCTGATGGCATTTACCCCAGGCTGCTAAGGGAGTTGAGGGAAGACTTGGCTGGGCCTCTGATGCAAATCTTTGTCTCTTCCTTGGACACAGGTGAGGTCCCAGAGGACTGGAGGATAGCAAACGTAGTACCGTTGTTTTAAAAAGGTCAGAGGGATCACCCAGGGAACTATAGGCCGGTGAGCTTGACTTCAGTTATAGGTAAGCTAATGGAGAGGATCCTCAGGGACAGGATGTATGAGCATCTGGAGCACTGCGATCTGATCAGGGATACACAGCATGGCTTCGTCAAGGGGAAGTCTTGTCTTACAAATCTAGTGGAATTTTTTGAAGAAGTGACAAAAACAGTTGATGAAGGACATGCTGTTGATGTCGTCTACATGGATTTCAGTAAGGCGTTTGACAAGGTTCCTCATGGGAGACTGATAGAGAAGGTGAAGGCGCATGGGATACAGGGTCGGGTATGTAGATGGGTCGAGAACTGGCTCGGGAGGAGGAGACAGAGGGTAGTAGGGGAAGGCTCTTTTTCCGGCTGGAAGCCTGTCACTAGTGGAGTGCCACAAGGCTCAGTACTAGGTCCTCTTCTATTTGTGGTCTACAAAAACGACTTGGAAGTTGGGGTAGGTGGTGAGATCAGCAAATTTGCTGATGACACTAAGATGCTTGGATTGGCGGGTACAGAGGAGCAGTGCCAGGCAATACAACAGGACATAGACATGTTGGTAGACTGGACAGATAGATGGCAAATGGAATTTAATCTGGATAAATGCGAGGTGATGCATTTTGGCCGGAAAAATGTAGAAGAGAGTTATAGGATAAAAGGTAAAACTATTCGAAGTATAGAGACGCAGAGAGAATTGGGGGTGCAGGTTCACAAGTCTCTGAAGGTGTCTTCACAGGTGGAGAAGGTGATAAAGAAAGCGTATAGTATGTTAGCGTTCATAGAAAAGGGTATAGAATACAAGAGTAGGAGTTTGATGTTGCAATTGTATAGAACGTTGGTTAGGCCTCACTTGGAATACTGCGTCCAGTTCTGGTCGCCGTACTATCGAAGGATGTGGAGTCCTTGGAGAGAGTGCAGAGGAGGTTTACCAGGATGCTGCCTGGTATGGAAGGACTGTCTTACGAGGAACGATTAGATAGACTGGGGTTGTTTTCCCTTGAAAGACGTCGGCTTAGAGGGGATCTCAGAGGTGTATCAGATTATAAGGGGTATAGATAGAGTAAATGGAGGTAAACTTTTTCCGCCTTTAGAAATGGATAGGACGAGGGGTCATGGCCATAGGGTGAAGGGGGCTATGTATAGGACGAATATTAGAGGGCAGTTTTTCACACAACGGGTAGTGGGGGTGTGGAATGCACTGCCGAGTAAGGTGGTGGGAGCAGGCACGCTGGGGCTGTTTAAGGGTCTCTTGGACAGCCACATGAGCGGTATGCAGATAGAGGGATATATTAGGACTGTTTAACTACGGCTTTTTTCCACAGGTAATTCGGTCCATAATTTGAGCACGCATTCGGCAGGTGGGGCGGGTACAGCTCTTGGATGTTGATTCATGGGTTGCCTGGTACCTCATGTCGTAAAGGAGTGCTTTATGTGGACCATCTGAAGGGCACCATGACAGCTCAGAGACTATCGATGTGGCTGTGCAGACACTTGGAATTGGGCCGGTGTCTGCGGGAGTTCGCGCGTTCTCCCCGTGGTTGCATGGGTTTTCTCCGGGCACTCCGGTTTCCTCCCACAACCCAAAAATTCGCTCTTAGGCTGATTGGGAAACAAATTGTCCCTATAGTGAGAATTTTCCATATTAGGAATAATATATATATTATTATATAAGAATAATATAATAGGATAATGGATTTGCTACTATATAGTTATGACGGCGGCGGCGCGGGCTCATTGGGCCGAAGGGCCTGTTTCCCGTGCTGTGTTGCTCTTAATCTAATCTAAAAAAAAGTGAACACTAAACAACACAGGGAATGTTCAGACAAATGACTAAATGTTTGATCAAAGAGGTGGGTTTTATGGAACCTTTTAAAATAAAGATTTGAAGGACTATAGGGGAGCTTTGAGAAAGAATTCAACAGCTGAGAACACTGGTAGGATCAGGCACAGTGAGTGCTTGTAATGGAACAATTAAAACCTCAGATGTGCTTGGGGCCAGAATTAAAGAATGCAGATATCTTGGACACTTGGAGAGCTGAAGGAGATCAGCAAGATAGGAATGGGCAAAATCCTAGAGGAATTTGAAAATAGGGATGAGAACTTTAAAATCAAGTTGATACTTAACCATAGAATCCATGTAGGGCAGATGGAAGTCATATGATCCATCGAGCCTGCACCAACAAAATCCCACCCAGACCTTACCCCCATAACCCTATATATTTACCCTACTAATCTCTCAACACTAAGGGGCAATTTAATACAGACAGTCCACCTAACCTGCACATCTATGGACTTTTGAGAGGAAACCGTAGTACTGGAGAAAACCCATGCAGATATGGGGAAAATGTGCAAACTCCACAATCACCCAAGGCCAGAATTGAATCCAGGTCTGTGACGCTGTGAAGCAGCAATGCTAATCATTGTGCCACCCAAGAAGCCAATGCAGATATACAAATATTGTGATTTAGTGCAAGTTAAGAAAGGGGGAGTAGAATTTTGAAAATTTACAGGGGCCAACCAGAAGCAGATTGCAAAAAATCAAATCTAGAGATAAAAGGCTTTCAGCTGATGACAATTTGAGTCATGCAAGGTCACTGAGATGGAAAAAAATGGATACGACATCAAAAGCACATCTTAAAGTCAAATATGACACCAAGACTGCAAACAATCTGATTCAGCCTTGGGTGGTTATTGAAAATCTTTTTCAGAGAACTGAGTAATTGAACTGGACTATCAAAAGAAAAGCACAATAGCAAAACTTGACATGGAGATAGTGTTTTTCTGTTATGGTTGCATCTAGATTTCCATAACAATTGGTGATCTAATCGCTGCAGTCTTCTACGAAATCCTTGTTCATCTTTAGCCACAGGACGGATCCCGGAGAATAGCCAATATTAGCCAATGGTTCTCCTTTAAATGGTAAAAAATTGCAGCATACCACTCTGCAAGGGACCTGGGATTCTTTATGCAGGAATTACAAGGAGTTGGTTTGCAGGTACAGCAGGTAATTAAGATGGCAAATGGAATTTTGTCCTTCATTGCTAGAGAGATGGAGTTTAAAAACAGCGAGATGACGTTGTACAAGGTGTTGGCGAGGCTACACCCAGAGTCCTGTGTACAATTTTGGTCTCCTTATATGAGAAAGGATATACTAGCACTGGAGGAATGCAGAGGAGATTCAATACGTTGATTCTAGAGTTTACAGGGTTGGCTTATGAGGAGAGACTGAGTAGATTGGGGTTATACTCACTGGAATTCAGAAGAGTGAGGGAAGATCTTGCAGAAACATGCAAGATTATGAAGGGAATTGACAGAAGCAGAGAAGTTGTTTCTATTGGCAGGTGAAACTGCAACCAAGGGCATGGCTTCAAAATAAGGGGGAGCAGATGTAGTACTGAGTTGAGGAGTAACTTTCTTGATTAGAAATAGTCAGCATGGTTTTGTAAAGGGCAGGTCGTGCCTTACGAGCTTAATTGAGTTCTTCGAAAATGTGACTGAACACATTGACGAAGGAAGAGCAGTGGACGTGGTGTACATGGACTTCAGCAAGGCAGTTGACAAGGTCCCACATGCAAGACTTCTTGAGAAGGTGAGAGGGCATGGGATCCAAGGGGCTTTGGCTTTGTGGATCCAGAACTGGCTTGCCTGCAGAAGGCAGAGGGTGGTTGTGGATGGCTCTTTTTCTGCATGGAGGTCGGTCACCAGTGGAGTGCCCAGGGATCTGTTCTAGGACCCTTGCTGTTTGTCATTTTCATAAATGACCTGGATGAGGAAGTGGAGGGATGGGTGAGTAAGTTCGCCGATGACACGAAGGTCGGTGGTGTTGTGGATGGTCTGGAGGGATGTCAGAAGTTGCAGCAGGACATCGACAGGATGCAAGACTGGGAGGAGAAGTGGCAGATGGACTTCAACGCGGATAAATGTGTTGTGGTCCATTTTGGCAGATCCAACGGGATGAATGAGTACACTATCAAAGGTAGGATTCTTAGCTGTGTGGAAGAGCAGAGGGATCTTGGGGTCCGGGTCCATAAGACTCTCAAATCGGCCTCCCAGGTGGAGGATGTGGTTAAGAAAGCGTACGGTGTACTGGCCTTCATTCATCGAGGGATTGAGTTCAGGAGTCAGGAGGTAATGCTGCAGCTTTATAGGACCCTTGTCAGACCACATTTGGAGTACTGTGCACAGTTCTGGTCGTCTCACTATAGGAAGGACGTGGAAGCTATTGAAAGGGTGCAGAGGAGATTTACAGGGATGTTGCCTGGATTGGGAGGCATGCCTTATGAAGACAGGTTGAGGGAGCTGGGACTGTTCTCCCTGGAGAGACGAAGGTTGAGAGGCGACCTGATAGAGGGTTACAAGATGTTGAGAGGAATAGATAGGGTGGACTCTCAGAGACTATTTCCCAGGGCTGAAATGGTCGCGACGAGAGGGCACAGATTTAAGGTGCAGGGAAGCAAGTACAGAGGGGATGCTAGGGGAAAGTGTTTCACTCAGAGGGTGGTGAGTGAATGGAATCGGCTGCCGTCAGTGGTGGTCGAGGCGAACTCGCTGGGGTCTTTTAAAAGACTTCTGGATGAGTATATGGGATCCAATGGGATTGGGGGTTATAGATAGGTCTATGGCTGGGTAGGTTTTGATGTGTTGGCGCAACTTGTGGGCCGAAGGGCCTGTTTGTGCTGTGGTGTTCTATGTTCTTCACCCAACAGCCTGCGGGTAGTTGAAGAAGGCATATGTAAAGACATTTTGGATAAGTGCAGAAAGAACAGAGTCGTTATAGTGGAGATTTTAATCTCCCTAGGGTGGATTGGAAAGTACCTAGAGCTGGGGGTTTGGACGGGCAGGAATTTGTAAAATGTGTACTGAAAGGATCGTTGGAGCAGTATGTGGCTAGCCCGATTAGAGAAGGGGCTATATTGGATTTAGTTCTGAGTAATGAGCCAGGGCAGGTGGTTGATGTTGTAGTAGGGAAACATGTGGCTAACAGTGACCATAATTCTGTCTACTTTAGGATACAGATGGAAAAGGATGCTTGTTGCCCTAGGGGCAGGGTGCTGAATTGGGGGAAGGCTAACTGCGGTCGAATTAGGCAGGAACTTAGGGAAACTGATTGGGAACGGGTGTTTGAGGGTAAGTCCACGCTAGGCATGTGGGACTCTTTCAAGGGAATACTGAAAATGTTGCAAGATAAATATGTGCCGGCTAAGAGGAAAGATGGGAAAGGTAGGATTAGAGAGCCGTGGATTACTAGGGATATTGAGGACTTGGTTAGGAAGAAAAGAGAGGTGTGTGATAGGTCAAAGCAACTGGGAATGGAGACAGCGTTGGAGGAATATAGAGAGAGTAGGAGGGAGCTCAAACAAGGAGTTAGAAGAGCAAAAAGGGGGCATGAAATGATTTTGGTAGATAGGATTAAGGAAAATCCAAAGGCTTTTTACTCCTATGTTAGGAATAAAAGGGCGGTTAGAGGAAAAATGGGACATCTTAGGGACAGAGGAGGGGAACTGTGCTTAGAGCCCGAGGGAATGGCGAAGATCCTGAATGAATACTTTGCGTCAGTATTCATGAAGGAGAGGGGCTTGTTGAAAACTCCTGTCTCTGAGAGAGCTGTGGACCAGTTGAGGGAAATATCCATACCGAGGAAGTGTTAGAACTTCTAGGTAGCATTAAAACTGATAAATCTCCGGGGCCTGATGGCATTTATCTCAGGCTGCTTAGGGAGGTGCGAGGTGAAATTGGTGGGCCTCTGACACAAATCTTTGTCTCTTCTTTGGACACAGGTGAGGTCCCAGAGGACTGGAGAATAGCTAATGTTGTACCATTGTTTAAAAAGGACAGTAGGGATAACTCTGAGAATTATAGGCCAGTGAGTTTGACGTCAATGGTAGGGAAGCTGTTGGAGGGGATTCTTAGAGATAGGATGTATAGGCACTTAGAGCGTTGCGATCTGATTAGGGATACGCAGCATGGATTTGTTAAGGGAGGTCGTGCCTTACAAATCTGGTAGAATTTTTTGAGGAGGTGACGAAAACGGTGGACGAAGGGTGAGCCGTTGATGTCGTCTATATGGATTTTAGTAAGGCGTTTGACAAAGTCCCTCATGGGAGGTTAGTTGAGAAGGTCAAGGCTAATGGGATACAAGGACAGGTAGCTAGATGGATAAGTAACTGGCTTGGTAATAGGAGACAGAGAGTAATAGTGGAAGGGTGTTTTTCTAGCTGGAGGTCGGTCACTAGTGGTGTGCCGCAGGGCTCGGTACTGGGACCTCTTCTATTTGTAATATATATAAATGACTTGGAAGAGAGAGTAAGTGGAGTGATCAGCAAGTTTGCAGATGATACAAAGATGGCTGGACTTGTGGATAGTGAGGAGCATTGTCAGACAATGCAGCAGGACATAGATAAGCTGGTAGCTTGGGCAGATAGATGGCAGATGGAATTCAATCCTGACAAATGCGAGGTGATGCATTTCGGGAGAAAGAATGTAAGGGGGAGGTATATGATAAAGGGTAGACCTATTAAGAGTATAGAAATGCAGAGGGACCTGGGGGTGCAGGTGAACAAGTCTCTGAAGGTGGCAGAGCAAGTGGAGAAGGTTGTGAAGAAAGCATATAATATGCTAGCCTTTATAGGAAGGGGTATAGAGTACAAGAGCTGGCCTTTAATGTTGCAGTTGTATAAACGTTGGTAAGACCTCATTTGGAATACTGCGTCCAGTTCTGATCGCCTTACTACCGGAAGGACGTGGAGACTCTGGAGAGAGTGCAGAGGAGGTTTACCAGGATGCTGCCTGGTATGGAAGGTCTGAGTTACAAGGAGAGGTTAGGCAAATTGGGACTGTTTTCCTTAGAAAGACGTAGACTTAGAGGAGATCTAATAGAGGTGTACAAGATTATGAGGGGTATAGATAGAGTAAACAGGGTTAAGCTTTTTCCTAGGATGGACTCAAATAGCACGAGGGGTCACGGGCTTAGGGTGAGGGGGGTAAGGTATAATTTGGATGCTAGAGGGAGTTTTTTCACACAGAGGGTGGTGGGGGTATGGAATGCGCTGCCAAGTAAAGTGGTGGAGGCAGGTACTCTGGAGTTATTTAAGAAATACTTAGATGGGCACATGAACAGAATGGGAATGGAGGGGTATAGAAAACTGATTTAAAATAGGGATCATGAGCCTTGGGAGTTCCTGGGAAGTGTGTAAATAGATGATGATATTGATGTACTTGTTTTTATCCTACAGGTGCTTTGGTCCACCTTGTTGTCTAATGAGGGGCATATACGCGATGGGTCGTGAGAGGGCTGCTCTTGGATTTTTTTTCGAGAGTATCCTAGTGCTTCACGTCGTTAGTGTACGCTTGACCTGGACCATTTGATGGGCAACAGGACAGCTCAGTGACTATCGCTGTGCTGTGCAGATACATGGATTTGGGCCTGTGTCTGTGGGAGTTTGCGCATTCTCCCCGTGCTTGCGTGGGTTTTCTCCGGGTGCTCCGGTTTCCTCCCACATCCCAAAGATGTGCTCTTAGGCTAATTGGCAAAACAAATTCTCCCTAAATTGTCTCAAATTTGGTTTTTAATCCATAGATCTATAAACACGGACAGGGATCACGGGTAGAGATGGGAACATTGGGGTGGCGGCGTGGCTCGTTGGGTCGAAGGGCCTGTTTCCCGTGCTGTTTTATTCTTTGTTCTTTGTAAACAGTTGTGAATCTGTGGAATTCCCTGCTCATTGAATGTTTTAAAGGCAAGGATAGGTAAATTTTTGAACAGTAAACAAATTAAAGGTTATGGTGAGCAGGTGGGTAAGTGGAGTTGAGCCCACAAAAAGATCAGCCATGATCTTATTGAATGGTGGAACAGGCTCAAAGAGCCTAGTTCTTGTGTAATGTTCTTTACTTAAGGAGGGCAGCAGGAATAATCCTGGAAATTTCAGACTGGCGAGCCTTATGCCAGTTGGTAGGGAAATTGGAAAAGATTTTTAGTGGCAGGGTTTACTCACATTTGGTGGATGTTGTCCACATAACTTCTGCAAGGCCTTTGACAATGTCTCTCATGGCAAGCTAATACGGAAGGTGAAGTAACATGGGATCCGTGGTGAGCTGGTAAAATAGACACAGAACTGGCTTGGACATAGAAGTAGAGATACCGGCGGTGGACTGGGGTAAACACAGTAAGAAGTCTCACAACACCAGGTTAGAGTCCAACTGGCCTTCATTAATCGAGGGATTGAGTTTAGGAGTCAGGAGGTAATGATGCAACTTTTGGAAACAGTGTTCCTTCGTCAGGTATGTGGAAGTTCTGACCAGAGAAGGGCATATAAAACGTGAATATCAGGTTAGCTGTAAAGACTTGCATTCTAATCATATTCTGTAAACTACGTGTGTCTTTACATGTCCTACTCTGATCAAAACCTTCCATCACCTGACAAAGGAACATCATTTCTGAAAGCGTGTGAGATTACTATCAAATAACCTGGCATTATGAGACTTCTTATTTGGTCACAGACGACAGAGTTTGGAGAGTATTAGCTACGAGGGGAAGTTGGACAAACTTGGTTTGTTTTCACTTGAAGATGTTGAGGGGCAACTGATAGAAAGTTACAAAATTACAAGAGACATAGATAGAATGGACAGTTTGGAATCTTTTTTCCAGGTAGGCATCTTGATAGATATATGAACAGGCAGAGAATAGGGACCACTTGGAGGCAAAGGTCTTTAGAAATATGGGTGGCACACTGGTTAGCACTGCTGTCTCACAGCTCCAAGGACTTGGGTTTGATTCCCAGCTTGGGTCGCTGGCTATGTAGGGTTTGTATATTCTCTCCCTCTGAGAGTTTCCTCTGACAGTCCAAAAGATGGTTAGGTGCATTGGTGATGCTAAATTCTCCCTCAATGGGCTGACTAAGGGATTTTCACGGAATCTTCATTGTGGTGTTTCTGTGAGTCTACAGAAGTTGATCATTCAACAAGATCACGGCTGATCGTTTTGTGTTGAGTTCTGGAAGCCCATCTGCCCAACAAGAATCTATCCATCCCTCCCTTAAAAATATTCAGTGACCCTGCTTGCACCACCACCACCATCTGAACCAGAGTTCTAAAATCACACAGCCGTTGCAAAAAAAACTCTCCTCACCCCTGTCCCCTAACAGCAGCCCCTAATTTTAAAGTAAAGCCCCCAAGTACTGGGCTCACCAAGAGGAAACATATTTAACATCTACTTTGTCAATACCTTTAAGGATTTTGTGTACTTCAAAAGAGTCATGTCACTCCTTACTCTTTTAAACTCCAGTGCACACAAACCCAGTCTTTTCAACCTACCCAACCCACTCAAGCCAGGTGTCAATCTAGCTAATCTACAAAAATCAACATTGACGTAACATAAACCTGAAAAGAGCACTTTCTGAATGGTAAGCTCAAAACAGTGAAGGTTCAGAGACATTGCGGCGGGACATAGACAGGATGCAAGACTGGGTGGAGAAGTGGCAGATGGACTTCAACGCAGATAAACGTGTAGTGGTCCATTTTGGCAGGAATAATGGGATGAAGCAGTACAATATCAAGGGTAGGAATCTTAGCTGTGTTGAAGAGCAGAAGGATCTTGGGGTCCAGGTCCATAGGACTCTTAAATCGGCCTCGCAGGTGGAAGAAGTGGTCAAGAAGGCATATGGTGTACTGGCCTTCATTAATTGAGGGACTGAGTTTAGGAGTCGGGAGGTAATGATGCAACTTTGTAAGACCGTTGTCAGACCCCACTTGGAGTACTGTGCACAGTTCTGGTCGCCTCAGTATAAGAAGGATGTAGAAGCTATTGAAAGAGTGCAGAGGAGATTTACAAGGATGCTGCCTGGACTGAGATGCATGCCTTATGAAGATAGGTTGAGGGAGCTGGGACTCTTCTCGCTGGAGAGACAGAGGTTGAGGGGCGACCTGATAGAGGTATACAAAATCTTGGGAGGAATAGATAGGGTGGATTCTCAGAGGCTATTTCCCCGAGCTGAAATGGTCACTACGAGAGGACACAGATTTAAGGTGCAGGGAAGCAAGTACAGAGGGGATGTTCGGGGTAAGTTTTTCACTCAGAGGGTGGCGAGTGAATGGAATCGGCTGCCATCAGTGGTGATAGAGGCGAACTCGCTGGGGTCTTTTAAAAGACTTCTGGATGAGTATATGGGAACTAATGGGATAGGGGGTTATAGAGAGGTCTGTGGCTTGGTAGGTATAGATGTGATCGGCGCAACTCGTGCGCTGAAGGGCCTGTTTGTGCTGTAGTGTTCTACGTCCCACATGGGAGTCCAGAAACATTAGTTAGGAGGCATGGTGGCACAGTGGTTGCAATGCTGCTTCACAGTGCAAGGGACATCGGTTCAATTCCAGCTTAGCTCACTGCATGTGAAAAGTTTGCAAGTTCTCCTTTTGTATGCGTGGGTTTCTCCAGGTGCTCCAGTTTCCTGCTATAGTCTGAAATGTGCAGGTGAGGTTGATAGGCCTTGCTACTGTCAAGGGGAACAGCAAGCTGAATATGAGATAGGGCTGGAATAGGGCCCAGGTGGAACTGCTAAATCAATGGACCAAATGGCCTCCATTTTCACTGTAGGGATTCTATGATTCTGTCACACAAACCAGAACATAAGTTGCGAGAAGCAACATTACAGTAACACGCATCATGATTCAATCACACCTAAAGAACAAACAGGAGGAAGCCAGTTAGCCCACGGTCCATCAATCAATAAGATCACGGATAATCTGCTACAGATACATCAGTAGGGAGATTCAGCAAAAGCAGGCAAGGAGGGTGCACACACGCGAGACGGGGTGGGGAAGGAGAGTGCAATGTATATTAAGGGGACACATGGTGGGGGTGGGGAGAGCGCGTGGGGGGGGAGTAGAGGCGGAGGGGGAGGGGCGACGGGGGGGGAGGAGGGATGAGGCGGACGGGGGGGGGAGGAGGGAGAGAGGGCGGACGGGGGGGGGAGGAGGGGAGAGGGGCGGACGAGGGGGGGGGAGGAGGGGAGAGGGCGGACGGGGGGGGAGGAGGGTAGAGGGCGGACGGGGGGGGAGTGAGGGGAGGAGGCGCGGACGGGCGCGGGGGCGGAGGGGAGAGGGCGGCCGGGGGGGGGCGGAGGGAGAGTGAGAGGGCGGAGGGGGGGGGGGCGGAGGGGACACGAGGGAGGGACGGGGGGGGGTGCGTGAGGGTGAGAGGGCGGACGGGGGGGGGGGGCGGAGGGGAGAGGGCGGGGACGGGGGAGGGGCAGAGGGAGAGGGCGGACGGGGGGGGGAGGGGGGGGAGGAGGGGAGAGGGAGGACTGGGGGGGGGAGGAGGGGAGACGGGGCGGAGGGGGGGGGGAGGAGGGGACCGAGGGCGGACGGGGGGGAGGAGGTGGAGAGGGCGGACGGGGGGGGGAGAGAGGGGATGAGGGCGACGGGGGGGGAGGAGGGGAGGAGGGCGGAAGGGGGGGGGAGGAGGGGAGAGGGCGGGACGGGGGGGGAGGGACGGGGAGAGGGCGGACGGGGGGGGAGGAGGGGAGAGGGCGGACGGGGGGGGAGGAGGGGACGAGGGGGACGGGGGGGGAGGAGGGGAGAGAGGGCGGACGGGGTATGCAGGGGAGGGGAGAGGCGGACGGGGGGGAGGAGGGGAAGAGGGCGGACGGGGGGGAGGAGGGGAGGAGGGAGATTGGAGGCGACGGGGGGGAGGAGGGAGGAGGGAGAGGGCGGAATGGGTGGGGAGGGGAGAGCGGCGGACGAGGGGGGGAGGAAGGGAGGAGGGGAGAGGGCGGATGGGGGGAGGGAGGAGAGGGCGGCTGGGAGGGGGAGGGAAGAGGGCGGACTGGGGGGGGAGGGATGAGGGCGGCTGGGGGGGGAGGGGACGAGGGGAGAGCGGAATGGGGGGGGAGGGGAGAGGGGGAATGGGGTGGGGGAGGGAGAGGGAGGACTGGGGGGGAGGAGGGGAGAGGGGCGGAGACTTATCTCCGTGCACATACGGGGGGGGGGGGAGGGAGGCGGGGGGGGGGGGGGGGGGGGGGGGAAGGGCAGGGGCGGGGGCGGGGGGGGGGCGGGGGGGGGGGTGGAGGGGGGGGGGGGGGGGGAGGGGGGAAGGGGGTAGGCGGGGGGGGGGTTAGGGGGTGGGGTGGTGGGGGGGGAGGGAGGGGGTGCGGGGGGGGGGGGGGGAGGGGGAGAGGGGGCGGGGGAGGGGGGGGGGGTGGGCGAGGGGGGGGGGAGGGGGGGGGGGGGGAGGGGGGGGGGGGGGGTGGGGGAGGGGGTGAGGGTGGGGGGTGGGGGGGGGGGGGGAGGGGAAGGGGGGGGGGGGGGGGGGGGGGGGGGGGGGGGGGGAGGGGGGGTGGGGAGGGGAGGGGCGCGGGGGGGGGGAGGAGGGGGGGCGGGCGGGCGGGGGGGGGGGGGGGGAGGGGGGGGGGGGGGGGGGGGGGGGGGAGAGAAGGGGAGTGGGGTGGGGGGGGGGGGAGAGGGGGAGGGGGGGGGGGGCGGGGGGGGGGGGGGGTGGGGGGGGGGGTGGGGGAGTGGGGGGGCGGGGGGGGGGGGGGGGGAGAGGGGGGGGGGGTAGGGGAGGGGGGGGAGGGGAGCGAGGGGGGGGAGGGGGGGGGGCGGGGGGGGGCGGGCAGGGGGGGGGGGGGGGGGGGGGGGGTGGGGGGGGGAGGGGGGCGGGGGGGGGGGGGGGGGGGGGGGGAGGGGAGGGAGGGGGGGGGGGGAGGGTGGGTGGGGGGGGAGGGGGGGGGGGGGAAACAAGGGGGGGGAGGGAGGGCGGGGGGGGGAGGTGGGGTCGGGGGGGGGGGGTGGGGGGGGGCGGGGGGGCGGGGGGGGGGGAGGGGGGGGGAGGGGGGGTGGGGGGGGGGGGGTGGTGAGGGCGGGGTGGGGGGGGGGGGGGGGGGTGGGCGGTCTTTTGTTTGTTTTGTGTGTTGGTTTTGGGTTTTTTTTTGGGGGGGTTTGTGTTGGGGGGGGGAGGGGGGGGGGGGGGGAGGTGGGAGGGGAGGGGAGTAGGGGGGGGGCGGGGGGGAGGGGGGGGGGGGGTGGGGAGGGGGGGGCGGGGGGGGGGGGGGGGGGGAGAGCGGGCGGGGGGGGGTCGGGGGGGGTCGGGGGGGGGGGGGGGGTGGGAGGGAGGGGGGGGGGGGGGGGGGGGGAGGGGGGGAGGGGGCGGGGGGGGGGGGGGGGGGGGGCTGGGAGAGGGGGGGGGGGGGGGGTGGGGGGGGGGGGGGGGGGGAGGGGAGGGGGGGGGGGGAGCGGGGGGTGGGGGGGGGCGGGGGGAGGGGGGGGGGGGGGGCAGGGGGAGGGCGGGGGGGGGGAGGGGGTGGGCGGGGAGGGGGGGGGGGGCGGGGGGGGGGGGGGGGGGGTGAGGGTGGGGGGGGGGGGGGGAGAGGGTAGGGGATAGAGCGGCGGGAGTGGGGGGGGCGGAGGGGATGGGGGAGGGAGGCGGGGGGGGTGGGGGGCGGGGTGGGGGGAGGCGGGGAGGGAGGGGGGGGGGGGGTGGTGGGGGAGGGGAGAGGGGGGGGGGGGCGGGCAGGGGGGGAGGGGGGGGGGGGGGGGAGGGGGGGGGGGGGGGGGGAAGGGGGGGGGGGGCGGGGGGGAGGGGGTGGGGGGAGGGAGGGGAGTGGGGGGGGGGGGGGGGGGGGGGGGCGGGGGGGGGGGGGGGGGGGGGTGGGAGGGCGTGGGGGGGGGGGGAGGGGGGGGGGGGGGGGGGGGGAAGTCGGGGGGGGGGGGGGGGGGGAGGGGGGGGGGGGAAGGGGGGGGGCGGGGGCGGGGGAGCGGGGCGGGGGTGCGGGGGGGGCGGGCGTGGGAGGTGGAGGGGGGGGTGGCGGGGGGGGGGGGGGGGGGGGGGGGGAGGGGGAGGGGATGGAGTGGGGGTGGGGGGGGGAGGGGGGGGGGGGGGAGGTGGGGGGGGCGGGGGGGGGGGGGGGAGGGGGGCGGGGGGGGGGCGGGCGGGGGTGGGGGGAGGGGCGTGGGGGGAGGAGGGGGGGGAGGGGAGCGTGGGGGGGGGGGGGGGGGGGGATGGGGGGCGGGGGGGGGGAGGGGGGGGCGAGGGGGCGGGGGGGGGGGGGGGGGGGGGGGGGGGGGGCGGGGGGGGGGGGCAGGCGGCGGGCGGAGGGGAGCTGGTTGGGGAGGGGAGATGGGGGGAGGGGGGGGGGGGGGGGCGGGGGGGGGGGGGGGGGGGAGGGAGGGGGGGGGGGAGTGGGGGGGGGGGGGGGGCGAGGGGAGGGGGGGGGGGGAGGGGTGGGGGGGGGGGGGGGGGGGGGGGGGAGGGGGGGGGGGGGGGAGGGCGGGGGGGGGGGGGGGGGGGGGGGGGGGGGGGGGGGGGGGTGGGAGGGAGGGAGGGGAGGGGGGGGGGGGAGGGGGGGGTGGGGGGGGGGGGGGGGCGGGGGGGGGGGGGGAGGGGGGGGGGGGGGGGGGAGGGTGGGGGGCGGGGGGGGAGGGGGGAGTGGTGGGGGGAGCGGGGGGGGGGGGGGGGGGGGGGGGGGGAGGGGATGGGGGTGGGGGGGGGGGGGGGGCGGAGGCGCCGGGGGGGGGGGGGGGGGGGGGAGGGTGGGGGGGGGGGGCGGGGGGGGGGGAGGGGGAGGGGGGGGGGGGGGGGGGGGGGGGGGGGCGGGGGAGGGGGGGGGGGGGGGGGGGAGGTGTGGGGGTGGTGGGGGGGGGGAGGGTGGGGCGGAGAGGGCGATTGGGGGGAGGGGAGCGGGCGGCCCTGTGGGGGCGGGAGGGGATGAGGGCGGACTGGGGGGGAGGGGAGAGGTCGGACTGGGGGCGGGAGGGGGAGAGGGCGGATGGGGGGGGGAGGGAGAGGGCGGACTGGGGGGAGATGGGGAGAGGGAGACTGGGGGGGGAGGGAGAGGGCGGACTGGGGGGGAGGGGAACGAGGGCTGAATCCGGGGGTGGAGGGGAGAGGGCGGACTGGGGGGGGAGGGGAGAGGGCGACTGGGGGGGGAGGGACTGAGGGCCGCGGACCTGGGGAGGGGGAGGGGAGAGGGCGGACTGGGGGGGAGAGGGAGAAGGGCGGAACTGGGGGGGGAGGGGAGAGGGCCGGGACTGGGGGGGCCCCCCCCCTGGAGGGGTGAGAGGAGCGGCGCGGACTGGGGGGGGGGATGGGGACGAGGGCGGATTGGGGGGGGAGGGGAGGACGAGGGCGGGACTGAGGGGGGGAGGGGGAGAGGGCGGAGCTGGGGGGGGGAGGGAGAGGGCGGAAAATGGGGGGGGATTGGGAGGGGAGGAGGGGCGGACATGGGGGGGGAGGGTGAGAGGGCGGAATGGAGGGGGAGGGAGGTGGAGAGGGACGAGGGCGAGGAAAGGGCGGGGTGGGGGAGGGGATGGAGAGGGCGGACACGGAAATGGGGGGGGTGGGAGTGCGAAGGTTTTGAGGGGAAGGAGAGGGCGGAATGGGGGGAGACGGGGAGAGGCGGAGGGAGAGGGCGGACTGGGGGGGGAGGGGGAGGGGGAGAGGGCGGAATGGAGGGGGGAGGGAGAGGGAGGAATGGGGGGGCGAGGGGATCGAGGGAGGAACTGGGGGGGGAGGGCGGAGGAGGGCAGGATCAGTGGGGGGGGCAGGGGTAGGAGGAGGGGGGATGGTTGGACTGACGGGGAGGGGCGAGGAAACGGGGGCGCGGAGAGGGGCGAGAGGGGAAGGGGAAAGGAGGAAGGGGAGGGGAGGTGGGGAGGGGCGGAGGGGGGAGGGGAAGGGGACAAGGGTTGGGGGAGGGGTGATGGGGGGAAAAGGGGAGGCGAGAGAGGGGAAGGGGGCGGGGGGAGGACGGGACGGAAGTGGGAGGGGAGAGACGGAGGGGCCTAAGGCGGGGGTGGTGGAGCCTTGATTTCCGAGAGGGTGGGAAGGGCGGGGAACTGCAGGACGGGGCACCGGGGGAAGGGGGAGGGGAGGGGGGGGGGGGGGAGGGGCGGGAGGGGGGGGCGGAAGGGGGAGGGGGGGATGGCGGACGGGAGGGGGGAGCACGGCGGGGGGAGGGGCGCGACCGAGGAAAGGGGGGGTAGAGGGAGGGTGGAGGGGAGGGGGGATGAGCGGGGGAGAGGCAGGCGGGGCTTAGATGGGGATGAAGGTGTACAGGGGGGGGAGGGTTGAGGTAGGGGGGGGGAGGGAGGGGAGAGTGTGAAGGGGGAAGGGGGGGCAGTGGGGGGAAGGGGCGCACGAGGCGGACACAGGGAGGGGGGGACAGGGGTGATGGGGGGGAGAGCGACGAGGGGGACGGAAGTCGGAAGGGGGGGGATAGGGGGGAGGAGCGCGGCAAGGGGGGGTGTAATGAACAGGAACGCTGAGGAAGTGGGGAGTGGGATGGGAGGGGAGGGGGGGCAAGGTAAGGCGGGGAGGCGTGAAGCAGGAGGAGGGGAGGGGAGGGGAGGGGGGTGGGGTGGGAGAGAGGGGGGGGAGGAGGGAAAGGGGGGAGAGGAGAGGAATGGAGGAGAGGGGGGGGAAGGAGAGGGGGGTTTTTCGGACCAAGGGGGGGCGGTGGGAGACACGAAGAGAGGGGTGGGGAGGAAGACGGATGTTTGGTCTGGGGAGAAGGAGAGTGTGAAGGAGAGGAGTGGAATGAGGGGGAGGGGTGGGAGGGTGGAGGGGGTGGGCGAGGGGAGGGGAGGATAGAGGGGGAGAGGAAAGATAGGGAAGGGGAGGGGAGGAAGGAGGAAGTAAAGGGAAGATGGTGAAGAGGGGTGGGAGAGGGGAGAGGAGGGGGGAGGGGGGGGGGGAGGGGGGGGGTGCAAGAGGGGTGGAGGAGTGAGGGAGGGAGGGGGAGGGGGGAGGAGAGAGGAGAGAGGGGAGACGAGGGGGGAGGGGGGAGGGAGGATGAGGGGAGGAGAGGGGGAGGTGGGAGGATGAGGGGGAGGGGGGAGGACCGAGAGGGAGGCAGGGGGAGGAGAGGGGTGAGGGGGGTAGGGAGAGGGGAGGGGAGGACGCGAGGGGGGAGGGGGGGAGAGGGGGAGGGGGGAGGGGGGGGAGAAGGGGTGTCAGCGACCCCGACGACGAGGAGAGGGGAGGGGGGAGGGGGAGGAGAGGGGGAGGAAGAGGGGGAGGGGGAGTGGGAGGGGGAGGGGGAGGAGAGGGGAGGAGAGCGGGGAGGGGGAGGAGGAGGGAGGAGGAGGGGGGAGGAGGAGGTGGGAGGGAGGAGGGGAGGAGGAGGGGGGAGGTGCGGGGAGGAGGAGGGGAGGCGACGAGGGGGAGGAGGGGAGGGGGAGGGAGGGGAGGGGAGGAGGGGAGGGGGAGGCAGGGGAGGGGGAGGAGGGAGGGGAGGAGGGAGGGGAGGAGGGAGGGGGAGGAGGGGAGGAGGGGAGGGGTGAGGAGGGGTGGGTGAGGAGGGGAGGAGGGGAGGGGGAGGGGGAAGGGGGGAGGGGGAGGAGGGTGATGGGGGAGGAGGGAGGGGGAGGAGGGGACAGGTAGGGGAGGAGGGGAGGGGGAGGGGAGGAGAGGAGGGGGGAGGAGGGGAGGAGGGAGGGGGAGTGAGGGGGAGGGGGGGAGGGGGAGGAGGGAGGGGCGAGCGAGGGGAGGGGAGGAGGAAGGGGGGGAGGAGGAGGGATGGGAGGAGGAGGAGGAGGAGGAGGAGGGGAGTCAAAAGAGGAGGAGCGAAGAGGAGGAGGGGGGGAGGAGGAGGAGGAGGGGGGAGGAGGAGGAGGAGGGGGCGAGGAGGAGGAGGCAGGGGGAGGAGGAGGAAATAGTGGAGGTAGTGGGATGAAGTGGAGGGGGGCCGGTCAGAGAGGTGGGGCGGGGAGGGGGGGGGAGGGTGGGAGAGCGGGGCGTGACGAGGGGTTGGGGGGGGGAGGCAGTGGGAGGAGCGGTTAAGAGAGGGGAGGGGAGGAGCGAGAGAGGGGGGGTCGAGGGGCAGGGAGAGGGCGCGCGGAGGATGGAGGGAGCGGAGGGGAGAGTGGGGGTGGAGGAGGGGGGGTGAGGTGGGGGGGGCGGGGGGGTTCGGTCGGTGGCGGGAGGGGGGGCGAGGAGGAGGCGGGAGGAGGGAGGGGGGGGGGAAGATAGAGGGGGGGGGGAGGGTGCGGGCGAGTCTAGGGGGAAGGCGAGGAGAGGGGGGGGGAAGGAGGAGGGGCGATGAGGGGGGGGAGGGAGGGGAGGGGGGGGGGGGGTGAGGAGGCGGGGGGCGTGAGGAAGGGAGAGGAGTTGCGGCCGGGGGGAGGGAGCTGGGTCGGAGGGGCGGAGGGATAGGAGGAGGGAGGGAGGGGAGGAGGGGGGGAGGAGGAGGGGAGGAGGGGGGAGGAGGAGAGGAGGGGGGGAGAGGAGGTAGGAGGAAGGGGGAGGGAGGAGGAAGGAGGACAGGGGGGGGGAGAGGAGGGGGGGGGAGGAGGTAGGAGGAGGGGGGGGGGGAGGAGGAGGGGGGGCGGGAGGAGGGAGGGGGGGGAGGAGGAGGAGGAGGAGGGAGGAGGAGAGGAGGAGGAGGAGGGGGGAGGAGGAGGAGGAGGGGAGGAGGAGGAGGAGGAGGGGGGGAAGGAGGAGGGGGGAAGAGGATAGGAGGGGGAGGAGGAGGAGGGGGGAGGAGAGGAGGGGGTGAGGGAGGAGGGGGGAGGAGGAGGAGGGGGAGGAGGAGGAAGGGTGGAGGAGGAGGGGGGAGGAGGAGGAGGGGGGAGGAGGAGGAGGGGGGAGGAGGGAGGAGGGGAGGGGGAGGAGGGGGAGAGGAGGAGGAGGGGGGAGGAGGAGGGGGTGAGGAGGAGGAGGAGGGGGGAGGAGGAGGAGGGGGGGAGGAGGAGGAGGGGGGGAGGAGGAGGAGGGGCGGAGAGAGGAGGGGTGGAGGAGGAGGAGGGAAGGAGGAGGAGGAGGGGGTGGGAGGAGGAGGGAGGGGGCATGGCGGGACACAACAGCTAAACCCCAAGAGCTGCTTCAGAAGAAGGGGAGCGAGGTAAGGACAGACCCCGAAGAGAAGCAACGATAGCAATCTCAAGGTTTCAGGAGTAGGAGAAGGCGTAGGGGTATGGAAAGGGTGGAGGGAGGATCCGAGGAAGAGGATAGGGAGGAGAGGATGAGGAGGGAGGAGAGGAAGGAAGATAGGAAGAAGAATAAGAGGAGGAAGGAGGAGAGGAAAGGAGGAGCAGAGGAGATAGGAAGGAGGTCCCATTGAGGAAGGAGGAGGAGGAGGGAGGAGGAGGAGAGGAGAAGGGAGAAAGCAGGAGGCGAGAGGAGGAGAGGAGGAGGGAGGAGGAAAAAGGAGAGGAGAGGACGAAGGATCAGGTAGAGGAGAGGAGGCAGGAGGAAGGAAGGAAGGAAGGAGGTAAGAGGAAGAGAGGCAGAGAGGGAAAGAAGGACAGGAGAGAGGTAGAGGAGGAGAGGGAGGAGAGGAAGCAGGAAGAGGAGAGGGAGAGGTGGAGGAAGAGGAAGGAAAACGGAAAGAAGGAGGGAGGAGGAGGCAGGAGGAAGAGGGAGGAGAAAGGAAGGAGGAGGAGGAGGAGAAGAGGAAGGCAGGAGGAGGAGCGAAAGGAAAGGGGGAGGGGGAGTGAGGAGGGAGGGAGGAGAACGAAATGGAGGAGGACGTCAAGAGAAAGAGGTTAGACGGAGGGAATAGGAAGGAGGAGGTGAGACGGAAGAGGAGGAGTAGGAGGAGATAGGAGGAAAGGAGAGGAGGAAATGGAGATAAGGACTACGAGAGAGGGAGGAGGAGGATGAGGGCGATGGACTACGAGGAGGAGTGGCTGAGCGAGGAGGAGGTTGAAGAGGAGGAAGAGAGGGAGGAGGAAGGGAGATGGAGAGGGAGAAAAGAGGAGCGAGGAGGAGGAGGAGGGAGAGGGAAAGAGAGGAGGAGGAAGGAGGAAACAGGAAGAGAGAAGGAGGACGAGGAAGGTAGAGGAGGAGGTAGGAGAAGTAGAAGGAGGAGGAGGATGGAAGAGTAGGAGAAGGAGGAGGAAGAGAAGGAGGGCAAGAGAGGAAAGCAGAAGGAGGAGGAGGAAAGAAGGAGAGGAAAAGGAGGAGGGTAGGAGGCAGGAGAGAGGTAGGAGGAGGAAGGAGGGAAGAAGCGGAGGAGAAAGAAGGAGGAGAAAAGGTAGAGGAGAGGAGAGGAAATAAGAGAGTGAGGAAGGAGGAGGAAGGAGGAAGAGGAGGAAAGGAGAGGAAGGAGAGGAAGGAGAGAAGAAGGAGGAGAGGAAGGAGGAGGAGTACGAGGAGGAGAGGAGAGGAGAGGGAGAGAGGAAGGAGGCAAGGAAGGATAAGAGAGTAAGGAAAAGGGAGGAAGGAAGTGGAAGAGAGAGAAAGGAGAAGAGAGCAAGGACAGGACAGGAAGGAGTGAAGAAAAAGGAGGAGGCTAGGAAGGAAAAAGAAAGAGGAGGAGGAAGGGCAGGTCAAGAGGAGGAGGAGAGGAGGAGGTAGGAAAGGAGGAGAGGAGAGAGGAGAGATAAGGGAAAAAGGAGGGAAAGAGGCAGGAAGGAGGAGGAGAGGAGGAGCGGAGGAGGAGGGGGGGAAGTGGTGAGGAAGGAAGGAAATGGCAGGAGAGGAACGGAGGAGAAGGAAAGAGAGGGGGAGAAGAAGAAGAAGGAGAGGAAGGAGAGAGGAAGGGGAGGGAGGAGGAGAGGAG
Organism: Sphyrna mokarran; assembly: GCA_024679065.1. Classification (NCBI taxonomy): domain Eukaryota; kingdom Metazoa; phylum Chordata; class Chondrichthyes; order Carcharhiniformes; family Carcharhinidae; genus Sphyrna; species Sphyrna mokarran. The sequence goes on from JAGIQG010000005.1 coordinate 3,449,481, forward strand.
GACAAGAAACGGGAGAGGCAGACCAGGAGGAGGCAAAAAGGAGGAAGGAGGAAGGACGAAGGGGAGAAGGAGGAGGAAAGTAGGAGAAATGTAGGAATGGAGAAGAGGAGAAGGAGGAAGCGTAGGAGAAGAGAAGAGCAGGAGGAGGAGACAAAGAAGGATAGGAAGATAGGCAAGGAAGGAGGAGGATACGGAAGGAGGAGGAAGGTAGAGGAAAGGAGGAGGGAGAGAGGAGGAGGCAGGAGGGGAAGGAGAGGGAAGAGGAGGAGGAGGTGAAAGGAGGAAAAAGAGGGAGGAAAGGAAGAAAGGAGAGGAGGCAAGGAAGAAAGGAGGAGAGGAGATGGAGGAAGAGGAAAGAGGCAGAGGAGGAGGCAGAGGGAAGAGAGGAGGTTCATTTAAGGAGGAGAAGGAAGAGGAAGGAGTGAGAGAGGAGGAAGGTAGGATAAGAAAGGAGGAGGAGAGAGGAGGAAGGAGCGAGGAGGGAGGAAGGAGGATAGGAGGGAGGCAGGAGAGGAGGAGGTGAAGGAGGAGGAGGAGTGCAGGGGAGGAGGAGGGAGGGAGGATGGGAGAGAGGAGGAGAAGGAGGAGTGAGGAGGGGGGGGACCAGAGAGGAGCAGGGAAGGAGGAGTGAAGGAGGGAGGAGGAGGAGAGGCGAAGGCAGACGGAAAGGAGGTAAGGTGGCAGAAAGGAGAAGGAATAGAGAAAGGAGAAGGACAGAGAGAGAGAGGAGAAGAAGAAAAGGAAGGAGAGGAAGGAAAGGAGAGAGAGAGGAGGCAAGAAGGAGGTAGAGGAGGAGGAAGGAAGGAGGAGGGGGGGGGAGGGGAGGAGGAGGAGGGGGGGAGGAGGGGAGGGGGGCGGAGGAGGAGGAGGGGGGAGGAAGGAGGAGGAGGGGGGGAGGAGGGAGGAGGAGGGGGGAGGAGGAGGAGAAGGGTGGAGGAGGAGTGAGGAGGGGGGAGGAGGAGGAGGACAGGGGGAGAGGAGGAGGAGGAGGAGGGGGGAGGGAGGAGGGGGCGAGGAGGAGGAGGAGGGGGGGGAGGAGGAGGAGGGGGGGGAGGAAGGAGGGAGGGGGGGGAGGAGGAGGAGGGGCGGAGGAGGAGGAGGGGGGGGAGGAGGAGGAGGGGGGGAGGAGGAGGAGGAGGGGGGGGGGAGGAGGAGGGAGGGGGGGGGGGAGGAGGAGGAGGGGGGGAGGAGGAGAGGGCGGAGGGGGGGAGGAGGAGGAGGGGGAGGGGGGAGGAGGAGGAGGGGGGCGGAGGAGGAGGGGGAGGAGGAGGAGGGGGGAGGAGGAGGCAGGGGGAGGGGGAGAGAGGAGGAGGAGGGGGGAGGAGGAGGAGGTGGGGGGGAGGAGGAGAGGAGGGGGGAGGAGGAGGAGGAGGGGGAGGGGGAGGAGGGAGGAGGGGGAGGGGGAGGGAGGAGGAGGGGAGGGGGGAGGAGGGGGAGGGAGGTGGGGGGAGGAGTGGGTGGTGGGGAGGAGGAGTAGGAGGGGGGAGGAGGAGGAGGGAGGAGGGAGGAGGGAGGAGGGGGGAGGAGGGTGAGGAAGGAGGGGAGGACGGGGGGAGGGGGGAGGCGGGGGGGGAGGGGGGGAGTAGGGGGGGAGGGGGGGAGGAGGAGGGGAGGAGGAGGGGGAGGGGGGGAGGAGGGGAGGAGGAAGGGGAGGAGGGGGGGAGGGGGGGAGGAGGGGAGGAGGCTGGCGAGGAGGGGAGTGAGGGGGGGAGGAGGGGGAGGGGGGGAGGAGGGGGAGGGGGGAGGAGGGGGCGAGGGGGGGAGGAGGGGGGAGGGTGGGAGGGGAGGGGGGGGTGGGGGAGGAGGGGGGAAGGGGGAGTGGGGAGGGGGAGGGGGGGAGGGGGAGGGGGGAGGGGGAGGAGGGGGAGGGGGGAGGAGAGGAGGAGTGGAGGGGGGATGGGGAGAATGTTGGGGATGGTGGGAGAGGGGGAGAGAGAGGGGAGGGGGGCTGGGAGAGGGGTAGTGGGCGGAGGGGAGGGAGGGGGCGGGAGGGGAGGGAGTGGGGGGAGGGGAGAGTGAGTGGGGGGGAGGGGAGGGAGTGGCGGGGGAGGGGAGGGAGGGGGAGGGGAGGGAGGGGGAGGGGGAGGGAGTTGGGGGGGGAGGGGTGGGGGGGAGAGGGAGGTGGGGGGGAGGGAAGTGGGGGGGGAAGGGAGTGGGGGGGGAGGGGAGTGGGGGGGGGAGGGAGTGGGGGGGGAGGGAGGAGTGGGGGGAGGGATTTCGGGGGGGGAAGGGAGTGGGGGGGGGGATGGTGAGTAAAGTGGGGGGGGGTCGGCGGGGGGAGGGAGTGGGGGGGTGGAGGGATCAGTGGGGGCGGGGGGAGGGCTCAGTGGGGGGGGGGAGGGAGTGGGGGGGGCGGGAGTGGGGGGAGGGAGGGAGTGGGGGGGAGAGCGGGAGGGAGGGGAGAGAGAGGGAGCTGTTGTGGGGGAGGGAGCGGGTGTGGGGGAGGTGTGTGGGCGGCGCGGGCCCGGAGGGAGCGAGGCGTTGAGGCAGGGAGCATCGGGTTGGAGAGTTGGCGCTGACGAGATCGGGGTGGCGTTTGTTTTCTTTCATGCCTGGGTGGTTGGCCGGGCGCGCGCGGGCCGAGGGGGAGGGGGCGCGCGCCGGGCGAGGGGGAGGGGGCGAGCGCCGGGCGAGGGGTGCGCGCGCTCCTGCGAGGGAGGGGGTGCGCGCCCGGGCGAGGGGGAGGGGGCGCGCGCCGGGCAGAGGCGAGGGCGAGGGGGAGGGGGCGCGCGGGGAAATCGGACAGTAACGGGGGCCTCACGCTCTCGTGCAGGGTCTCCGCGGCTGCGCATAGAGGAGGTGCAGCGTCAGTCCAGTCTTCTCGTCGTTAAGCGGGTGATCAGCGGAAACAAACCTGTAAGCCTCTTGGCAAACAGAGCATTAGCGCTGCCAATGTTTATATGGTCGCCAAACATTCATGAAAATATTGCTCGGTTTCTATCGACTAAAATTGCAAACAAGAAAAAAACGCCGTCAAATGACGGTTACCAAAATGGAGCCAGTCCTGCAGAGCCCTGTGTAGATGGAAAGACTGCGCATGTGCAGATCTATCAAGTGGGTAAAGAGGCCGCAACAGCAGAGGGCGGCATCGGGGGAGTGCAGACAGCAGCAGCAGAGGAGGGCAAACACCGTGATAGAGAAAAGGTGCAGTGTGCAAATAACATCACCAATAACACAACACGGATATAAAAGGTGCAGTGACCCAAGGACTGAATTGATCCTGGGTCCATGACGCTGTGACAACATCCAGTTGTGGGTTGTTAAGTGACATTTGCATGACAGAAGTGGCAGGCATTAACCATCTCCAAGTGAATCATACGTTCACATTGTGACATTCAATGCTGGAGCCCCTATTACCAACCCCCTGAGGATTGTCATTCACCGGAGACTGAACTGTGACTACGAGAGCAGGTTAGAAGTGTGGAATTCTGCAGCATTTAACTGCGTTCCTGACTCCCCAAAGCCTGATCAGTATCCACAATGCACAAGTCAGGATGTGATTTAATACTCTCCACTAACACTTCCAACAACATCCATAAAGCTGAACACCCAGGCTGAACAAAGCAGCATGAATGATTGGAACCCCATCCACGACCTTCAACATTAATTCCTAGTGGAGACGTCCGGGACAACTGTGGAAATCGTGGAGTTGATTGGCAATATAACATAGGACAACATTGAAAGCTTCATCCTCTCTGGCATCTACAGCTTGCCATCTGCAGTGACAAGGATCTCAACAAGCTGCAGCCCAGGGCAGAGTCCTACCCAACATCCAGGCTGTGGTGCTGCCCAAGAAAATGGGATATCCCAATCAGATAAAAGGACTAACTCAGAAAGAAAGGAGAGGGATAGAACATAGAACATTACAGCACAGAACAGGCCCTTCGGCCTTCGATGTTGCGCCGACTAATATAAAAAGCAATGCCCCTCCAAACTAAACCATTCCCTTCTCTTCCGTATACTTATCAACTAACCTCTTAAACGCCACCAAACTTGGCGCATCTACAACTGCTGCAGGCAGGGCATTCCACTCCCGAACCACCCTTTGGGTAAAGAACCTACCTCTGATATCCGTCCTATAACTATCACCCCTTAATTTAAAGCTGTGTCCCCTCGTGCTAGCTTTCTCCATCCTAGGAAAAAGGCTATCACTGTCCACCCTATCTAAACCTCTAATCATCTTATATGTTTCGATAAGGTCCCCTCTTAGCCGCCTCCTTTCTAACGAAAACAACCTCAAATCCCTCAGCCTCTCTTCATAAGACCTGCCCTCCATACCAGGCAACATCCTGGTAAACCTCCTCTGTACCCTCTCCAATGCCTCCACATCTTTCTTATAATGTGGGGACCAGAACTGCACACAATACTCCAAGTGCGGCCGCACTAGAGTTTTGTACAGTTGCAACATGACGTTGCGGCTCCGAAATTCAATCCCCCTACCAATAAAAGCTAAGACTCCATATGCCTTCTTAAAAACCTTATCGACTTGACTGCCTACTTTCAGGGATCTATGCACATATACACCAAGATCCCTCTGTTCATCAACACTATTAAGAATCCTACCATTAGCCCTATACTCTACACATTTATTATTCCTGCCAAAGTGCATTACCTCACACTTTTCCACATTAAACTCCATTTGCCACCTCTCGGCCCAGCTCTGCAACTTGTCCAAGTCTCTCTGCAAACTATAACACCCCTCTTCACTATCTACCACTCCACCGACTTTAGTGTCATCTGCAAATTTACTAATCCATCCTTCAATACCCTCATCCAGATCATTTATAAAAATTACAAACAGCAGGGGCCCCAAAACAGACCCCTGAGGTACACCACTTGTCACCGAACTCCACGATGAATATCTCCCATCAACCACCACCCTCTGTCTTCTATCTGCTAGCCAATTCCTAACCCAATTAGCTAAATCACCCTCTATCCCATACATCTGCATTTTCTGCAGAAGTCTTCCATGGGCCACCTTATCAAACGCCTTACTAAAGTCCATATATACCACATCAACCGCCTTACCCCCATCCACCTCTTTGGTCACTTTTTCAAAAAACTCAATGAGGTTAGTAAGGCACGACCTACCCTTCACAAAACCATGCTGACTATCCCCAATCAATTCATTTCTCTCTAAATAACTATAAATCCTATCCCTAATAATTCTCTCCAATACTTTGCCCACAGCAGAAGTAAGACTCACTGGCCTATAATTCCCTGGAAGGTCTCTCTTCCCCTTCTTGAACAACGGGACCACATTCGCTATCCTCCAGTCCTCCGGAATCACACCCGTAAGCAACGACGACCTGAAGATCAGAGCCAGAGGCTCTGCAATCTCCTCTCTTGCCTCCCAGAGAATCCTAGGGTAAATCCCGTCCGGCCCAGGGGACTTATCCAACTTCAAACCCTCGAGAATATCTAGCACATCCTCCCTATCTACTTCAATACTTTCCAGTTTGCAACCCTGTACCTCAGTGTTCTCCATAACTACATTTATGCACCCTGCGTGAATACTGAAGAGAAGTATTTATTCAGTGCCTCTCCAATCTCTTCAGGCTCCACGCACAACTTCCCACTGCTGTCTATGACTGGCCCTAATCTTGTCCTAACCAATCTTCTATTCTTAACATATCTAAAGAAAGGTTTAGGATTCTCCTTAATCCTATCAGCCAAAGTCTTCTCGTGTCCTCTCTTAGCTCTCCTCAATTCACTCTTTAGCTCCCTCCTGGCTAATCTATAGCTATCCATTGCACTAACTGAGCCTTCAAGCCTCATCCTGACATAAGCCTCCTTTTTCCTTTTAACCAGCAAATCAACTTTTTTCGTACACCAAGGTTCTCTTACTCGACCATTTCCTCCTTGCCTGACAGGGACATACTTATCAAGGAATCGCAGCAGCTGCTCCTTGAATAAGCTCCACATTCCAGATGTTCCCAGTCCCTGTAGTTTCCTAGTCCAATCTATGCACCCTAATTCCCTCCTTATGGTCTCATAATTACCCTTCCCCCAGCTATAACTACTGCCCCCAGCTTCATGCCTATCCCTATCCATCACTAAGGAGAACATAACCGAATTGTGGTCACTATCACCAAAGTGTTCACTAACTTCCAAGCCTAACACCTGGTCTGGCTCATTGCCCAGCACCAAATCCAATGTAGCCTCACCATCCCTGGACCCAGGACCAGGGATGGGGAGCGTTGCTCCCCTACCCACCCTAGACGATTTGGCGCAGTTACAGGAGGGAGCCACGATAGCTGAAAAAACAATGTGGAAAGATAGAGGAGCAGTACAGGGACTACATGATAGAGTGTGGAGAAATGGGGAAGGGCTGATCATAGCGCCTACATCATTACTAACCTTACTAATCAGCGAATCACACAGAGTCGATCACTGTGCAAGGGGGGAGGTGACCAGAAAAATAAAGAAGGAAGGATTCTGGTCACCTTACCTGCAGAATTCAATTGATTACATGTTAAGTCAATGTGAGGTATGTGCCCAGAATAACATCAGGAAAGGTATAACTGCTCCTATAGGGCACATACCAATTCCTGAAGGGCCGTTTAAGCACCTATGCATGGATTATGTAGACATGGGGAAATCGGTGAGAGGAAAGAGATATATGTTGGTGATAATTGACAGATTCAGCAGATGGATAGAAGCAACATCATCCAAAGACCAAGGGTCTGGAATGGTAATTAACTTCCTGTCAAAAGAGATCATTCCAAGATTTGGCTTACCCACTCAATTGAGTTCAGACAATGGATCCGCATTTATCGGAAGGGTACTGAGAGAAACTCTCTCAGCACTACGGATAAAGCAGAAGTTTGGTTGTGTGTACCATCCCCAGTCTCAAGGAATGGTGGAGAGGGCAAACAGGACCCTCAAGGCCAAAATAAGTAAAATTTGCAGTGAGACAGGGAGAAATTGGATTGATGCCCTGCCACTAGCACTAATGCAATGCAAAAGTCAAGAAAACAGAACCACACATTTAAGTGCACATGAAATGATGACAGGAAGAGTAATGCCGGTACCAAAAATTAGGGGATCGGGAGGCCCTACACTAGAATGTTTAGATCAAAGCACAAAAGAATATATACAACAATTAACTATTATACACAGAACTATATTTGAACAGGACAAAGCCAAGGAGGAGGAGAATCCGGTGGCAGAACACCAGATCAAACCTGGAATCGCGTATATATCAGAAAGTTCCGGAGGCACTGGGACGAACCCAGGAGAGAAGGACCATTTGAAGTTATCAAAGTCTCTCCTACGGCTGTGCAAGTAGAAGGCAGTGCACTGTGGTATCATTTAAATCATTGTACCAAAACAGTATCAGAGATAGAGGTTGATGGAGGAGTTGAAAGTACTGAAAGCCTGGATAGGAGTAACGATGAGGAGGGAGGAGAGCCAGGGGAGGGTCCTTCTAGCCAAACACAGGGTCAGAATAGGAATGCAGAAGTTGAAGGTAGTAAGAATGACTTTATGTCTGAGTTGGTTGATGATCCAAATGTCCAGCCTGATGCCCTTGGCCAAGGCTCAGGAGGTAATGGGGAAAGAGCAGAAGCCTCTTTTCCCACCTGGGACTTGGGGACCATCTCCCTCCCAGACTTCCTTGACCCGTAACAGGGAGAAACGGAATGCAGAAAACCCACAATGGCGGATGGGTCATAAGAGATCAATAGACACAACCACACGTTTATCCCCAATAACACTAACTCAGAAGGATCATTTACCAAAGCCATGGCTAAGCTACAAAGCCTGACAAAAGAAAGAAATACGTGAGAGTGCTGAGTTCGGTCATGAGATTTGGGAGTGGCTAGACAGTACGCTAGGGAAATGGGGAGCATGGCTTGCTAGACCAGGAATTATAGCAGTAATACTACTCATTGTGGGATTAATGACTTGCTGTTTTTTGCCTGTTCTGAGATCTCTCGTAACTAGACTGATGGTGCGACAAATGGTGGCGCGAATGAGTTATGATCAACCTCTCGATACAGAAACAGAGGAGTGGGAAGATGTCGAGCTGCCCCCACTGAATGGACTCACAATAACTATGATCGAAGACGAGGTGCAGTGCCCTGCAAAAATGACGCCACCAAGGAGTTGCCCTACCGAAGTGATAACAACATACCGGTGCCCTGTTAAGACCTGAGAACTTAGTCTGTACACAGTTATTGGTCTTTTTCCCTTCTCTAGTCAACAGTGAGAAGGTTTTTGGCTGATGATTGTTAGGCATAGGTAATCTGGGGGAGCAACCTATAATCAGAACATTGATAGATAAGTCATAATAAAGTTAGAATAGGGACATTGATCCCTGACCCAAATACTTGGCTCCTCCACATTTCCTACTAAACCTACAGGGGCACATATAGATAGCTTGAGAATGTAATCATGCAGGGTGGTATTTTTGGGTGAGACTCAGAGGAGTCTCAAAGGGAGGGATGTAAGAGAATATTTGTAGTAGCAGCAGTAAAATGTGAACTACAGTCTCATCAACATGCGATGGGCAGGATGTTGAAATATAATGAGCCCAGTATGTTAATTAATGTAATTGAATGTATGGTGGCTAATGTGATAGAATCAGGATGGTAAGCATTTATTAAACATTGAGTGTAAGCAGCTGTAGGCAGTTAAACCTTGAGAAACAATGGTCACACTATGGCCTAGAAAACAGGGATGGAATACATATATTCTCTTTGTCACTTAGTTTAAAGTTAGCTAAAGCCACCATTGTGTATAAACAATGTTAATGGGGTGAGGGCAAAGGTCGGAACTGTCTATAAACAAACTGGTTTCACAGAGTAGTAAATGCATCAATTAGTGACCAATCCACGACAAGGTAAATTATTAGCAGAGCCAGCACTAATGGTGGTTAAAGATAAGAACTCAGTAAGAATTTAGCAACACCAATTTTTAATCCAACCGATTTATTTGATAGTAAAATTGCGAGCTTTCAACACTCTTGTGTCTTCTTCAGGCAAATGCAGTGTTCTGGTGTGCAATAGCACACATCAGCACAGATAGTCAGAGATTGCTGATTAGAACGCGAATCCTTACATCTAACCTGCTATTCAAGTGATAAAGTGGCTAACAACGTGTGTGAAGGGAATCCTGAGCATTGGTTACAGAATTGTGTATTTCCTCCAGACAGCACAGTAAGTGAGGTTTTTTGCTAATCCAGGCAAGTCATGGGGGTTACAGATAGAGTGACATGAAGCCAAGATCCCTGTTAAGACCGTCCTCATGTGTGCGGAGCTTGGCTATCAGTCTCTGCTCAGCGACTCTGCGCTGCCGTGTATCACGAAAGCCCCCTTGAAGAACATTTACCCACAGGTCGGAGGCCGAATGCCCATGACTGCTGAAGTGTTCGCCCACAGGAAGGGAACAGTTTTGCCTGGTGATTGTTGAGCGATGCTTATTCATCTGCTGTCGTAGTGTCTGCATGGTCTCCCCAACGTACCTTGCTTCGGGACATCCTTTCTTGCAACGTATTATGTAGACAACATTGGCCGAGTTGCAAGAGTATGTACCGTGTACCTGGTGAATGGTATCCTCACGTTTGATGATGTCGTCCATGTCTATGATCCGGCATGTCTTGCAGAGGTTGCTGTGGCAGGGTTGTGTGGTATTGTGGTCACTGTTCTCCTGAAGGTGGGGTAGTTTGCTGCGAACAATGATCTGTTTGAGGTTGTGCGGTTGTCTGAAAGCAAGAAGTGGGGGGGTGGGGATGGCCCTAGCGAGATGTTCATCGTCGTCAACGATATGTTGAAGACTCCAGAGAAGATGTCGTAGCTTCTCCGCTCCAGGGAAGTACTGGACAACAAAGGGTACTCTGTCCACCGTGTCCCGTGTTCGTCTTGAGGAGGTCAGTGCGGTTTATCGTTGTGGCACGTCGGAACTGTCGATCGATGAGTCGAGCGCCATATCCTGTTCTCACGAGGGCATCCTTCAGCGTCTGGAGGTGTCTGTCACAATCTTCCTGATCTGAGCAAATTCTGTGTATATGGAGGGCTTGTCCATAGGGAATGGCTTCTTTAACGTGTCTAGGGTGGAAGCTGGAGAAGTGGAGCATTGTGAGGCTGTCTGTCAGTTTGCGGTACAGGTGAGGTGCTGAGGTGACCATCCTTGATGGAGATGCATGTGCTCAAGAATGCAACTGATTCTGGAGAATAGTCCACGGTGAGTCTGATGGTGGGGATGGAACTTGTTGATATCATCATACAGTTGTTTCAATGATTGTTCACCATGAGTCCAAAGGAAAAAGCTGTCATCAATGTATCTAGTATATAGCCTTGGTTGAAGATCTCGTGTGGTGAAGAAGTCTTGTTCGAACCTGTGCATGAAGATGTTGGCATACTGAGGTGCAAATTTGGTCCCCACGGCTGTTCCATGTGTCTCGATGAAAAGCTGGTTGTTGAAGGTGAAGACATTGTGGTCCAAGATGAAGCGGATGAGTTGTAAAATTGCATCCGGAAACTGGCAGTTGTTGGCATTGAGTACTGAGGCAGTTGCAGCAATGCCATCGTCGTGGGGGATGTTGGTGTAGAGCGCCGAGACATCCATTGTGACAAGGAGTGTCCCTGGTTTAACTGCTTCATGTGTGCTGAGTTTCTGTAGGAAGTCCGTAGTGTCAAGACAAAAGCTGGGGGTTCTTTGTACGATGGGTTTCAGGATACCCTCGATATAGCCGGAGAGGTTCTCACACAGGGTCCCATTGCCCGATACAATGGGACGGCCGGGTATGTTTGCCTTGTGTATCTTTGGGAGGCAGTAGAGATCTCCAATGCGGGGAGTACGTGGAATGAGAGTCCGGACGGTGTTCTGAAGGTCCGGATCAAAGGTTTTGATCAGAGTGTTGAGTTGACGAGTGTGTTCTTTGGTTGGATCTGCTGGTAACTGTCTGTAGTGTTTCACATTGTTTAGTTGTCGGTACACTTCTTCACAGTAGTCCGTTTTGTTCAGTATGACGGTGGCGCCTCCTTTGTCTGCTGGTTTGATGACAATGTTGCGGTTGGTCTTGAGAGCACGGATGGCCTTGCGTTGTACTTGGGTGATGTTTGGGACTGTCTTGTAAGTGCGGTTGATAAATCTGGTGTTCACGCACCTCCTGATGGCTTGGGCATACATGTCCAGTCGGGGGCAGTGGCCTTCCGGAGGAGTCCAATTGGATTCATTCCTCTTTGGTTGCTGCACTGCAGATCCCTCTATCGGCTGTTCTGGTTCATTAGCTGTCTCATTGAGTCCACTATTGGCCTCTTGGGGTTTGTGGAAGAACTCACGCAGCCTCATTCGCCTGATGAATTCCTCTGTGTCCGCTGCGAGACTGATGGGGTCCATTTTGGTGGTGGGACAGAAATTGAGCCCTCAGCTGAGAACTTCGATTTCCTCTGATTGAAGTGTGTAGTCCGACAAGTTAACAATGGACCTCCCTGCGGTAGTGTTGTTTTCTACTTTGGTGCCAAGGGAGGCTTGGTTGTTCTCTGGAATGTGTACAGGAATCTTGTGAAGCAGCTGGATATCCATGTGGGAGCCAGGTTTCTCTGGAATGTGTACGGGAATCTTGTGAAGCGGCTGGATATCCATGTGGGAGCCAGGTTCTCTGGAATGTGTACGGGAATCTTGTGAAGGAATTGGATATCCATGTGGGAGCCAGGTTTCTCTGGAATGTGTACGGGAATCTTGTGAAGCAGCTGGATATCCATGTGGGAGCCAGGTTTCTCTGGAATGTGTACGGGAATCTTGTGAAGGAATTGGATATCCATGTGGGAGCCAGGTTTCTCTGGAATGTGTACGGCAATCTTGTCGAGCAGCTGGATATCCATGTGGGGCCAGGTTTCTCTGGAATGTGTACGGGAATCTTGTGAAGCAGCTGGATATCCATGTGGGAGCCAGGTTTCTCTGGAATGTGTACGGGAATCTTGTGAAGCGGCTGGATATCCATGTGGGAGCCAGGTTTCTCTGGAATGTGTACGGGAATCTTGTGAAGGAATTGGATATCCATGTGGGAGCCAGGTTTCTCTGGAATGTGTACGGGAATCTTGTGAAGCAGCTGGATATCCATGTGGGGGCCAAGTTTCTCTGGAATGTGTACGGGAATCTTGTGAAGCAGCTGGATATCCATGTGGGAGCCAGGTTTCTCTGGAATGTGTACGGGAATCTTGTGAAGCGGCTGGATATCCATGTGGGAGCCAGGTTTCTCTGGAATGTGTACGGGAATCTTGTGAAGCAGCTGGATATCCATGTGGGAGCCAGGTTTCTCTGGAATGTGTACGGGAATCTTGTGAAGCAGCTGGATATCCATGTGGGAGCCAGGTTTCTCTGGAATGTGTACGGGAATCTTGTGAAGCAGCTGGATATCCATGTGGGAGCCAGGTTTCTCTGGAATGTGTACGGGAATCTTGTGAAGCAGCTGGATATCCATGTGGGGGCCAGGTTTCTCTGGAATGTGTACGGGAATCTTGTGAAGCAGCTGGATATCCATGTGGGAGCCAGGTTTCTCTGGAATGTGTACGGGAATCTTGTGAAGAGCTGGATATCCATGTGGGAGCCAGGTTTCTCTGGAATGTGACGGGAATCTTGTGAAGCAGCTGGATATCCAGTGGGGCAGGGTTTCTACTGGAATGTTGATACTGGAATCGTGTGAAGCAGCTGGCATCATGTGGGAGCCAGGTTTCTCTGGAATCGTGCTAAGGGAATATTGTGAAGCGGCGGATATCCAGGTAGGAGCAGGTTTCTCTGGAAGTGTACTGGGAATGTATGAAGAAATTGGATATCCATTGGAGCAGGTTCTCTGGAATGTGTACGGCAATCTTGTCGAGCAGTGAGCTGGATATCCATGTGGGGACAGGTTTCCCTGGAATGTGTACGGGATCTCTGTGAATCAAGATGGTAATCATGGGGAGCCAGGTTCTTGAATGTGTAAGGGGGAATCTTGTGAAGACGGGTCGGGATATCCATGTGGAGCAGGTTCTCTGGAATGTGTACGGGAGGGAATCTTGTGAAGCGGACTGGCTATCCATTGGAGCCATGTTTCTCTGGAATGGTACGTAATCTTGTGAAGCGGCGGTATCATGGGGGAGCCAGGTTTCTCCGAATGGGTACGGGAATCTTGAGAAGCAGCTGGATTACCCATGTTGTGGCCAAGTTCTCCTGAATGTGTACGGGAATCTGAGAAGCCGCTGTAATCCATTTTGGGTCC